>VZTJ01005789.1:191589-419089 GCA_013397795.1 Orthonyx spaldingii | reverse complement strand
TTTTTTTTTTTTTTTTCCTTTGGTCTTCTGAATGTAGTAGAAACTTGCCAACCGTTGCTGCAGCCATTTCAAATTACTCTTGACCTGAAAGGGAGCATAATGATGAAGGATAATTAAATAGAAGAGGTAAATGGAAGAACAAGCTCTGCATGAGTAGAGCAGAACAAAATAAAGTGGCCAATTGTCCTGGACAGGAGTGAGCTGCAAAACAAACACTCCAGAGTTTGAACATGGCCTTATGGTTTAGTACTGGTAACAATAAAGGATTGTTTGTTCATGTTTCACTTGGATTCTTGGAAACCACCAGCCATGTCTCTTGGATTCTGTGTAATAAAGAAGCCAGAATTTCAAAGCTGCTCACAGCAGGAATTTGTTCTAACCCGAATTTATTGGAAATAGCCCCAGGAAGGGTAAAGGAGGATGAGACAGTGTATTAATACAGCCTGCATTCCCCTTTCAGCATGCCATTTGTTGCTCTGCCTTAGGAATCACACAGTGGTTGCCCAGGATCTGCATCCCCAGCCCTGGAAGAACGCTGGGTTCTGGTGGCTGTGCTCACTGCAGTGGTACCTGAGGGCTTCAACAACAATGTGCCAGGAGTTTGCAGCAGGAATCACATCTTGCTGCTGTGCTAGGGGCTTCCTCAGCTGCTGATCATGTCAGTGATCTGTAGGAGGAGAAAAACAGGATTTTCTGCTTAAGGGGAATGAGACCAGTTTCTAAGCTGTAGCTGTGAGTGACTGCAAAAGCGATTTCCTAACCCAGGAAACAACACCAGGGGCCTAATCCCTCTCTAAATTCTGTGGTGCTGTGAGATTGGATGCACTGTGGCAAAAGGAGCAATTTCCCTTTTCCTCACATCAATGTCTTACCTTATTGCATGCTGAAGTGCCTGGTCAATAGCTGCAGAAGTGGAAACATCCTTAATTAATCCCATGGCTAATTGGGCTACATTGATGATGTTTTGTCAGATTCATAGCGCAAATCAGAGAAGGGCTGAAACATCCTGATTCAGTACCAGTTTCCATGAATGCCACTGAAGGCAAATTAAAATTAGAGATGAACCCTTTATGCTGTTTGGAACTGAGCTGGCAGAACTTTGTTCCCCAACCTGAGCCCTGGAATTAATTCTTCACAGCTCTTATTAAGTCATAATTTATGTGCTTATTTAAATACCAAAGTCATTTCTGTCTGGCCCATCTAGTATGATGTAGGCTACTGTCAAATGAAGATACTTGGTTTAATTTGTATAATGTTCAATATACAATAGAGGATATATTTTACAAGTGCTCAAGAAGAGGAAGGACAGAGAAAGCATTGAGTATTAACTTCTGGATGCCTGGAAAATGCATTCACAATTTAATTATTTGCTGAAAGAGAGGCTTGGTGCTTATTTTTGCACTGTGACAGCCTCATTTTCTTTGCATTCTGTATTATCTATATTTAAAAAATCAGCAGCTCTGCAACTTGAGTAGGCTTAGGAGCTGATTGGGTCTGTATGTGTGTGTGTTACTGCTAATTTCACACATCTTGCTGCAGTTCCTCAAAGTAAAAACTACTAATTAATTAAAGGGTGATTGAATCCCAGCTTACACCATCAAGCAGTCAGTGTTCCAAGCCAGTCTGGTCATTAATGTTGCCTGGCAGGGGAAGTGTGCAACATTCCTGTAATAATCCTACAAATTTGGACACCAGCAGCTCCCTGAGCTGGCAAATCCAAATGCACCTCTCTAGGTGAGCCCGAGACTGCCGACCATATCTAAGTGGAAAGTGATAACAGCAGTTGATAATGATGAACTCAAATCACAGGCAGCTGATTTAGAGTAGCTGTCCCAAGTTGGGGCCATCAGCGTGGATGCTGGTCACTGGTTATGTCACCAATATTTAGGTTTTTGTTTTATGAGGCAACTTTGTCTCCTCTCAGGAGTAGAAATAAGAAATTTCTGTTACTGGGCAACTTTCCCTCAGAAAGCCAAAGGCAAATATTAAATATTTATCTGACTTTTTAAATATATTATGCAATTTTATGCACTGATTTGTAAATAGAGATAATTGAACAAACTCGAGCAAAATCAGTTCATGCATATTTTACTTTTAAAACTGCAGACAGATTTTAATCAACTGGTTTTAAATAATGAGCTTTTATACTTTTATACTGTTTGGGAGTAGAAAGGGAGCTGTTTAACATCAGGCTACACCAACAGTGCTGTGTGTAAATATTGAACTGCAGAACTACTTTTGGCAAAATGAAGCCTTTCTGCTGGGCAAGCACCCACGAAAGGACCCTGTTATGGATTCAGCCACAAATTACATGGTTTTGAAAAGGACATCGACTCAAACTAAATGAACTTGTGCAATTCCTACAGAATTCCTTCTTGGCTGAAATTAGTTCCGTGCATTTATCATAATCAACGTGGAGTCACAAGGGTAATAATGATTAGCTAATTATTGGTGGGGTAAATTTAGGGAAGAACTTAAGGTTTCTCTGAATGTTTCGTTTCTGCAGACAGGAAAGAACAGGGCAGCTCTGTTGGCAATTCAGCCCTCAAATAAAACAGGCTTTCTGTTCAAGTTTCCAAGGTGTTTAGTGGAAGGCTTGACATGTTCTGTGCTCTAATTTGTTCTAGAGGGAATATTTAACTCAGCCTCAGTGGCACTGGGGTACAAGAAAGCAGCAGGTTCTTACCAGAGTTAAGTTAGAGGCTCTTTAACTGTGTTGGCACTGCAGTTGCAAAGATATACAGGAGCTAAAATGCCTTAAAATCTTCAGGAAGGCATTTAATTAAGCACACTGAAAAATCCCTGTGTAAGGAATAAAGTTCTTTTTTATTTTTAATCAGGTTGACTTCACTGATTATTCCGAGATATATTTTTTCCGTTTCCTACTGAATTTTTTTAATTTAAAAGAGCAGTATAAATAAAAGAGAGTTGCTGCTTTTAGAGAAAGAGATGAGAAAACCCAATCTCTTCAAGTGTCTGTTTATACATTTTTTTTTCTTGAATAATTCATCCTTCTTTGGTCCCCAGTGTTGTTAATGATCATTTTGGAATGTGGTGAGTAATCAGTTTCACTAGATTTGTGTTGGATATGACAAAAAAAGGCAAAAAAAAAAAGAATACATGAACACATCTGACTACTTCCTAAGTATTCAAATTTTTAAAAGAATTTCCTTTTCTCAGGATCCTCAATCTTCTAATTTTGTCTTCCATTCTTTTAGTTTTTGACTCTTAGAACTTGTCTGGTTTTCTGCTACTAGAAAATACTGAGTATTTTCTAAATAGTGAACATGAAATAGCCTTTATTTGTATATACCAAAATGGAAAGCTGATTTTAGTAAAATAATGAAAAAAGTACTTTTTCTTTTTTTCAGGTGGTTCCAAAAGTGTTGATCCTCATTTTGCCCAACAGTCATGAAATGTGGACATGGGTTCTTTTGGGTACTGGCATTCCATCCATGTTTCCTACGCTCAGGTGGAATAAATTGAATTAATGCATTCCTGGAGCCAAATAAAAAGTTCCTTTACGCTTAGTTTTCATCCTCTGTGATTTTTTTTTATTCTCTTTTTTCATGTGTCTTCTGATTCTCCCCTTTTCTTCTTTTTCTTTCTCAATCTATTTTGCTTTTTTCTCTTCCTTCAAAGAGTTAACACCTTCTCCCAGCCTCATTTTCTTGCTCTGGAAAATCAAAACATATTTGCTGGACTGCAGTATAGGCCTTGATGGAGAAAGGGGATTAAATGCCAGTGGATGTTTCAATGCTGGTATAAACAGAGTTAATAGGAGTGATCTTCTTCATGTTCCAGCACTGGAATTGAGACAAGTTTAGATTTATAGTGGTACAAAAATATCAAAGCATTCTCCCATCAATATAATCTCAAAATAACCTCAATTTCTCGTTACTTCTAAAGGGACTGTGACTTGCCCTCCTTTGCAATTTTCTGCAACTGTAAAGAGCAGTTGAAAGGTTCTGTCTCTAATTCTTGCCAGAGGCAGAGAAAAAAGAACTTCTTTAGAGTGGGAAACAAAGGGCTTAGGAATTGAGTGGAGAAGGCCACTTTTGAATAAGGGAATAATTTTGTCATTTGTTTCAGTGCTGGAATTTTTTTTCAATTTCCATGGATTTGGGCTGAAAATCCCACCCCTGTTTTCAGGACTAGGTCCTTTAGATCCTGGCCCGGAAAACTTGTTTGGGTTTCTTATTTGTTTGCCTTTGAAGGAAGCATCTGGATATATCATGAAGATAATATTTCGTGGCGTATTTGTTATGGTGTGAGGGAACAGATATTGATTTTTAATGGAAAGCTGCAGTTTTGAGCTGCAGTTTGACGAGCTGTTCATGGGCACACCACTGAATCATCAGTGGACTCTGAAGCACTGGAATATTTCTACCTCTTAGTGCAGTTTTATGACATAAAAATTGTAAATTTTAATAATTGTGATCACTTAATTAGAGACTTTTTGATAAGGGCACTAAGTTCTGAGTTTACAAGGTTTAAATGTAAGTGTACATATCTAAAGCATAACTTCATCTTACTTTAAACTGTAAAAATATAGTGATGGAACTTTAAACTTGGAATATAAAGTGATGGAAAGATTTAGCAAATATTGTAGAACAAATACATCATTTTATAGGTATAAAAGGTGCATATTTTTCATCTGTAAGTACTTATAGGTCATGAGCACTGGATATTTGCTCAAAATTTTCCTTCCAGTGAGTGAGGACACAATAGTTTTCTGCAATTGTATGAGCTTCACAGGCCTGGCAGAAAGAGAAATTTGTAACTTTGGTTTACCAGGGATAATTTGAAGGGGAAGTTCTGTGCTGGAGGACTTAAGCCTTCAAAAAAGTGGGAGTGTGCTGCCTGCTGTAGCAACGGTGATCCAAATCATGGAATCATTTAGGCTGGAAAAGATGATTGAGGTCAACAATTAATTAACCCAGCACTGCCACGCCCACCACTAACCCCTGGCTCAGGCTCAGGATGGAAAGGAGCCCACAGCATAAGGCACAAATCCATGTTCCTTAGTTGTGGCACAGAACTGCATCTCCTTTTGAATTTTCCATGCCTTTCAAGCCATCCAAAGAATCAGAGCAATATTAAACTCTTGTCAGGAGAATGGAAAAGTAAGGCTAAAGCTTCAGGAGTTTTCCTTCTTGACAATAAACCTGTTACAGCAAATTATCTTGTATCTAGAGATGGCAAATAAGGCTCAGAAAATGTATGAGCAGCCAGTCTGGTTGTTTAAAGTGTCTGATTCTCTCTCTGAAGTATAAAGTGCCTTGAATAAAGAAATGCCAACAAAGAACTGCAGAGAAATCAAAATCGGGTATTTCTTCCAAAGGTGTAGCTCTGTACAGATGATAATGATGCATGCAGATAAAAATGAGAGGGCGAGGAAGTTAAAAAGGCTTAAGCTCAGCTCCTGAGTTGTAACTGGATATTGCCATTATGCTTTACAGCTTTAATTGTGTCATCCAGTGTATCTTTGCTGTTTCAGTGCTGGACTTCTCTGGGACCACCGTGCCCGCCCTCGGTAGCTCCTTTATCCCGGGAGCTCCAGTCCTGGGCGGGCGGTGGCAGCTGTTTGCAGGTAAAAACAGACGGACCACTTGCCTTTATCAGCGTTCTTTTATTCCCCTCACTGAGGGAAAAGGAAGGTGCATAGAACAAGCTGTGAGATGGTGAACCTGGCAAAATGGCCCCGATCATCCCTTGCCTGAGTCTCTTATGCCTTCGGTCAGGGGAGGGCAAGGCGAGAGACGAGCCAATGGACAAATGACTGACCAGTGACACCTGGCCAGTCCTGGGTAAAAACAGGGGAGGGACAGGTACAAAGCAGCGCTATGAATGGTCAGCCCACTGGGACAAATTCATCCCGGTGGTCTGCCCACTGCTACAATCCAGCTCTTTTATAAAACCCCTCCTGCAGCAGTCTGACACTGCTGATGTTCAAGAGATTAGACATAGACAAAACCAGTCCTGTGCACAGTGGGCACCTGTGGTGCACCAACACTTTGCAGTATTTACATCAATATTTTAAAATTTAGAAGACTCTCTTTACTCAAAATAGGTTTTTTTTCCAAAACAGCTACAAGATGAAAAAGACAAAAAACCAAATAAAGCTCTTTCTCCTTTGAAGAAAATATCAATTTCAAAGGCACACAAAGACTTCACAGTCTACACTGAGATAAAGATAACAGTTCCTAACCAAAGCACCACAGCCTAAGAACAGGAGTTCTTAGCCATCATTAAAAGAATTGCATAAATATTAAAGAACTAGAATATTACAGAATGTGTCATATACACTACTTTGCATATATATTTATTATGAAAGCATTAGCTCAAATTGTTGAATGAATCAAACCTTGTCATGCCATGTGGGAAAGCAACCAATTATTTCATTTACTGTTATTTCCTGCAACATATCTGTAGTAAAGTAACTGCCAGGGTAAACACCTTAATATCTGCTCTTAAAAACTTGCATTTCATATTGCCTCTGACAGGAGAAAGGTAGCAGTGACATTCAGTGCTATTTCAAACCATAATTAAAATCCTTTAGAATTAAAATTCTGTAATAAGTCCAAAAGATCTGGGTTCTCTCCCCAATAACTTGTGTGTCTTCAAAGTACATCAAGTACCTTCAGTGGGAGCCAAGAACCTCCCAAGGTGATTTATTTTGAGTTCTGGGTGACCTTTCCCAGACAGAAGTTTGAACTGTAAATATCCCACATTTTAAAAGTATTCACACATGCTAAGCAATCTTAGAGCTAATGTCACAAGTGGACGTAATTTTTAATAAATTTATGTGTCTACTTAATACATAAAATGTAAAGTAGAAGTTGTCATTCATATATGTTCAATGTATCATTTCACAAAATATAATAGTTTTGGTTTAAAATTCCTCTCTGTTTCAAAAAAGAGTTGAAATAACAAGTTGAAATGTCTCTATGAAAACTGGAAAGTGAAGGGTTTAGATTCAATTAATTACTCCATTGGAAGGATCTAATTTCTGGAAAACTTATTTTTATTTTCCCTGCAAGGCCAAACAGGAGAAAAATTTTCATCTCAGGAAAAAAAAAAAAAAAAAAAACCAGAAAAAATTATTTTCCACAAAAATATGGACTTCACCAAAAGAGATTTTCCTCTGTGAACTACCAGCTTCTTCCCAAATTGGCAGGTCCTGGCATACACACAGGACACAGGGGCAGCTCCTCTGCTTGCACAGCAAATGACCCCACATCTGATAAAGGGAAATTACAGTGACATTCAGCTTTTCCTCCCTTTTTCAACATCCTCCAGCCCCTGCTCTGTATTTTGCCTTTGAGTGCCAATAGTAAAGCAGAAGGGAAGCTGCCCCTGCAAGAAGCAGAATTTTGAGTCATGGCACAGTGATAAAAACTCTGAAGGCTGTCGTAGAATGAGTGGAATGGTGTCCCACAGGGAGATGGACTTCATAAGCCACATTTTGTCCCTGCAAGACTGTGCAACTAAATGTAGGGATCACTTAAAAAGTGAAAGTGGGGATGGGGACTTCATGGGATGCTGAAATGATTTTGTGTTTCATAGCATTTCTTGAGGGGGGAAAAAAAAAGGAGATGGCTCAGAAACTTACAAATTATTCATTTCAAAATCAGGCAAAACTGGAAAATCTTGGGGCTAAGGTGCTGTGCTTTCAGCTGTGATTATATCAGTGGAGCCTGTGAAAAGAGAAAAACAAGTTCTGTGATAAATAAGGGGGATCCCAGCAGAGCTAAACCTCGGTGTAACATCTGTGTTTCTCTTTCCGCTGTCCTGGAGTTCTTTTCATGAGCAATGCCTGGGGGAAGGTTTTGCAAACAGAGCAATATTCCAAACCTTTCCAACATATGGATATACGTTTAAAGGGAGCAGAGCATTCCAGGAGTGGGGTTTGAGTGTGAAATGTTGCTGAGCACTTGGTGTCTGTTTGTGTATTTGGGGGTTGTTCTAGGCTGTGTCTGGGCTGGTTCTCTGGACTGAATGTCTGGGAGGGCACTCATTAGGTAAGTTTTTAATTTAAAAGATCAATAAATGAGTATCCAGTTTATGGGTTAGGTGGATCTTCCAGTCAGTTTCACCCAAATAAAACTCAGTTTCTGTGCTCTGAGACACAATGGCACCAACCAAAGTGTGGTAAAAGGAAATGATCTGGAGATTCTCTCACGAAGCTGGTGCTAACCCGCTGAGGGCACAGCTTCAGGTACTGAGCAGTAAAAGGTGATGTATCCATTCAGGCTCTCAGCTTCCCAATCCCAAACCCCTGAGGCAATCCATCACTCCCCTGGAGTGCCCAGCAGATATTCACTGGAGCTGGCTCGGGCACATTTCACACCCTTTTGCTGTGTCATGGTGTTTTGCTGGCTCCATCCACTCTTCCACAAAAAGCAGGCAAAGTACCAGAGAGGGGGATGATGGACAGTCCAACAGAGCTGATTGTTCATTCACAATCTGCTCCTCTAAATCCCTTTTCCTGTATTTGTCTGTTGACCAAATGAGAGTATAAATGCTAAAATAAGTGTCTGAGACAACTGGAGTGACTATTAGAAGACTGTGAAAAAGAAACGTTTTTCCTCATTTATATTTGGGCTTCCTGTGCTTTGTTTTTATAGTGGCTCACTTCTGAAAGTGGAGAAGAGCCAAGAAGCAGACCAGGAAATGGGATATTTCAGTGTTGTCCACAGGTTAATTCCTATTTTCCTTCTAACCTTGTGCAAACATCTCTGTTAGTGTCTGGCATTGTATCTGCATCAAAAACTGAACTGAGTAACACAAGAGGAAGGAGTCCTGAAGGATTTATACAGATCTTGTTGATCGTCTAGTTATTAAAAAAAATAAATAACCCCAGGAACGTTTGGTCTGTGATAGCCAGGGGCCTGTTTGAGAATGACATAAACAGCAGCTATCATTATCTCTTCTGCAAAAGGGAAAATCACACTCAAGTGCAGAGAGAGGTTAAAGTGACGGGTCAGAAGTGGCTCAGGAGACAAGAGGGGCTCTTTCAGAGAGGTTTAGCTAAAGCCCTGGAATTGAGGATCCAAATCCCTGAAAGAAGATGAGAGCAAATGCTGCTCTAATGAGCTCTAATGCCAATTAGAAATGGCATCCTCTGCTTGGTCATGAAGCTAAATGTGGCAGGTGCAAGCAACACGTGGGCTTTTTAAATCATGTGGATTTGTTCCACTGAGAAAAAAACCACATCCCTATTACTTCTTTTTATGAGCTCCACCTCTGGTACCTTCTGCTTAATGATCAGTGCGATATAAAACATCCGTCACTGCTCCAAACAGGAGCACAAACAAGCCATGTTACTTGGCTGATTTATTCCCAGTGTGGCTGCAGGAGGGAATGTGGGAAATGCCTCTTCCTTGCCCTGTTAGAGGTTACAGATGATAATAAGCACATTTTCAGTATTTACTCGGTGCCTCCTGGCTCAGGGCTGTCGGTGTTTTCAGAGAAAAGCCTCTTGCGTGTATTCGGAACCGAATTCCTTTCTGAGACCCCTCAGATCTGTGTCAATGAATGGAATTTTAAGAGGTTGATGTTATTTGAAAACAGGCCTTTGACTTCTCAAATAGGAATAAATTTTTGTAATACACTGAAGAATGCTTTCATTTCACATCCGTGGGACTCCGCGAAACGGGAGGAGAAAAGTTAAGTAGGCGTCTTCTCCTCAGTGTTTCCAACCTTTAACATGTTTGAAAATGCACCAGTAAACAAAGCAACCTACCTAAAGTGCTTTAACGCTTGCTAAAACGTTTTTTGTCCCCTCCTGCACTAACCCCCACACAGTTTAGAGGTCTTTGTGAAAAAGTCAGCTCACATTTAACAGCAAATGATGTTCCTTTTGTGCTCTTTTACAAGTTGGATTTCACAGGAAATTTCAGTGGAGTCTCTTCCCCTAGCAGCTTCTCCTAATTTATAAATTATATTTGGCCAAACCTACTCCACTTCTGCATTGCACAAGTCCAGAGAAAAACCAGTCTTAAACCTTTATTCAGTTTTTTTCTTTTTTTTTGCACTACCGTACTGTAGCAGATCGGAGATTGTACAGCAGTTAAAAAGCTCATAAATGCAACATGAAAATTTGCCATGCACCCTATTTATCACTATTTATAAATCCTATTACAATCAGCTCTCAGAGATTAAAAATTAAATCAGTGGTTTTGTCTTATATGGTGTTGATACAAATAGGAACAGTCCTGGTCCAGAAATTCTACATTTGTATTGGCAGGTCAGAGAAGAAAGAGGGAAGAACTAATGTATGATGTCAGGCATAAAAAGAGTCTTTCTGAAAAGCATTTTTCATTTAAACCCAGCTGACTCCTAGAAACTGGGATCTTAAGCAAACCCTAGCTCTGAGTGTTTATCCAAGAACCTGCATTGAACATGGTATTCATTTCACCTGATTTTGTATTTCACATGGTGTGTAATTTAAGATGATCATTTACACTCCCTTTACAGTCAGTGTAGAAGAGGAGCAGCTTCAGAGAGGAGCCCACCCTGCCTATTCTTGGTCGATTCAGATCTTGTGATGGGATAAATCTCTTTATGAGGTGTCTATATGAGGAGATACGGCTGAGTATAATGAGTATAGAAATAAAGACAGATGAACAGAAGTTAATTAAAATATTTCAAGACTTTAGTTCCCATGAGGATTAAAATGCTTTCTAATTATGTCTCTTTTTTTGTTTGTTTGTTTGTTTCACTTTTGCCGTGTTTTAAGCGACTCTGACAGCATTCATTAGTCAGGCTTAAAAATAATCCCTTTGTGATTATTTAAAAATATGCATGGATTTTATTCAATCACCTACTTACATGTCTGTTTTATGCTACCTGGGCTCATGAACTTGGCACTAAGAGTGACATTGCGTTTGGAACAGGTTCTTCAAACTGAGTTACAACCTCTTGACAGAGGATGCAGTCAAGACTAGAGAATTCTGTTTTGTCACAGATTTTCGCAGATCCCAGACATTTTAAGCATACCGAGCTTAGTTCACAAACCAGTGGGAATGATTAAATGTTGCTGCAAAAGGAGGTAGAATTCCAAAAGAGAGCTAAAATTCCTTTTGAAGATTGCCATTTTTAATATCAGCCAATCTCTGCCCTGGCAGGGACACCATTTCAGTTTTAAATGTTAGGCAATCACTGCTTCTCATAACTTGTTGCTCAGTTCTCAGCCCCAGTTTCTCACCAGGACCCCCAGCTTGACCCAAACGAGCCTCTTCCTTTAAAATCAGTGCAACATAAATGGGCAGTGGCACCAGGCAAACAACCTGGCATTTGTTGCTCAACTGAAATGTGTTATTTTAGTATCCCTAAATCAGAAGGGAAAAAAATAAAAATTAAACATATGAGCCTGCCCATCTCCTTGGCCCCTGCTCCAAAAGTTTCAACTCCCCCTGTGTAATGTTCTGCAAAATACTTCTTCCATTCCGAGTGGCAGTCATGCTGTTTTCAGAGGTTCCATTCTCCTCTGCCAAAGGCTAAAAATATGTCTGGTCACCAGTGCATCCAAGGTAATCCTATTCATATGTTGATGGTCCTTGAAAAGCCCTTCATTCCAACCTGGCAATGCCTAAGAGTTACCTAATTCCCTTTGATTCTGCTTTTCCAGAAGAGAATTTTCCCCTTAGTCCTGACAGCATCAAAGTAAAAGGGTAAAACGAGCCAAAGTTCAAAAAGATGAATGGGTAGAATGAAGGATATCCATCTTTCATGAGAGTAATGCTAAAATTCACCCTCCTGTCCCACAGCTACTCATAAATTATGCCACTGGTTTAAAAATGATGAAATTTTTTAACACAGAGCCTTGGATTCTTTTGTATTTTCACCACAGGCACCTTTTCTCACAAGGAGGGGTTATAGACTCTGCCCTGGAGTGGAATGGTCCAGGACTGTGCAGTGAGGAGTAGGGAGACAAGAGAAAAGAAAGTTATTTGGCTCATAGGATATAAATTCCTGAAGCTTAATTCTCAGCATTTGACTTTTAATCAAAACAAGAAATTTTCTGGTGAAATGTGAGAGGGCCCTGAGCATATCCCCTCTGAGGGGGAGGCTCAGGGCCAGCTCCAGGGATGTTCTTTCCCACTGGGAGAGCTCCCACACCCTGCTGCAAACAGTTCCTGCCCTTGGGAATTCCTTGGTGCTCAGGCCTTTTTGATCTGCAGCCCCTGCTGCTCCACAGCCGCCCACGCTCACTCTGACAAACTTTTCCTGCAGAAAACAACAGCTTCTCTTACAAAAGACAAGAATATATCGTGTAGAAATGCAAGGATAGAGTTTTGAAGAAAAATAGACGTAGTGCACGCATAACTAACTACAACCTCTCGGCTCTGATAAATCAGTTCAGAAACTGGAGCTAAAAAACTCTACAGTATTACCAGAATTACATACTGAACTGTCTAAAGGCTCCAAATGTTTTTTCCTGAGCGCTTGCTCCTCATGTATTGGCTCCCTCAGTAGCTCAGATCTGCAATGTTGCACAAATTGATAATTTCCCACATGTGAGCTTCTGTTCTGTCCTTGCCAGCGAGTCAGGCTCTCGCAGAAAACACTGGGATCCCACAAAAAGGAATGCGGGTCATGAATTATTGAAGGCAAGTATTAATATCTACAGAATTAATAATATATGTTGAGGCAAAGTCTCCTTGTTTTTCAAACCTCTTTTTTGCAACTTGACTCATTGCTCTTTGCATGCAAAATTACACTCATAGAAGCTACATTGTCATCAACTAAATATTGTATTCACAAATCCAAATGTTAACTCACTTTTTTTTTTTTTCTGCTACTTCAGACTAGGTCCCAGGAATCCACCCTAGCAGGGGTCATTTATTTTTAATGGTCCACCAGAGATTTTGAACATCACTGAAGTTTTAGATAAAGATGTAAAAAAAAAAAAAAAAAAAAAAAAATCACATTTGGATAATTTACATTTGAAAGGTAAAAATAAATGGAAAATTAGCCAGGGAAATCATGACAGTGAGTTTAAATTCTTTTTTGATGTCCTTCAAACACTGTTGCAGTGATGGGTACCTGAGGGTGGTGAGAAGGTAAAAAGAATTTGGGGAGAGGGAGGATATCAGTAGGTGATAAGGCTGAGTACGTTTGCTAACAGTGACATTAAAGCTTTTTGCTTTGTCATACACAGCTCTGGAAGCAGGACTGTGTGACACCTCCCAAGTGCAGCTTTTTTTGCTCTTTGTGGAGCCACAGTCCTCTCAGGAAAACTACCACCCCTCTGGCTTTCAACATTCGGCAAGGATCCCGGGAGAGGAATTTTGCTAAGGCACTAAATGATGTGGGTTTGGATCAGCAGATAAGGAAACACACGTTTAGAACCAGATGTGCTGGTACAGCAGAGCAGGGAAGAAGTTGTCATACCTGAAAATACATTTGGATTCGATTTTTCCCTTCAAATGACATCACAACCTCTGTTTTCAAGAATGTGCCCAGCCTAGAAATTCTTCTAAACTGCTCTCTTGTACTCAGGTCCAAAGAAGGCCCCATGATATGACCACCACAGATCTGTGAACCACAAATCCACATTTTTAAAGCAACCAACATGCAAAGGCTCAAAAACCATCTCAGAAGACAACAAGAAGCCAATCTAAGCCTACTCTGTTACCAGAAGGAGCAATCCCATCCTTCTTCTTGATGCTGTTTCCCTGAAGTTATTGCTGGTGGTTTGTGGTCCAAGGGGTACCTTCAGTTACTTCACTGCTCCAGTGAAAAGGAACCATTTCATTTTTGGAGGTTACATTCCTGGTTAGATGATTCATGCAGAGCTGCATGAATACTAATGCTTGCTCGAAGAAGCAGGAGGGAACTCGCAGCTGGAGGAGGTCAAGCAAAAAAACCCCTTGAGACGATGAACCCAGTTACGAAACTGCACCCTGATAGTCTCAAAAATGCCTTTCTTCTGAGGAGTAAAGCTTTGAAACATCGTGCATAGCAATTTCACATCCACAGAAAATGTCAACTGAATAATTTCTAAAGAACAAGAGTTTTTAACACAGAGATTAAATCATGACATCTTTCATTAAAGGAGTGGTAGGATACTCTGATCTGGATCACCCCATATCAGAGCCAGGCATAAAACTTAGAGCTGCATATTCAAATTCAGGAGGTATTTAAATGTTTATGTGGCTTGATTGCTGTTAAAAATGTTATGAGAATGGGCAATGTTTGATGGACATGTCAGCTGATTTTGTTTGTGCAAGAGCTGTGTCAACTCCCTGTGGGATGATCAAAACAAACAAATGCAAGGACCAATATAATTTCCTGAAGTGCAGTGAAAAAATACAAATAATACTTCAAAGAAAATCTTTGCTTCCCAGCCTTAACTACTCTGTGGACAAAGAGAAATACAATAGTTGCTGCAGCAAGCTCAAGATTTCTGCAATCTGAGAACAGCTTTGAATTATCACTTCTGTGCTACCAAACAAAATGTTTGAAGTAAGCTTTCTTTGTTATTGTAAACACAAAATGTTTTGGTCCCTGTATTTCGTAACAAGCTAGCTTTGGTTTTATATATATATATATTTTTTCAGTAGCTAAATCATCAATTAATAAAGTTATTAACTTGCTTTCTGGACTGTAATGGTGAACCTCAAAAAATAAATTTCTAAATTCAGCACCATGGAATTCTAGGCTGCTCCACCTTTCTGTTGTTCAAATGAAAGTACAGAAGTTTATGAAGCCAACTTAACCCCCAGTAACACCATCATTTTGTTAATGATAAATTCATCTTGTTTTGTTTAGAATAATACTAAAAGTTAATCCCACAGCCAAAATTCACTGATCAAATTCCGGGAGAACATTCTATATTCTGCATATGGAGCTAACAACACACAAGAGTAGAGCCACATATAATTTAATGTAAATAAAGTAACTGGGATTTTTTTTATTAACAAACTGCAGAGTTTAATAAAGATGCATTCAAGGCCTTATTATTGTACAGACAAATTAATACAGAATGCGGATTTAGTCTCTTGTAATCAAAGTGCACAAAGCAATAAATGAAACCCAAAATCAGAAAGGACAAGATTTATTATTGAGATCAATTTGAAAGCATAATCCAACAAGTCAAGCTGTAGCTTTTCTGTATTGCCACACAACAATGTGTATAGCACCAACAGAAAATACTTTTTAAAGGTCAATCAAATAAAACCGTGTTGATTTCTTCAGGTGGGAACTCATTGCCCTGTTCTAACAGACAGATGAAGAACTCCAGCATTATATTTAAAGTTAACCAGGTCCTTGAAATGCATGACCTCTGATAATTTTACCAGTATTTGCCTGTTCCTACTTTGAAAAATACCTTCTGATATACTTTTTCTTTGGTTCAAATTAATGACCCAGCTCTGCAAAGATTTTCTTGTAACATACACTTGTACAGTGCCTACAGATCTCCCTGAATCGAGAGAAATGTTTTAGAAAACCTGTTTCCAAGCTGCAAATTCTTTTGAGAACGGGCAGAGTGAGGCACTTCACAGCAGCTAAGCAGGGCAGGCAGATCTCCCAGCCACTGAAATCGAATTTGCACATCTGGATTTTGCAGAATAAAAGCAAAGCACCTAAGAAAAGACAGCAAGTCAAGAGGTGCTGCAGCCTCTGATGTACACTGTTACCTTCTCATACAAGGAGTATCTCACTAAGATTGCTCATTGGGATTATTTGCTGCTTGGACTAACTGAGTGGCTGTAGCTCAAGACCAAGTGTGCTGGACTCCAGTGGGCAGTGATAAATTATATTCCTGCAGAGAGGAAGACAAACCTCTACCCCTTCCCATCACATTCACTTTCAGGTCTACATATAAAGAGGGTAATAAATAAACAAAGCAGCTGGGGAAGAAGGGGCCAGTGTATGAATAAGCACATCAGCTTTTCAGCATGGTGCTAGCAGGATAAATGCAAATTCTTGTCCTTTTTTTCATGGGAATTAGGGGAATGGTTTCCCTCCAAGACAATATTTTGACAGGGCTCAGAATTTCCTTAGGATGATCCCTCACCAGCAGGATTTTTGACTTTCTGTCTGCTGGTAATCTGTGACCTCATGTCTGCAGGATCCCCAGCTTAGCCAGGAATCTTGTGTTATGCCTGAAAGCAGAGCTGGTTCTGTTTGTCAGCTCAGTTATTTCATCAGGCTTCCCTGAAAATTCCTTCAGCTCTGCAGTTCATCTTTCCAAGTACCTTTACCCCTTTGGGTCCCATCTGCTTCAGTATTTATTGATTTGCTTGGAAAGTTTTGACTTAGCTCCTCACAGAACAGACAAGATATGCAAAAATCTCTCTTGATTTCCTGCTAACAAACACGTGTCTTCTTCCAACCCCAATTTCCATTAATCTGGCAATTCAATTCATCTTGCCAGTTCTTCTACTTTTTTATTTCAAAGACTCTCCATGTAGTCCCTGCTTTTCTTCACAAATTGTCTAACCATAGTTTGCTTTTAGAATTGAGGGGATTTTGTTTGGTAGTTTTGATTTGATCATTCGAATTTTTTTATATACAGTTTTGCCTCGTCCCAGGCCCTTTTAGAAGGATTCCCACCTACAATGTGACTTTTAAGATCTGATTATACTGCTGATTGTCCCATTTTCATCTAATTGTCTTCAACTTGATCCTTGTGCTCTGCAGCACAGTAGAATTCTATATTTAAATATGTGTCTTCATGCCCTTTGCCACCTTGGAGTAAACTTGAGTAAACTTGACCACCTTTTTTTCCTGCACTTCTCTCTTTTTGACTGGCTTGTCAGTACCACTACAGAGGCTGTCAGGACCCATGGAAAGCACGTGCATTTTGTGAATTAATATTTATAAAGACAGGCAGTGGGATGTGATTTTCATGAAAAAAAGGTTTCACGCTAAACACAAAGTGGTTTTGTGTTAAATTGTTCATCAACAAAGAGCTAATGCATCAAGGAATGACCTTTACTTGTTCATCTATGCCATCAGTCTTAATTTAGAAACCCAGCAATGCCCTTAAGCAGGATAATTATGAAGTTAAGCTCACACATAAATCTTCAGTGTAAAAATTAGGCATATGGGCTGAGGGATATTTTAGCTTTTAGTTTTCATTCTAGAGCATTTTGTTAGCCTAGCATGAAAAAACTGAGGAACAGCTTGTAAATTGAGGGGGTGTCATCCTGAGTCCGTTCTTGAATTCAAATCAAGGCCAAAAAATCTGGGGCAGAAATATGTCACATTATTTCCTTAATTTTGCAAAAATCTGAATGCAGGTTTGATGAAGCCTCATTGTCTGTTCTGGTGCTGTAGAGAGCCTGGGACTGAAGTGTCACAGCAGTTTATGAGTGACCTCAGCTCCCATCTCCCAGTGCCTGTTTGGGGATTCCTGTGTCCATCCCTGATGAGAAGAAAACCGATTGTGCTTCCCCACAGAAATGCACTTTCCTGAGAAAGGGGATCTAGAAGCAAATGGGGCTTCTTAAATAGCACATCAATGTTGTAACATTTGATGTTTCTACCCTGCAAGGGTGAGATTGATGCTTGTGAACAGCTCCTTAAATACCCATTACACCAAAATTTCACTCCACCAGGGCACTGAGGATTGGTTAAAGCACAGCCCATGTGTCCAAGGAATCACTGCAAATGCAAACACTGTCAGCTGAGAGACCTGCACTTCCTCAGTCTTTCTCAGCTGCCCAGTAGCTATTGATTCCCATTTTCATGTCTGTGCCTTTTCTCCTTGTCCAAAACGATCTCTCCACCCTTTTGTGACCAGATTCAGAAATCATTCCAGAGGTGGTGTTTCAGCTACAGGCACAGTATTTTCACACATGGATATTGCTGCAGCTCTTTCTTGCAGCTGTCTTTTCTCCTCAGGGAGTTTGAAGAAGTTTGTTCTTAACTTACAGACTCTGACTGAGTTGGTTACGGAGCACTGGGCAAGTGTTATTTTCAGAGTGACTCTGAGCTGATGCTTTTGTAATTGCTTTTCACAGTAGAAACTTTCTCTTTTCATCCCAGAAAGAATAACATTCCCCCCTTCCCCAGCTGAACCACTAACACCAATACAATCATATTTCCACTGATTGTGGTGTTCCTGTGATTGGGAGAGGCTGCATCCTGTAAGTGAACACAAACACAGGTACCATCAGCTCATTAATGCAAATTCCATCAGATTCTACAGAGAGTTTGTGCTCCATCTGCAAATGCAGCTGATTGTGCTGTCCTGCACAGATCTGCCAGCTCCCCCTTTCAGACAGCAGAATTTAATCAGCAAAAAATAAATTGCTCGGGAATGAGCTCCGCAGGAAAAGCTGGCTCAAAAATGGATCAATTTTATTGTTTCAGCAAGTTCATAAGTGTATCGTTTTTCCCCAACAGAGCCATCTCTCAGAGAGGTATTAACTGTAATGGAACAGGCTCAATCCTTCACGTCTTTATAAGATGGGCAGGCTTATCACCAGGTGAGATGGGTAAAACAGGTGAGCTGTGGAATCTGTGAAGGGTCATCTATCATAACGTGCTGGGTGACCTTCACATGCACCCCTAAATGCCTTTGATTAAGGGCTTTTCTTCCCTGACTTGTGATAAATGCTGGCATATTGATTTTCATAAGCTTGTTACTGAAGACAGAGAACATATTCCAAAATGGGAATTGAACAGTAGCTAGAAAGGGAAAATTTCAAGCTTTCAGGAAAAAAAAATTTAAAAATTGCCCACAAGGGAGAAGAAAAGAGAGTTAGTTGTAGCAATGTCATTATAAGGAGGTTGTAAATGCCTTGGAGGGAAAAGGTTCTTTATTTTAAGATGACTAAATTAAGCAAAGGATGTAAGAGGAAAATGTCTTTAGTATTGAAGTCTGTGGATTTCCTACAGCCCATAATAGAAATAGGGACCCAGTCTGCTAAAAAAGGATATCTGCTACAAGTATGGCATTTCTTCCCTCTGGTTTTGTGCAGCAAGTGTCTGCAGCATCATTTAATACAACAAGTTGTTTGCTGGAGATTCATACTCTTTAAAAGAGGGCCCTCTAGGCATATTTGGAAAAGTTCCACAATCTCATTGCTGGTTTCTCCTTTTACTCCAGAAACAGAGGGATCCTGAGTGCTGACAATCATTGTATTCAGAAAATAAACTGATTTAGTTAAACAAAACAGAACACACTGCGATTGCAGTAAAACAAACTGTTGGGACCTGAAATGATGGATTAAAAATATCCACAAGACTTATGTTCCATTTCTTTGCTCAAACATCTGCATGTTGCTGTGTATTTTCCGTAGAAAGCAGGGAATAAGCATTGATAGAAACACCCTTATTTTACATGAACCTAAACTTCAGAAGCAGACAGAAGAATTCTATCATTGCTTTCCATTCTCACATTTATAACCTAAGAGGTCTCAGTTACCCTGTTAGAGATCAGAAGGAATAACAGGAACTGTAGGTGATCAGTTCCCCATCAAAACCAAGGCCCATGAAGGTTGGTGGTGCTCAGCATTTGGGATCACTGCTGCTCTCCCAGCTGTGCAAAGCCTGTAATTGCTGTTCCACCAGCTACACTTGGTTTAACTTCTCTTCTCCTGTGTCTCCAGAAAACCAAGCTGAGATTTCACATGACATTGATCCCAAAATCAGAGGGGAACTGTTTTGCTAAAGCCTCATGCAGAGCCTGATGACACCAATGGAAAGATTTCTTTTGATTTTGACAAGTTTTGCATTTAATCTCCAACATATCCATAGAGACATCTTGTCTTCCTCTTCTGGCAGGTGCTGGCTCAAGAAACAGCTTCAACATTACCACTCGTTAAATATCAGAGAAACCCATTCCTACACAAGTTGCAAAACTTCAGTTATCCATTTCAAATAAACTCTTGACTGGATCTTTCTAACTGTTGAGTCTTACACATTCCACTAAATTTCTCATTTCTTGTCATTACAATGGCTTTCTCTTCTATTTTCTCTTCATTATGCATATATTGTTTAGAAGATAACACTTTCATCTTTCCCCTGTTTCTAACAGTTCAGTCATGCTTATCCAGTACAAACCTGATTTAATTTCTAAGCAAGGGCCACAGGGAAATTGAAGAGGTGCTGTTCATTATCCTGTCTTGTAATTATGTTTCTAACTCTGCTTTCTAAAATAGCTCTTAGATGCCTCTGGTTCTGGGACTGTTTTGAATCTGATCAGTGTCTCATTATCCGATGTGTTTTTAAACTGCTGAAAAAGATAAACCTGGGGAGTACTCACTGTGTATCCAGTAATTTTAAGTAGGAGAAGATGTGAGGCAATGCATTCAGTGGTGTAAGAATTCCAGGGTGAGTTTGGTTGCTTTGAACTTTGTGATATGACTGCTAGCACAGAACAATCCACACAGATTCATCCACTTCTAATAACAATGTTTAACTCCATTGCATCCATCACAAGGACAGTATATACTTGATTATATTGGTAATGTATGAATTTTCTAATAACATTTGAAAGAGATAATGACTGACTGGCGAATTTTGTGGTATGTGAGGGAGACTGAGGTATTTTTCTTAAACTGGCACAAATTTGCAATCTTCCCTTTGAACATAACCCCTTGGAAAAGGGTTCTATTCCCCACTGAGGAGAAAATCCAACTTAGAAGAGTGCACCAGGGCACAAATTCCTGAAATCTGTAGGGCTGCATAAGGAGATGACAAGCATTAGCAGTAAAACCCCTTTGCTGTAAGAAAGAGCTCAAACTACAGAAAAGGGATAAGAAAATAACTCTCCAGGAAAAGGAAATCTGAACTTCTGATCTTCCTTCTCCTGGGCTGATGGAGAATCCTCTTGGTCAGTGCCATGAGGGTCCTGAGAAACACTTCAGCCTGGCATCCCTCAAGTCTGCACTTGCCATGACACAGATTAGATCACTGTCAGTTTTTCTGTTTTCAAAAGAATTGTCTTTGCTCTCTGGATCCGTACGACTTGTGCAGTGCTAAAAATGAGGAAGGAGGCAGGGGTTGGTCAATCCTCACATTTTTCTTGAAGCAGTCAACAAAATTGGCATTTATTTGTCTCCCTTTGTGCTACTTTCTGTAATGGCCAATCTTCAACCATCAGAAACTGGACTGAAAACAATATTACATTCTGCCTTGAGGCAAATTTGTCAGATTAATGGCACCTATAAAAGAAATAGCAGCTCCTTAAATTACTGACTCCAGGCTTTGTACAAAAAGCAGCTCCACCAGCAGCTCTGAATTTTGGTGGCTGTTGGTGAAGAATAAATGCATGGTTCAGGGAGTATCTGCCAGGATTTCCAAAGACTGTCTTTGCAACTGCTTCAGCAATAAATAAGTGGTATCATTTCACTTCTGTTTTCTCCTCTACCTCATCTGACCCAAACTCTCTGACATCAGGAAATTGTGGGTTAAAGAATAGAGTGAATTAAGGAGATGATTTTTTTTCCTGCTGGAGCTATTCCACTGCATATCTGATTCAATATTCCCTCTGTCTTTGAGATGCATCTCAGACTCAAATCTCTGCCATGCCCTGAGAGCCCTCCAAACTGCAGGCTGCAAACTTAATTGTGGCTACCTTCATTTCATTCCAAATCAGCGAGTACTTAATTAATTTTACAAACCCCTGCAGCCATTTCAAAGTTCTCTGCAATGATTACCTATAACCCTCTGAGAGCACTTTCCTGGAATACAGGGAATGTGGTTTAGACCCTTTTTCACAGGAATTAGAGGAAGACTTTCTCTCATACCTCAAGGAAGTGTTTTAAGAAATATGCCTCACAAAGGCCCCTTTGCATGCCTTAAAGAGTAAACCACACAGAAGAAAATTCCTTAAGTGTTCACAACCATGAATGCTGAAAAAAATTAATGTTCATCACAGAAATACAGAAATCAATGCAGTAAAAGCAAAACATGACAAAGAGCACTGAGTAAAACACTAAGATGGAAGCAACAGAAATAATGTGGATACACTGTTCAGTCCCTCAAGGCTTCTTGCCTGTGGCTGGAACTCATCACTTTTTTTCCTGGGACTGTCCTCACTCTCCTGTTCTTGGCAAAATCTATACTCATGATTTTATCCTGATGTTAATATATTTGAATTTGATGCCAAGGGCACTGCAATGGGATAATATGATACACTACTGAAGTACTTTTGGAAAAGTATAGTTATGAATCTACCAGTAGCAGTAGGTGCAATGTTTTCATGTACTGTTTTGAGAGAACAATGAAGAACCTGCATGAACAGCTTCAAGGTGAAACAGTTCACCATCCTCACTGGATTTTCACCTGTTGCAGCCATTTGCAGTTTAAAAAAATCTTGAATTTGAGAGAATTAAAAACTCATCCATCTGCCTATGAAATGCTGACAAGAAATTCTAATTAAATAGTTTTCGTTTTTTATCAGAAGGCACTGTGCCGTGCTAAGAACCACTCTCTAACCACTAAAAATGGATGGTTTCTCCCCAAGTTTGAATGGGAGTTCTGCTCCTTACATGTGGAGTAAAGGAGTATCAGATCCATTTGTGGCCAAGGCCAGGACCAGGTGCTGGAGGTGCTCCTGCCCCCCTGCTACACTGAGTGGTCAAACACCTTCATCAGCACTCCTGGCTTTGGGAACACGAGGGAAGAATCTGCTGACATTTGGAGAACAGCAACCATTCCCTTTAATGTTTTATATATTTGTCAAACAAGTAATGAAGCTATTTTGTAAATGTGCTGTAATCACAATAAATACTCAGTGGAAGGACTCAGGTAATGAGAGCTGTGCATAGCTGGGAATGGGCTGACTTGGTAAAACACAGTAATTTGCAGATTAAGTCTCTAGAATTCTCTCAGTGTAAAAGGACTGGCAGCTCTGGAATTTATTACCTCACATGAGAAAATGGAACAGTAGCCTTTACACTTTCCCTTCACAGCCACGTTTCTCCTGTGTTTTTTTGGAAGGTAATCTAAATAATTCAGAGGTTATTCACATTCCACAAGCTCCATGCAGTTCCTGTTGATTTATTGGGAGGTGAACACCTTTGACTACATTCTCAGTGATACATTCCTGAATATTTGATGTGCTTGAATGCAACTCTAAGTCAGAGCTACATATGTTTTGGAGAGGAGAGACATTTTCAAAACAAGGATCTAACAAAGCTCCTTGGAGTAAACAGGGCAGAAGTCTGTGACCCCTGCAGTCAGGGATTCAGAACTGAATGGATGTAGGTGCCTCTCTAAATAAAACTGAGTTTACTGAAACACAGCTATAGATAGAGCCCCTGAATAATCCTTGGTGTCTGGAAAATAAAGCCTGCGCAGATATGATTTAGCAGATAGGGAAGAAAAGGCTCCCTGTGAAACCAGTTGATTAAAAGTCATTCATAACACGATAGAGAACTGAATTAATGAAATAATGCCTGAAGTGTGAGAGATGCTAACATTACTTTAAACAAAAACATCATATAAAATATTCATTAGCATACAGAAAATTAAAAGATAGCATCTAATTAATCTGTTTAGCCTCTTAATGACTAATTAATCTCATTAATATAGTCAACATTTTATGATAGATAAGAGAAATTAATGACAGTTATTTCCCCTTCTGTGTTTAGCTGTGAAGTCATAGGAAACATAGATGTTTTGAAAGATCAACTTTTCCCTGTGTTTGGATATTTCTGGGATGTCTTGGTGAAGAAGAAGCTGAGAGCAGCAGTTGCCTGGAAGTACAAGGAGTGAGCAAAGCTGCAGGGCAGGACAGCACAGCTGCAGCAAGCTCAGTTTTCAGATGGATTTATTACCTTGTTATGGAGAGGTCTGGAGCCAAAGATACGGCTCAGAACTTATAAAAGCAAATTGGTTTTCATACTTTCCTTCTTCTGTGTATTTAACTGTGATTCTTTACCTCTTTTCCTGTCTAAACTTCAGCTGTGCTACGATTCCAAATGACTGAAGTCTTTCTGCATAGTCCAGTCAGAAATGAGACATGAGCTAGGGTTTACCAGTCCTAACCATTATGTAGGCTAGACTGGTTCCTGCTGCTGCTTCATACTGATTGTAAGGAAAAAAACATCAGAGCCCCATTTAAAAATATGTTTTTGGTAAGGAATTTCGAAGTTAGCCATAAAATGCAGAGGGTAGTGAAGCAATACATCACAAATCAGCTTAATGAGGTGCCATAAATATGTATGTACCTTGTAAAGACAGCTACCCCATGATTACCTCTTTCAAAAGCAGCTCTGTACTAATATCGTGGAAGAGAAAGTGTTGAATCTAAGGATGATTTGAAAACTACATGCAGTATCAAACTTTAAATGTATTTTTACACATTAACATTTTCACAAACTTTATTCTAATTTCCCATTCACTGAGTCATTGCAAGGAAAGAACTGCCTTGAGCAAGAAACTTCAGAGTTTTCATGATTTTTCAACATCTTTTAACTCCTCAAAGATGCTGATTTGGCAAAACAGAGAGGAGAATAAAAATTTCCCAATTCAAAATACTTCTTAATTATTCCTGCCTTCTAATTATCCCTAAAACTGCTTGGTGTTCACTGTATGCCTTAAAAGACCCCTTGTTAAAGTCCAGATATTTTTTCATTCTGGGGAGAAGGGAAAGAAGACAATTCTCTTAGGTGGAATCCAATATTAATGCCAAAATTTGCCCTCATTTACTATGGTTTAAATACACTCAGTCATTTCATTATGTCCAGTGGTGTAAGTAATGTCCTACTTTGCTCTGGATGGAATTAATTCCCACACAGCCTGAGAAGTGGTTTGGGTTCTTTGAATGTGCTATACCCAATGCAAAAACAAAAAGCAGAAATGTTGTGTCCCTCAGAATCAGAGGCTCAGGAAAGAATCAAGTCCCACCAAAATGGGTTTTTTCTGCTAAAAAAAAAAGTTACTGTACAATTAAGCTCAGATATAGCAACCCTTTCAATACTAACAAAATTTCAAGCAAGTAATGTTATCACTGACTTCAGTGGAATCATTAACTGACTGAATTAATTGATGAGTTAATGTGCTTTTTTTGGATCAGAGCCTTAGAAATTTTGACACACCTCTCCCTGTAGGAAGAAAACCTGGATTAGCTAATGTACCCTTGTTCTGTTAAAAATACAGCCATTAAGACATTTAAATTAAATATGATTAGTCAGCTCTGATTTAAACCTCAGCATTTATAGAGTTTTAATTGGGGTACAGTAAGTGAAACTCATATGCAAGTTTTGTTAATGCTGCAGTGCTTGGTGGCCATAAGTGCCAAAACTCACGAACTGAACCTTTCTCCATGTGCAAATACTCCAGGAAATTAAACCAGGAACAAACTTAACAAATGAAAATGTCTCCTTATTGATCTGTTATGTAGTTAAAACAAAACGGAACCTCTCTCATACCAGCAAATCTGTTCTCCTTTCCCCAGTAAGGGAATATTTTCTGCCTCTCTAAAATCACATCAGTTCCAAAGGTTAAATTCAGGCAAACTTTAACAAGGCCTAAAGAATCAAAGACGAAAAATATTTCTTAGAAAGCTCCATCTGTTATCCGTCTAGAAGAGGACTTGCAATTTGTGACAAACACAAGAGTGCTGTCTGAAAGGGGCTGCTTATGCTCATCTGCTACATGTTTCCAAACACTTACTGAAAGCATTTCACTTTAATCTGGGAAGCAATCACTGAAGTATTCTGGGCTGCCCTTTAAAAGCAGAGATGCATCAAGCTTGTGACAGAGAAAAACAGAGCCTTATCTATTAACTACTCATTGCAACCCAACAGCTGCAGCGAGAAAAGTCAAATACACAAGACAAAGCAACTAAGAGATTTAATTCTAGTGGGAGATTTAATTGAAAAAAATAAAAAAGGTTTTCAGCTAATATCAAGAGTATTTAAAGATGCAATGAAAACGAATTAATGTGGAATGCAGCTCTCTGATGCCAACCAAGAGCTTCCCAAGACAGGTATCTGTGACAGCACAGAACCTCTTTTCCCATGAGAAAACCTATCTGTTTATGGTAAACAAGATAAGGTGTTCAGAGTTCTCTTGGGAACAGGCAGTTCCCTGCCCCAGGGGACGGAGGGCAGTGGCCAATCCCAGTGAGCGTTCATTTTGTATATAAAAACTACATTTAAATAAATAATTCCCTTTTCTCAACAGTCTCATCTCGTGCACCTCTTGTTTCGACATCAGCTCAACAACGACAGGTATCATCAAAAGGAGAAGGAATATTTTGAGGCAGAGCACTGAGATGGGCCATCAGGATGGCAATGAGTGTAATCCAAGAGCTGGAATGAACGGATTTGGAAAGAACCCATGAAAAAGTAGGGAAATACTAAGATGTAGACAAGGGGAAACAAACAGAACAAGGACAGCTTCCTAAAAGCTTTTCTTCATGTGCAATGAGCCACTGGCTAAACTAACTTGGTTTAAAACAATACTTTTTTCAAGTCATCTCTATCAGCTACTTCCACAACTTCCTAAAAGCAGGAATGTCTCAATGCTCCTAAATACTCAAAAATAACATGAGCAGCTGAATATAATTGAGTTGATTGGTTTGACAGAGGGAAGAGAAAACAATTATCCAGTGTAAGTATTTGTGGCAACCCAGCTGCAGCCAAGGAGGGGGTTATTACAACAAGGCTTTTTAACAGGGGTCTAAAGCTGTAACTAGAGCTAAAATCACTGTGCCATTCCTGTTCCCTCAGGTGGATCAGTTTTACATTGACATTTACAATTTCATCAGCTTCACTGGCACAGATTTAGGTGGAACAAGGGTTTCTTGGCATTTGAATGTAAAACACACCACACTGAAAAGATCTCTCTGTGCAACTCTTAAATATTTCAGCGCATCTATAAACACCTGAAAATGCTAGAACCCTCCTGCCCATGAACCAGGAGTGATTTGAATTTGACAGGACAAGCTGGTATCTCCTGTGTCCTGACCAGCCCTTCTGGTGCCAAGGTGCACCTGAGTGGAGCCAACAAAACCACTGTGCAATAGTGAGATATTTGGGTTTTACTGCTTCCACCTTCCAACTGTGCTGAAATTCATGTAATTACCTCTGATTTCCCCTGGTGAAAGGATACAGAACTGTGGGGAACAGATAAATAGGAAGCCTCCAAATTAGGACACAATCCTCTCAAATTAAGAAAAAGGCAGATGAAGTCTTACCTTACCCATTTTAGACTGCACACTTTAGCAGCACCTTATAAATATTTATGAAGTTCATTAGCGGACATATAATATTTGAGCTTTAATTGTTTAAGGACATTAAAACTTAATTTTAATAGAGGTCATAAAGCTTCTGAATTCTTAGTGTACCGGCTCTAGACCTTTAAAACTTAATGGCAATGATGGGTTTTCCATCACAGGGTCAGAGGTGTTAGTAAATGTAATTTTCCAGACCCATCTAAAATATCATTAATTCTGTTCCATGCATATAAAATGATCTGAGTTATCAGAGTCACAGTTTGTTTAACATAGGGCAAATCCTTTAGATAGACTTTCATCTTCTATTCCTCAAATAAACTTCTCAATTTAACAAAAAAGCAATTAAACTAAAACAACACGAAGTCACATTGGGAAACTATATTGAAAATCACAAATGAGGTAAATATTCCACCATAATAATGGTTTCATTAAACACTGCTAGGCACTATTCTGTTTTATTGTACATGTTAGGGAACTTACTCTGCCAGATTCCAGCCCAAAAGCCATTTTGCCATTTGTGTCATTTTGCCTTTACAGAACTCTACTACTCAATTTTGCTGCATTTGGTGCTCTTCAATGTCAGTGGATTCTCTTCAATTCTTCCTGGGAAAATAGGGCTGCTGTGATTTATTTCTTCAGCTGGAGTAGGTGGAAGAAATTTTGATGCATTTGCTCTGTTTCATTTCTGCCACCAGTTAAAGGAATACATTCTCTGGCCTCTTTGGCAAGCTTTTAATGCAGCTGGCTTGAAAAGTTTTAGAGGTGCTGTTACTTCAAGGTGTAGTTCCCATAACAGTAAAACAATCTGTTGTTCTACCTATTTTTGTTGTTTTGCAGTGCAAAGAGGGATGAAATTTAGCAAGCTCTTATTTCAGTCCAGAGTTTCGTGAAGAAACCCTCCCGAAGGGATTCCCTAATCTTTAAAAGAAACCAACGTGTTTATCCCATGGTATTCCAGCTGTTTCCCACAGTTTGCAGCATTCTGCAGTAGTGGTAGCAAACCCCTACTTTGATAACCACATTTTAAAAATCACTTTGTACTGTTATTGGAAAGCAGAACCTGGTCTTTCTTCTTAGGTAGATCCTCCCATGTTCTTAGTGGCATTTCTTACTGGATAAATTCTTAGTGAAATAAACTGTATCTTCTTAGAACCTTTTCAGGTCTTTAAATAAACCCATGAAAGTCTGAAAATTTGAATCTGTGATAAGAGCGATGGCTGTAATTGAAATGCAGCTACAGCAGAAAAGGAATTGGCAGGGAGATTATGAGCTCTGAAGAATGGCTATATATTACCACACTAATGTTAATTAGTCCATTGCTAATTAAATATTATACAGTCACTAAAATAATATTGGTAAACTAAACAGTGTCTGAATACATGGAGGAGGTAGAGAACACTCGTGAGCAGCCAGTAGAATGAAAATTCTGACAGAGAACAGTTCTCTAGAGAAGGTTTCAGTGGAGGGAAATGCACTGATCAGCAAAATATGGGTTAGAAAGGATCCCTGAAGATCATCTGCTCCAACCTTCCGGTAGAAATGGGGCTGCTACAAAGAACAGGTTGTGTCCACCATGGCTTTGTCAACCCCTATCTTAAATATCTCCATGGATGGGAGATTCCACAACCTTTCTAGAAAATTCTGGTTTGGTACTGCAGTACCTCACTAGTGAAAAGGTTTTTCCAACGTGTCCATTCTGAACCTCCCAAACTGCAGTTCAGAGCCGTTTCCCTGTGCTAGTCCATCCACCACGGAACAGTTTGGTTCCACTGCCTTTGGCACTCCCTGTCAAACAGCTGAAGGTTGTGCTCAGCTTACGAAATCCCCTCTTCAGGTTCAATATTTGGTCTAGGTCCCTAAACCATCCTTTAGCCCTCAGCTGCACTCTTCCTGTTTTCCAGCAGGGCTGTGTTGGTGAACAGGATTCTTCACCCCACATGCAAAACATGTTTGGTTCAACTCCACAAAGCCCTCATTGTCCCAGTCCTCAAGACCCCTCTGAATTGCCTCCCAGCCATTTGGCAATTATTCCTCCTGATTTAGTATCATCCACAAATCCACAGAGGGCACACAATGTTTTTCTAACTGTGACTCCCTAAATGTAGAGCAGTGCACGGTTCTGCCTTGCACATCAGTTACCCTTGTCACTGTCACAGAGGGAATTGTCCTGCAGTCAGAATCCAAGGCACATCTGCCAGGATGATCACAGCTGAGTCAAGGTTCCCTCTCAGTACCCAGTCTGCAGGCATAATAAATGCTGAGCCCAAGGAGTCACAGCACTGAGTGACAGTTTCAGAACATTTTGTTAAAATTTTTTGGTATGAAAGGTAGATGCTGCATAATTAAAAGCGAAGTTAAATTTTCAGGGAATTCTTTCTGTTTCTTCATATAATTAATTTAAATTGTAATAAAACTTTAAAAAAAATCTCTGTTTCAGTGTTTTCTAGATGAATCAATTCCATTTTCACTTTAAAGCCTGTGTTATAATTTAGAAAGAGTTGAAATGTAGACGTGTCTGTTTAGTTTGGAATCTATTTCTTGCTTTTTTAAAGGAAAACTATTCTCCCCAAACTGGTGATTCCACTGCTGAAACAAATGCAGTCCTGACCCAGAACTGAAAGCCTGTCAGGGTACGCTTCAAGGTTCCAGGAGATGTCTCAGACTCACAAAAGTCTTTTGTAACCATCCTCTACTGTCTCTTGTTCCACCCTCTTTCTGTGATTTCTGTATGTCTGAAAAAAACTGAGTACAAGTCAATGGTGTAATGGCAAATTGTTTCTCTTAGCTGTAAAAACCTTTCTGAGTTTTATAACAGGTTTCTAGTATGTTCTAACTGATCCTGTACAGATTTGTGCATTTGTGTCTGTCTTGCACACTGCACAAGGCTTCCAGGGCAATTAACCTTTGGGAGGACATGAACAAGAATCCTCAGGGAGGAGAAATCCAGGTGAAAAAGCAAAAGCAGTGTCTGAGCTGAGGCATTGAAGCTGAGCCCTGAGCCAGAGCCTTGGACTTCACAGATAACCAGTTTTATTTCTCCAGTAATTGTTGTGCCACAACTGTGCCTGTTTTGAAACGAGGTAAATCTCATCCCCCTTGCAGATGGCCCTAGAGCAGCCTTGCTTTCCACACTGAAGGGCCAGTGTAATTCAGAGTGAAGTCTGGCTGACTGATAAGAAATAAAGCAAGACAGATACAGTCCTGAAAAGTAACAACCACATTACTTTAAAGGATCATTTAAGAAAAAAAAAAAAAAAAAGTCTTCAGTCTTTAGCATAATGGAGCTACTTCAATAAATGTATTCAGTGCTTGTATTTAATTGAACTCTTAGGATCTGGCTGCATTTGGAAGTTTACCAAAATAGCTAGTCAAGAATAATTACCAGGCTAGGCTCTCTAATTGAGCTTTAAAATGTCTTCTTCCTATTTAGTATAACCTATGCTGGAACTATGCCTGAAGAGCTGTTTTGGAAGGATTCTGAGAGCAAATACATCTTTATAATTATGAAAGAGCCACATTATGTAACACACAAGGACCAGGCAAAGATCATCCATTCCAGAAAAAGAAATTTCAAATTGGTACTAGAGAGTCAAATATGAGTTGTGAGTTAAAAGAAAAACTGAGATGTGGCATTTCACATATCTCAGGTCTCTAAAATTCTTAAAACCTATTAGTCTTCATTTAACCACATTTATAAGATTTCATTAATACTTGGTAATTGCCTTAAGATGACTTGGCTTTCACTTTGTCTGCAATTGCATTCATTCAGTTTGGCTGCTAAAGTTCTTTTCCTGAAATGTGTTAAATCAAATACCTTAAAATATTACTGTGTTGTGTACTGCGAACACACCCATGTGGCCTTTATAGACCATTCTCCCATGACTAAGGCAGTGCTGTAGCAGTGAAAAAAAATTAAGATAAAGTAGAACCCATCCCTCAACATCTCCTGGAGACAGAACAGCAGAGGACAGTTCAGGAGAAGCAAGGGCAGGACACAGAAAATGATGTTAAATAGCCAAAGAATGGTTAAATACAGGCAAAGCAACTGAGGGGAGCTGTTTTAGAGCATTTTAGTCCTGTATCACTCATATGGATCTTCTGTTCATGCCTGAGAACAGCAAGGGAAGGAAGTTCACCCCTTGAGACCTCCAGAGGTTCTCCCATGGTGGCTCTGGCTGGAGACTGTGACCATGTGAGCAGCAGCAAGGACAAGGCAGAATGGGAGAGCCACTGGGAACAGTCCTACAGACCAGTGAGTTAAACAGGCACCCAGCTGCTATTTTAGGGTGTAATTCAGTGAATAATTTGAGTTCTCTGTCACTCTCGCCAATTTTATTAAGACTCTCATGGTTTCGGGGAGTTTTATGAGATAGTGAAGAGGTGTAGCAGGATTATATCTGTGTGACTCCACCAGTTCAGGGCAATAACCTGTGCCAGTTTTAGCCAATCGTGTCCTCTCAAATACACATTAAATACCATTAAACACACAGCTGGGTTTGGCATTTTGCAGGAGACTCACTGACCTAGCTTTACACAAAGGTGACCAGTAGGAATTCTGGGTGCATGTGTCCCTTTTTGTGGATAATCACTGGATCATTTCAGACTGCAGGACTCTAATGCATAAAGTCCATTTTAGAAAGAGTGGTGACACTAACAAAGGCCAAGCAAGCGCTGCCACTTTCTTCTAGCAGTTCACGAAAGCTCTGAAATAAAAAAATGACCCATTTCCTTTTTATTCTACATCTGTTTTCCTTTTCCCTTCAGGAAAATCAAGCCCTGATGAACAGCCAGAATGAGAAACAGGAGTTTCATAGAAACTCTGGGACAAATTTCCTGCAGCTGGGGTCTCTGCTAAACATGAGCAGCCCCAAAATGCTGCCCCATCTGCAAACTGGATGTGAACAGCCCAGCTCATCCCAAAACACGTTGCATTACTGCACTGCTACATCTCTAACACACTCTAGATAAGCCTTGGCTGCCTGCTTCTTTTTTTGTCATAGCAATGAAACTATGCAGCAACAGTCCCGACCATGCAAAGGAATATTCTGAGCTAGTATAAATCAGGGTTATTTCACAAAAGGCAATGAACTGAAGCTGGTTTATGTCTCCTGTAGCTGTAGATCAAAACAGTATTAGCGTGAAACCTGCTGCATGGAGCTATTTAGAATTATTTGTGAAGTGCCTAATCCCCAGAAGCTCCTTTTCTGGTTATTAATCACAATGTACTCGTTATCCTGATCTGCTAATAGAGCTGCTGGGTACAGATTGCAATCCTAGTGCAGAATCCTGCCTTGCCTTTTCATGTTGTGCAGTGTTTTATTAGTTAGCTTCACAACAATTAAGTGAAGACAAGCAAACCCCATTTTAATGTTATATCAACGCAGAAAGTGTTGGAAATCCTGTGGCCCACTGAGGTTCTAATAAACCATTGTCTGTATATCTGCAAATATGTGACTGTAAATGTTTGATCATCACGTGTTTTGACCACTGTAACATTCATTCTCAGACACACAGGAAAGTTCAAATTTTTCAGCTTTCCCCTTTTTAAAAAATTTAGATTATCTTGGGAATGAGGTCAGAAAATTCTGGTCATTCTTGGAACTACTCCTGTTTATTTAAAGCGAGATCACCACAAACTATAATGATCGTTATAGCAACTGATTGAAAAATAATTGAAAAAAATAACTTTGCAGACTACATAGCTGACAGAATTGGACCCTCAGATTTCAGTGTCATCACAAGAAATTGCATTTTCTGAGACTGCAGTCACTGCCAGGCAAACACACTCTCAATGCTGCAAAGGGACATTTATTCTGCGGCTTATGAAGTGAAGACATCTCCCTATGAAGTCCCCACATCTTTCATCTTTCTCCCACAATGCTGGACTAGTTGGATTATTTGAAATTTCTTCCTTCTAAATGAATGTCCCTTTCATACTCACATAACTCTCTGTGGGTTGTGGCATAAGAGCGAAGATAACCCAAGAATGCTGTGGTCCTACAGTCAGACACTCAGCTTCAAAATATGACTGAATTAACAGAATCTGTTCTCTTAGATCCTTTCCCTCTTTACCACTAATTTTTCCATTCCTGGCATGTCTTCATTTCAGAGTTGGTATAGCAGGATATTAAAGGTTCTATTTAATTCTCACATTTTGCCTATTATATAACATTAGATGGGATTTTTTTATATGCTATGGGCTATTGTGTGATAATAATCTCAGCCTGCCTGCAAAGATTTTTACATGAAGTCATAGGGCATGATAGAATGTAATTTCAAAAATATGATGAGTAATAGGAAGAGTAATATTTCAATATTTCAATCCATTACATGAGGTTGGCTGGCTTGGAGAACAAACTATTTTCTTGCAGTTGGTTTCTTCTTCTTTCTTTAATGCAAAGTATTTACATTTGGCCCTTGAAGTCTTTTATACTGCCCTGATTTTGGCTGAGATAGATTTAATTTTCTTCCTAGTAGGAGGTGTGGTGTTGTGTTTTGAATTTAGTATGAGAATAGTGCTGATAACACACTGATGTTTTGGTGATGATGTCAGAAAAACAAAACCCACATTTACAACGAATTCTCCAGCTCACAGTGGCTTCTCCATGGTACCTGAGCTCCCACTTTTGTGCACAGTGAAGCATTTGGAAGCTATGCCACACATGCAGAATAAAACCAGCTGCTCACCCAGGTGTTACTGACCACAGAATACCAGGAAAAAGCTGAGGAGAAGGTGAACATCTTATTTTGATGCTGTGACTGTCTTCTAAAGTCCTTTTCGTGCTTCCTGAGGCTTTGGGATTGGTGTGCTGCCTAATCTCCTAAAGGATGGATGTACAAAACAACTTTCCTGTGGCACTGAGCTCTCTGGGTGACACTTTCATCTGGAACACTTCTGTGCCAGAAAGGACAATTTTTCTCTTTGACAAGCAGGAAGGCACAAGGATGTAGGACATGGAAACTTTTACCTGACACAAATCTCTAAATGCAGTCACACAAGCGCAGAGACGTGTCCTGGACAGTCCCCGAATGGGTGACAGAGCCCTCAGCCCTGCACCAGGACAGGACCACGGACAGCTCTGTCCGTCACTGCTGATCCAGGATTCCCCAGTCCAGCAGCGCTGGCAGCACCACACTTGGCCCTTGGCCATACAGCCTGTCCCAAATCTGCCGTCACCTCACCGCTCCAAAAGGGCTCTTTCCCAGCATCAAACTTCAACCTCCCTTCAAAACTTTCACTGCTATTCATGAACATGGAGAATAATCTGTTGCTGCCCGCCTCGCAGCACGGAGTCTGTGTGAGTTGTTTATTTAATAGGTTTGGGGGTGGGTTGTATGTTGGGAAATGTCTCGATTTGCACTTCACTGTCAAAGCCTGTCTGAAGTGACTTCTCTCCTGGCAGTTGTCTCTTACTTCGCAACACGGCCTCTATTATTTTTACATATTTGTTATTCTTCAAGGCATTTCCTCTTAGTAACCTGGACTTTGCCTGTTTCATCTTATTTTACAGGCCAACAAGGAATTTATTAGCCTATTTCCATCTCTTTTACCAGAAGCCTAAAAACATTTATTGAGGAAATAAACTATTAATTTCTTTTCCATATTGCCTGTTCCTGGTTCCTCACAGTCACTTAGCACTTTATAAAATTTATCTTCCTTCACAAGCTAGAACAGAATTTCATATATGATCCTTCACAAGTCAGAACAGAATTTCACAAATGATAATGTAGCAACTAGTACAGAAAAAAAAGTTCCATTTACTACAATTTCTTCTTCTTTATTATCGACATTGATATCAAATAAAAATTGAGATAATTCTAACCATCAACTTTTTCCAGCCTTATAAAACATCTTTCTCTCTCATTTTGCATCTATGCTTAAGCCATTTCTCTTTTACAGATCTGTTTCCAAATGTCCTTCTTCCATCTAATTCAAACCAAGTGACTGGTTTGGGCCTAATCACTTCTCCCTCAATTTCTTTAATAATGTATGGATTGCATTCTGGTTTTTGAGCTTTCTGCTCCAGTGTGCATTCCTAAACAGAAGTGGAATAAAATATTTCCTCTTCTTAATGCAGAGTCCCACTCCAGGCTCCTGATTTCAGAATATTAGGACAGAAAATATCCAAAACTCCCACTTCTTTGCAAGTAATCAGAAATTTCTAGAGCCTGAGGGTAGTCAAAGTGATACAGTTTTGTTTCTATAGTCTCAATTACCCTTAAATCAACATCTTATATTATATTTCTTCTTTCTTTTGAATCTTCTATTTGATCAAACACTTGATTATTTTTGATGGGATACTGTAAACAGTTGCATGACATCAAACGAGGATGTGATTGATACTGTCAGCATCACAGACTGAATTTCATTACTTTTTAGTAAAAAGAAACTACTTTTACCTTATTCCCTTTACAAGCAAGACATAACCAGTATAGTTAACTGTGTTAATATTATTAGAATTCAGAAAAAACCTGATTGAAAGAAAACACATTCTTGTTAGCAAGATGAATACTGAAAAACCACAGTACAAGTTGCAGGGATCTCCCTGTATTTTGTGTAAGCACAGGTCAGTGAGATGTTGAATCAAAACCTATTAACCCATCTGTAGTTTATCTTTTTTTCGTTCCTCTATTTTATTTAATCTGGTATTATATATTATTTAATCTATATATTTATATAGATATGTACAAAAATCTGAATGAGCTGGGATCTTCCTTAATATATGTGATTTTGGAGACTGTACTCAAATCTGATTGGAGTGAGTTCTTCACGTTCTTTTTTCCAAGATATTTGCTGATTATTTCCTTCTCCCCATCACTTCTCTCTGCCCATGTGCTCCAGGTCATGAAAACCTCACAGAGTCACCAACCTTGCTGAACTGTTTGGCCCCTGACACATCTGTATAAGGCCCAAAAACCTAAACTAAAAATGAGCCCACACAATACTCAAACGTATTCTGCTGGTTGACGAAAACATTCTTTCCTTCTCTCATAGCCTCCAGTCTTGACTATGGATTTATTAATATGTAGGAATGTGTCATATGCATTACCAACTTTTTTGATGCTTTTGGAGGGGATTAACCAGAGCAAGCATTATGCTGAAGCAAACATTTAATGCAAGGTTAAATGTATTTGTTTCCACCTGCCCAGTTGGCAAAAAGGGTTTAAGGCAGCTAAGCCAGAAAAAGTCACAGAGCAATCATCATAAAATCTCACTGACACTAACAAGGGTTAGGAGTTTCACTGGATTGAAAATATCCTGGCACCTTTCACACAACATAATGCCACTGCTGTAAGGAAGAATTGTGGGGTGGGTTTTGTTGGTTTTTTTTTTTTCCCCAAAACAAATACTTTAATTGTTTTAATATATCTTTGGAATGAAAAACATACATCTGAACAACTCCATTTGCAACATCCAGTATCAGTTTTAATTATTGTCCTTTTCAAGGATGGAGCTTCCCATTTTATGCATGCCAAGAAACACCATTAAAATCCCAGGAGCTGCCTACATTCATGGGGAGCTGGAGAAATCCACCACAGAATATTTTTGTCTCATTTGCTGGCTCTCAGGAAGTGGATTAGCTCTGAGAACAAGCACGGTGTAACTGGAAAAGTTTGTTTCTGTATTCCCTGGTCTTCACCATCCTGCTTATTATGGAAGTTCTGTGGCAGTGGAACTCAGGCTGGGCTGTGCGCTCAGAGGGGACCCCACAGGAGGTCAAAACTTTGACCTTGGCACCACAGTCTCAGAGAATTAACAGGAAAAAAGCCACCTGCTGATCACTTCAGTGATTACCTGGAGTGATTTTATTGTCTTCACCTCGCTTCTGCACGCAGCCAACATGCTTGATTTTTAAATGCATTTTCCTGCAAATACAATTAATCTGCTGTTTGATGACACCAGGCTGGATCACATCCTAAAAGATACCAAAACTGGGAAGCAACAGCTCCAGAAATGAGGCATAAGAGTTGTGAATCAGAGTCTGGGGAAGACAAACCATGCTAGCTGCTTCCTTTGGCTGCTAAAATGTGTGTCAGAGCTTCCAGATTCCTGCACTGAACGCTGGCACAGAACTCAGTGGTGCTTCTCATTTCTCAGCACGTCAACAGCAAGAATTTGGTTCACTGCTGGTTTGCCTTGGGGGTTCTGGGACATTCACAATTGTCTCAAATTTCACAAAACTCTCCCTAATTTTTTTTTCTCTTTCATGTGAAAACCAATAAAAAGGTGGTATTTAATGAACAACAATTTTAAAATTCTCTTGCCTAAGAAATCAGATGGTTTTTTAATTGCAAGTAAGTTTTTTACGGGACACAAAGAGTTTTTAAGCAGCTGTCAAGATGGGGCTTTTCCACAGCAATCTATCTCCATCTGTTTGTGTAATTTATTTGACATCCTTTTGTGTCTGTTTAGCCACAGTTTAAGAGGCTGCATTGTGCTATTGTCTATTGGTTTGCTGGCCAATAAGCCCAAAATGCCCCACATCTTGGAATCTGACAGTGCCTACCCGTTTATGCCTGACTTTTAAAACTGAGAAACTAAAAGAAATTACCTGAACAATTAAACCCATTATTTCAGCACCAATGGCAAGAGAGATGGCAAAAATTGACCAATAACCTCAGGTGTTGACATTTCAAGAACAATAAATTCCTTTAAGATTTGTGATTTCTTAGAAACCTTTGTAATTTTTCCAATGAAAAATTTCTGTAATTGAACTGAAAGGCAGAATGTTAAACACTGTGCCATGTATATATATTTTGAAACTGTTTTCAAGTCTGTGCAGCCATCCTGTCTTTTATAAAGTGAATTTCTTCCCACATCTACCACACTGAAATTAAAGCCATGTCCACAAGCCTACATCCAGAAAGAACTGGATAACAACCCAGTTCTGCTATTGACTGAAACTTTAAAGCTGGTGCTTTTTTGGTTATTTCTGAGGTTCTGTTTGATGTTGTCAGCTCATTTTTGAGGGTTTGTTTGATGTTACTGGTTTAGTTTGAGTTTGTTATAAGTCAATTTTGCTGGGTGGCACAATCTGCCCTAGAAATATCAATAATGCAGTAGCTGCAGCGAAAATCAGCACGTTACTCTTGCAGCACTTATAAAGTAGAAACAAGTAATTTTTATGTGCTTTAGTGAGGAATTCAAGAGGAAAACGCCCCTTTTATTTACAGGAATATAAAAAATAACAGAGCACATGCTGAGAAGTTCAGCTGTAGCAAGTGATGTGCACATATGCAAACCCCATGGCAGGGACACTGAGTGTTTCTGTGATTGGATGCATTCCCTGGGAAATATCTTTTTTTTTTTTTTGAGCTAGGATGTCTAATGGTTAACACTGGCACGAAATTTAAGCAGTGTTCAAGCCAACAGGGTGCCTTTGCTTGGCTCCGTGTCCTTGCACAGCAGATCAACCTCACTGCAATAAATATTTATCATTTCCAGTGAAACTGAGGAATTCTGGCCACAGGCCAAGGCTGTGCTGTGCAAAGCACAAAGAGAAACAGTCCCAGGTAACATTGTAAACAAACAGGTAAAAAGTGGGAGTAGGAACAGTGTAAAAGCATTACAATTATTTATCCATCACCATGCAGCAAGTCAAGGAGTTTTGTGACTCAGATGCAGATTGACTCTCACTTTTGTCCTCTGACAACCACACGCTGCTCTTCCCAAACCCACAATCTCTAAAATGTCACTCTGCTTGTTTACCAGTTTCACTTCACATCCATGAATTACAGAAACTCTGCATTTCCCTTCGCCATACCTACACATTGCCAAACATGAGAGCTACAGATGGACTAAGGGACGAGAAAATAACTGCAGCAAATAGAAAGTTAAATGACTTTTAAGAACAGGCCTGTCCGAAATTCTGAGGACATAAAGGAGTCCCCAGATCTATGCTGACTGATGATGTAACTAGACAGTTTCAGACGTTGAAATTGTGTAAATGCCAGATCATTTGGACAGAACAAAGAATTCACAAGTTTCTCTAACTTTCATTCACCTCAGCTACCAGAAATTCACAATTGCCTTGGCAATCTGTTGCAGAATTTCACTTGCCTTAGATGCAGAAAATTTTTCTAATCTCTATCACTATTCAGACACGACATAGAAACCATAAAAGAGTTTTCATTTCCCCTGTGGGATGCGAGATCCCAGAAATCTCAGAGCAAGAAATGAAGATGATGGCATCCTTAAGCTGCTAAGACAGTTTGTTTACATCAATCCCTCAAGTACTCTAATCTGATATGTGGGTCAGAGGAACTAAGTTTTTTACATCTCTCATTTGCACAGAAAATATTTATACTAGTAAATAATTAACTACACGAGATCCTCTTGGCAATTTTCATTATTAAATTAGTTATTAAATTATATTGCATGTCTTGGCAAATAGCAAACAATTAACCAAGGGCAAGCCGAATTTCAGTCTGAAGAACTTGGGGCTTTTCAGTCACCACCAGAAGAGCTCCAAGGTAAGAGAACCCATCCAGATAACATTGTTGGAGGGAGGTGTCTCCAGGTAGCCCCAATTTGGCTGTACACCCCTCTGCTGCTGATACCAACATTATCTCTACTGTTACACTAATTATCAGCTTTGTTATGCTAAACAATCACTTTATTTTGGTAATGCAGGCATAATTCTGGATTCATTAGCTCAGAGTTAATCGGACCTCGGGGGAAAATGAACTGAGAACACATTGACAAACAAGCATGATTGAGACTGTAGAGCTGGAGAAATTTGCTAATAAATGTGTAGATTGACTTCCACAATCACTGATGCTTTCACATTGAAAAAGCAATTTTCTGCCATTTCTTCAGTGCCCAACTTTCTGAGAGGAAGAGCAAAAAGTTCAACAAACCTTAAAAAATGAGAAACTGTGGTGAGTTGCCACACTTAGTTCAAACCTAAACAAAGGGTTTATCTATGAATCTGAACCCAGACTGTACTTTTTCAGTTCCAGACAGGTTCCAGTTTCTGGTAGATGTCAACTTTTTCTAAGCACCAACTATTACAAAATGCACCTCTGAGCTGCTTCCGACAATTGCTAAGAAGTGGCAAAATTTTTCTCAGTGAAAGAATTTCAACAGGCATTTTGAAGCCAGTTAAAACTCAATGCTCTCCCTCTTGCCTGCCCACCTGCTTTCTTCTTCCCCTCCGTATTTTTTAAGTCAATGCTTAATTCTTCAAGGAAGGTAAGTTTTCAAATAAACAAAATAAATTACCTGCTATGAATACACTGGAACTTTTCAGTGGTTTTTTTATCACAACAAAAACTTGGGCTTGTTCCACAGCCCAATTGCCTGGAGCCTTCCACCTTATGAAACCTCTGTTACTAAGTGGTTCAGTTGTCAGAAAGGTTTAATCCCCAATCAGTCTTTGCAATCAGATCTTTCAGGCTGCCAGACAAAGGCTTGGTTTTAATTCACTACACTTGGTGTTGCTGTGTGTCTGCACCAGATGCAACACATGGGGAGAAAACAAAGTTCCATCTGGGACCTGCATTTCAGCTTTGCTGCTACTTGGTGAGCAAACCACAGGCTTGTCTCATTCTGCTCTCCCAAATGGTGTTTCCACCGTTGCCCTAATTAGTAGATGGGATTGTTATTAACTTAGATTTCATGTGATTTTAACTTTCCTGAACACCTAAACAAAGGCAATGTGTTAACACAATTTTCCAACCAAAGTGGAACATTCTATTTGAAAAGCTCTTTGACCTTCTATTTGTGCTGTCCTGATATTTTCTATATTGGTCACTACCTGTCAATAAACATCATCATATCCACACACATATTTTATAGCATGGACTGGACTATTTCAGTATCCAACTCTGGGCATTCTGACTTGTCTGCCTTTATGAATTTCATAAGGAAGCATTTTTAATCAAGAACACGTGCTTTACCTAGGCTGAAATATGAATTGGTGCTTCTTCTTCAAGTACTTCCGACTCAATTGGCCCATATCAATTAAATTTCCCTCTCCTGATCCTACAGCTCTTGAAGTTAAATCCTTAAACTTTCTTTAAACAGTAGAACATCTGAGTCCACAAAAGAATCTGAAGGAAAACATAAAGCTGAAAGCAAAGAAACTTGCAAAGCTGTTTGCCACATTTCTTTAGCTCAGGTGTTCCTAGAGAGAAGTTGGGACACAAACATTATTAAGAACATTCTCTGGTAGAACCACTCAGTCAAATGAAGGATTTAGATTTTATGCAAAAACTGTTTCTAGCTTATATAAACTAAAAAAAAACCAGCAAACAAAAACCAAAACCAAGCCAAACAAACAAAAGAAACCAACCAGAGAATCTGAGGAGCTCCTGATGAACCTCAGAAGTATAAACTGTCTTTGCATCAGACTTCTGAAAGTTGCTGCTCCTCCAAGACCAGAGGCATTTATGAAGTGAGTGTGATTCTACCGCAAATGTTATCATTTCTTGTTCCTTTCATTTTGAATTGTTTTAACACAACCTACAGCCCCAATTGAGATGCAATCCATAGTCACCACGACGATGATGAACTGTACAAGTGTGAAGCTACTTTAAAAACTGAATCTGGTTTAGTTTCGCTTAGTAGGGTCTCTATTCTGTTCCTAAATCAGTTTTGCATGCAGTGATTGTCTCTTATGAATATTTGATATATATATATTCATATATTTTCCCAGTCCACTGTGTCTACTCAAAATTCAGTGAGTCAGCCAGCAAAGCTATATATTGTGTTTTGAATGATGTCTACAAAAAGGTGTTTACTTCTTTGTAGCAAAAGCAACTTCAGAGCTGCCCATGATTTACTACACTGTGAGAAAAACAGACAAAACTATTGCATCCAAAAAATCAAAAATAGATGAAAAAGTTTAAATCAGGGGAAAATAGACCAAAAATACTACACCAGCTGTTTTCAAGGAAACCAGCTAAAGGTGCTTTCAAACTTAAAGGTTTCACTGCAATTTAGTGTCTACTTGAAATTCATTGTAAACAACAGTGAGACTTCCACAATTTTTTCTCAATATCAGATAGAAATAGACAAGGACATCTAATTGCCTCCACAGCTGGTGGTCTGTGGAAATGAAAGGAACAAATCATGACTCTCGTCTCCCCAGAGACACTGAGAAAATAAAGTACTTTTGCTCCCAGACTTCATCATTAGTTATGAACCACTGGCCCATCCTGATGGATATCTGGCACTCTTTTCTTACAGGTGAAGCTCTTTGCTACAGAGAGGAACAACATTTGCTGGAATTTCCATTATTTCTGCTCATTGAACTTATGTCGGGACACAGGAAATTAATTTAATCTTTAATTTGAAATTAATTTAGCACTCTCGGCTTAAAAGGGAAGAGATCCATACAGGCTGTAACTGGTAATTTGTGTTATTTCCTTGTGCTTTCTCACACCTCTGCTACAGCTTAATCTGAGCTTCTCTCTCTGAAGGTTCCTCTTCCTTAATAAGCAACCTTGACATCCAATCTCGTCTGTGGTGTGATTTGAATAAAATCCTTCAGCATGGGTACCTGTGGCCCCACTGAGCTGTGAAATGAATCAGACACAGGTAACAGCTTTTCTGTCATCCTGGCATGAATCAAGAATGCCTCAGTCCCCAGCTGCTGACAGACAAAATTTCTTCTTGAGAATTTGGAGGCAGAGTGCTGGTGAACACACAGCTTTCCCTCAGGAGCCACGGCACAGCCACCACAGCTGTGGTGCCTCAAATATCGAACTTCCCATTTCAGATGCTGCCACAGGAAAATGGGGGAAAGGATGTTGATGTTCAGCTTTCTGGGAGGTGGAAAAATTGGCTTCCAAGTCTCTAAGAACTGCTGGCAAAAGGCAGTTCTGTCTGGATTGGAATGCCTGGGTGCCAAATATCCTGGTGTTGATTCTTCCAGTCGGATGGGCTGGAGTTCACTCAGACATTAGGAAGGAACAAATTGGTAGAGTTACAGGAGTAGGCTCAAAACCACACCCACATGAACAGCAAGGCCTTAAGAACTTTTACCTGGCACTTAAACCCTGTGCTACCTTAATTTTAACCTTTCAAAAAAGCAATTGGAAAGATTCCCCAAACCTTGCTCCGTAATTGCCTGCAGATGTATCATTTTCTTCCAGCTTGCCTCTCCTTCACCCATTTTTTTTCTCAAATCTTTTGAAGCCTCATACTTTGAGTCACTAAGAGATGAAGAATAAAATTATTTCAGGGAAAACAGAGAGCAAGGTGAGAAAAAAGGTGGGCTGCATGATACGGTTATGGACCCGGGGAAACATGTGAAATGAGTCACTGTTCACGAAACTGGGTGATCACAAAGGGATGAGATACAATGAAGAGGAGGAAAAGTAGCTGAAAACATTAGTGTGTTAACTGAAATCTGTTACAAACCTACTTCAAAGTAATTATTAATGACTACAAAACCAGTAAGACCGTGTAGTACTGTAACTTTTGAAAGATTTTCCCCCACATGAGCACAGTCACTATATGATCACAACCTCGCAAGAAAATCACCACCAGCAACATTCCCAGAGGAACATAAAATCACTGCTGAGTAACAGCATCCAGGTTGCTACTGGCAAAGGTACAAATTGAATGTAGGGAATAGGATGATTACAGCTTCACCTTTCGAAAAGTTCACGGTAATCCCTTCTATTTTCTCAATTTCTATGTACTGAATGTTGGCTGCTGTTCTTTAATAATCCCAAGCACATGTCACTATGGGGTTTTCGAGCAATTTCCAGTGCTCAGTTGTATTTACAGGCTACATTTACACAGCTCTGGGGGGCTAAACTCAAGCATTAATCCATTTTAAACTTTGAAACCTTCTCCTTCAGGAATTTTGACCAATGCATTTCATGCAAAGTGTTCCTTGCTTAACCAGCATCAGATGTAAACTTCTTTTTTAATATAAAGGGACTTCAAGAAAATCCATGGAAAACATAACATTCCCCACTTTTCTCTGTAAGGACATGGACTGCTGAGGAAGGAGCTGACACACAGAACCATTGGGTCAGGAATAATGAATATCTAATCTTGTGAATGCCAGCAGAAACCATCTGAAGAAAAATCTTAACTTTTAGACTGAATTTAGATTTCTGGAACAATTTAGGGGGGAAAAAAAGCCAATTTGTTTTGATTTTGCTTTGATTTTGTTTTAAATAATAGAAAACCAAGAGTGGGCAAATTCAATATGGTGATATGGCTACAGTTTTCTTCATAACAAAGTCATTAATGAAGTCTAACCCTGTGTCCCTCATCTCTCCAGCCTGGTCTCCGAGACACAGGCATTTAACTGCTCAATTTATGGAAAATTTCCTGTATCTGGAGAGAACCTAGAACACCCTGAGCTGCTGAGAAGCACTTTGTGCTTTCCTGGGTAAAAATCACTTTATCTTTCACTGGCATTGCTAGATCTGTGTTCAGTCCTTGCAGAAATAATCTCGAAACCTTGAAACTCAGCTCCACCTGTGCAGGTCGTTCCAACTTTTAAAACCCTCCAGCACTTTTGCACAGCACCTCCTGTATTATTAATGCCATCTATCTTCCAGATATTCATGGTTACAGTGACTGTTTCTTTCCATGGCACTTATATTTCCTGTTCTACACGAGAGATAAGGAGGCTGCAACTCAGCTGTGTATTTATAAAGATATTTAAGATCATGTCTTTTTTTTCCCTTATGCTGCTGAACCAGGAGAGCCAAAGGGTTCAGAGGGGTTTTTAAGCCTCCTGCATTCAACCCACACTCAGACAAGAAAGAAGTTTGCTCCAAGCTCATAAATGGGTCAGCAAGGCCATGGGGAGGGGAAGAGGTTTGTGCTCAGTGAAACACAAGTGGGTGGCTCATGACATGGAAAGAGAAGGGAATCAGACACCACACTGGTGTTTTTGTGGAATGTGAAGGGAATCAGACACCCCACTGGAATTTTTGTGGAATATAAAGTGAATCAGACACCTCACTGGAATTTTTGTGGAATATGAAGGGAATCAGACACCTCACTGGCATTTTTGTGGAATATGAAGGGAATCAGACACCTCACTGGCATTTTTGTGGAATATGAAGGGAATCAGACACCTCACTGGCATTTTTGTGGAATATGAAGGGAATCAGACACCTCACTGGCATTTTTGTGGAATATGAAGGGAATCAGACACCTCACTGGCATTTTTGTGGAATATGAAGGGAATCAGACACCTCACTGGCATTTTTGTGGAATATGAAGGGAATCAGACACCTCACTGGCATTTTTGTGGAATATGAAGGGAATCAGACACCTCACTGGCATTTTTGTGGAATATGAAGGGAATCAGACACCTCACTGGCATTTTTGTGGAATATGAAGGGAATCAGACACCTCACTGGCATTTTTGTGGAATATGAAGGGAATCAGACACCTCACTGGCATTTTTGTGGAATATGAAGGGAATCAGACACCTCACTGGCATTTTTGTGGAATATGAAGGGAATCAGACACCTCACTGGCATTTTTGTGGAATATGAAGGGAATCAGACACCTCACTGGCATTTTTGTGGAATATGAAGGGAATCAGACACCTCACTGGCATTTTTGTGGAATATGAAGGGAATCAGACACCTCACTGGCATTTTTGTGGAATATGAAGGGAATCAGACACCTCACTGGCATTTTTGTGGAATATAAAGGGAATCAGACACCTCACTGGCATTTTTGTGTCCCAGCCTGATCTGTCATCTTGGGCCAATCGAACCCCCAGGATGTGCCCCCAATGCACAACAGAGTTGTGCCAGACTGAGTACTTGTAATTTGCTTTGATCTTTTCAGTTCATTGATACTCAAAAACTTCAAGGATGACAGAATTGAGGTGGGTTTTTTTGCACTTGTTCCATGAGAGTCTGAGACAAACGAGGCAGATAACAAATGAAGTTATATCCCTCAGACTTGAACGCAGAAAAGCACAGAGAGCACATGGAGCAGGCAGAAATGGAGTGTTGACATTTCTGCCTCCCAAACAGAATGGTTTAAAATTTCCAAAACAGCCACACAAAAGACATGGAAGCAGCAACTACAAGCTCAGCCAGGTGGGGATGGGCTTGGGTGATTTGTTTCACTTCAGGTGGTAGGAAGAAGCAGAAATTGAATCTCTCAACAAAGAGAAAAATAAGAAATTGGCTGCACAGGAGCATTAACAGTGCAGACAGAGGAATTAACTCAGACAGATATTGTTCTTTATCCACTTGGGGTTAACCTTGTGCAAAGTGAAATCCCCCCCAGCAGAGGCAGCAGCCTGGGGACGGCCACAGCAGCACTCAGAGATTCCCTGCCCCAGAATGAGCACCAGCAGGAGCCACAGCGCACCAGGAGTGGGATGTTTCTCTTTGCACCCATCATTTCTACCTCCAGCTCACACAAGAGTAAAGTTCCAGGTCTGCCCTCTTCAGAGCTTCAAACAGACCAAAACCCCCACTCTGCACAGGTGGCACAAAGAGGGGAAATACCCACCTCTGCTCCTATAGGATGTAAAAGTGCTGCTCAGCAATTAAAATAAGATAGATCTAACATCAAAGGAGACATTGCTAATAAAAGATAACAATAATGATAAATCATCATCATTATTATTGCTACTAATAGTAATAATAACAATAGCCACAAACTTGCCCTCCATCAGTGCAGGGAAACTTTAGCTAGACTCTGAAGATAAGAGCTGATAAATTAATCTATATTAGGTCTTGGGAAATGGAAAAGCTTTTGTGAGTTTTTTCTATTGTTACATACAAGCTAAGCAGTTGAAAGCAACATGAAGAATTTTGAAATCTTAAAAAAAAAAAAAGAGGTCTCAGTTACTCCTAAACGAAAATTTTTTTGTGAATTTTTGGTCTGCAAACATTTTGGAGCCCAGCATTCTTTGTCACTCTGTGAAACATTAGCAATCATTTTCTAATTTGGAAATTACTTGAAAGAGGGATGCCAAGCTCCATCCATCAGTCACCTGCTCTCTGTCGTGACTTTACTTCCCATGGGCACAAGTAGTAAAATCCATTCCTCTTCCAGAAGACAATGTTAGAAAGTAAGGGGACAATGATGAAGTCTTATAGTTGGCTCAAATTCATCAAGATACTTAATGAGATTTTTTTGTGTGTGTGCTTTGACTCCCCCATCCTTACAATGAGCTGCTTAATAAAGCACCTGGGATCAGCTTCCAGGCACAATCTGCACTCAGATTTTATCCATATTGATGTGTTTACTCAGCACACTGAACTAATTAGAACTTAACTTGGCTAATTTCTTCAGAAACAAATCTGACTCCACCTCCACTTTCAAGGCATTTTAGAGGCTGGTAAAAAGATTTTTAGTATTTTAACTGGTTAAAAAAGCACCTGTCCTAAGTAAATGATGTTCCTCTGTGATGCATAATGAATGCAGTGCTGCTCACTGTAATAAACCATCCAGGTCTATAAACTGAATGTTGGTGAAATGAATTCTTTTCTAATCCCAAATTCTTAAATCAAACTCTACTATGTCTCCAAATACAGGCTGCCTCATAGAGATTTTAGCACACATCAGTATATTTAAATAGCAGAGCAAGCTCTGTTACAACTGCCTCTCCATCTGTCGTAGCTTCTGCTGAAAGGTAGAACGTTAATAAATGACAAACCAACCTCAAAAATGTTTCTAAAACACACACACTCTCAAAAGGGCATTATCAAGATTTGTTTATAGATTCAGTGACAAGACTAAGCAGCAACTCCCATCATTTCCTAAGCACTGAGTTTTATTTGCCCCAGGGATGTTTGGGAATGCCCTCGGTGCTTCAGACCTGGTGACAACCCCAGGATATTCTGCATTTCCACCCTGCATGGGCACTTCTTTGTGGGCTGCCAATAACAGGTTTTGGGACTCAAACTCCAAAAGTTATTTGGTCACTGCTGTGTCCCAGACTCAGCGAGGCTCAGGTATCCAGCACTCTTATTGCCCACATCCCACATTCTGCACCAAAATCACAGTGCTAATTAAGGAACGTGCAAAGGAACACCAGGAAAAGATGAGTTCAGGTTCTTAATCCCAAAGTCCTTTAGTGTTTCAATCTAAGGACAGGCAACAACATTTTCTCCATAAACCCCTGTTGCATCAGATGCTGAACAATTCAGAAATGCTCCACTACCCCACACCCATATTTTGCTTTCTTGAGCTGATAGAGAAGTGCATTTAAGCAGTATCTATGATTCTTATCCTGAAGGATTGCACATTTTTTTAATTCCAAAGAATTGTACATGAGAATTTTCATTTTTCATCTGTAGCTTTGTAAAGCTGACATTCTGGAGATGTTTGCAAAATAGCTACTTGAAAGCCACTCGAAACTCACACTGTCATGTACTTTCTGACATTAATCTCATTTAAATGTAAAAAAAAAAAAGAAAATCCATTTCAACTTCAAAAAAAGTCTTTTCATGCAGGAAATATGCAGGGTTCGGGAATATTTCCTGCCTCACAAGGCTTATTCCTAAACTCCTGATGAAATACAGGGAGAGCTTGAGCCATCCCTCATTCCTTTTGGAAAGTTGCCCTCATCTCCACCAATTTAGGAAGGTGAGTCAGCTGAACTCCTTAGCAGAGCTAAATTTCCTTGTGATTTCTCACACCTGCAAAAGCTGTGTCTGTCCATGTGCATGAGCCCTGTCCAAATATCTTTGTCTTACCTCGCCCTCCCCCTCATGCAAGGCAAGGGATATTTTTTTAATTAAGCCCTTCCACAACGAGCTCAGTGGTGCTCAGACACGTTTCTGTGTCTCACACACATCCCACCCCAGCAGGATTTATTCTGGTTTTATTCTGAGCATGGGCAGACTGGGCACCAACACCTGCTGCTAAAACTCACTCCTCTCGGTGCCAAGATGTTTGACAGTTTTGGTGCTATTTTTCCTTCAAGTTTTCAGATATGGTGCAGCCAAGTTTCAGAGCATTTGCTAAATCAAGCACTTACTCCCATTTCAGGCCGTCTCCCTGCTCATCTTCAGTAGTTTTCTACTATGGTGTTGCAAATCTACTCAGTTCTTTATTCACAGTTCCACAGAGCAATAATACTGATGTTAACAGAAATCTCTACTGCTGACATGTATGTTTTCCACATTGCTAGATGCAAAAAAACGCAGCATTTCAGCTCTGCAGACCTGAAGTGGTGCTTTAGCTATTGATTTCTATCCAAAACACCCCCCTGGATTTCTCACCAGAGCCTAATCTTCCCAAACAAGAGATAATTACATGTTGCAGACAACACCCCTCCAGTGTGGCTCCAAATAAAATCTGCTTGTGTGAGAAATCCTATCTCCATATTAAAAATACACAAAACAGATCATTTCACACACTAAGCCATCTTTTTCTAAGCATTCCCATATTTATTTAAATTGGTTGTATCTGCCCATTACTTTGAAAAAGAAAAGTACATGAAGGGATGAAGCAAATGCATTGACCTAGTTTGATTTCTTGTTTTAGACCAGAGAAACACTACAGAGTTCAGTGGAGTTGTTTTTAATGAATGTCACTATAGGAAGAAAGAAGTAGGCCAAGTACAGGTATGTTTTATTAAAGCCTCTGAGCTCTTAGGCACACAGCAGTATTAACAGCAGTGTAAAATGATTTGTGAGATTAATTTGCAAAAGAAATGTGAAGAAAATGTATGGAAAATGTACATCCAGGATTAATAGTCCACACACTAAAAACAGTCATAGTTTTCAAGCTGAAAAGTTAAGGATGTTTCAAGAGCTTGTTTTAGGGAGTAGTATAATATCTTCATAAATAGCCAAGAGAATATGCATGATTACTGTACTTTTTATACTCATTGTGATGATAAAACCAAGTTACAAGAGGCTGGAAGTAAAGTTACAGACACCACAAACTGCTTAAATCCCTTAAAGTTTCAGAAACTGGACTTGCATTGTTGGATAAAACTCAGCACTGTTTAGGGGCAAAGGAAATAAAAAAGAATTAACTTCTTTAGAGGGCAACAGGGTACATTTTTTAGCTGGATCATTAGAGAACGTCCATGGCAGGGTAGATCTGAAATAAGCTGGTAGATGTGCCTTGATGAATACCCACAAGAGCACAGCAAAAATGGGCTTTACCTGCTGCTTGCAAAGACTCTCTGCCTTTGAAAATCTGACCCAAACATCTTCTCTCAAAGTGCAAAGATACTGTATCACTTCAAGACAGAACTGCAAAGAGAAGATAAATTACAGAGCATGTTGGCACTACAGAAAAGTAAAAAACCCACAAACTGTAGGGACATTATTTTGACTATAATGCCACAAGTTCACTGTCTTTGTGCTGTCTGAAAGTGCACACAATTATCCCATTTTCATTTTACCCTTGTCTCATTAAAATGAATACTGAAAAGCCTCACTGCCTAAACACCTCTGGATCTCGGTCACTATCTCTAATTGTTCCTACTCACTAAATGTACAAATTCTTAACACCTTCTCAGCAATAAATAACAGAATCATGAGAGAACCACAGAATGGTTTGGTTTGGAAGGGACCTTACAGATCATCCAGTCCCACCCCTGTCATGGACAGGGGCATCTTCCACTGTCCCGGGTTGCTCCAAACCCCAGTGTCCAACCTGGCCTTGGGCACTGCCAGGGATCCAGGGGCAGCCACAGCTTCTCTGGGCACCCTGTGCCAGGGTCTCACTGCCCTCCCAGGGAACAATTCCTTCCCAATATCCCATCTAAACCTTCACGTCTATCATCCATTCCAGGTCCTTGTTGTTTCCCAGGTACTTTACATGCCTGCACTCCAGGAATGCGTGCCTAGAAGATTTCAGCGTTTTATGATCTTTTTGCTGTTTAGTTGTTGCACACCGTGCTTTTCCCTGATAGCAGAATTTACAGGGAGCATTCAGTGCCAAAGATGCCCCATAAAGATGATGGACTGTGTGATTGCTGTCACTGCATCCTGCAGGCACAGCCAGGACGAGTGCTGCTCTCCAGGTACATTTTACTGGTGTTATGTGTGACAAATGCTCCAAGCCCAGCAGTGAACAGGAGGTCCTTACCAGCCTGACACTATCAGTAGAGCCCCAGATCACATTCAACACACCATTCTATACTTCATGACAAACTGTTTTTCTTTCATTTTCAGGCTTAGCATTACTGGCAATGCTTCAAATACAAAATATTCTCGGAGACTTCAACAAATATTATTTTAACAGAATAAATACAATGTTCATCTTTGTTAATGACTGTTTTTCTCTGACTCCAAAGATTCAAATGTGATTTGCTATTGAAACACTGTTTTCTGCTCTGCCAGCACAGCTTTTGTTTCATCTTCCTGGCTCCAAAAACTCCAAGGTTCATTGCAACACAAATCTTCTCACAGGCAGAGCTTGAGAGATCCCCTCAAGATTTTCTGGCTGGCAGAACTGCAGCATTTGCCAGGGTGCTCGGGGCTGCCTCCCAGCCTCCTGTTTATTTACAAGGGATTCCTCTTTCAATGTACAGTTGTTCTGTGTTTAATTTGCCTCAGCTCTCATTTCTCCCTCTTAACTGTTTAAAACCAAATGTGTACATGCATGTGTGTGTATTTTACTGTGTAAGGCTTATATATGTAGGGGCTTTGAGCAATCTGGTCTAGTGGCAGTTTCATGGCAGTGGGGGTTGAATCAGATGAACTTTAAGGTCCATTTCAACCCAAACCACTCAGTAATTCCATGATTGATGCATGACTATTACATAGCATATTATATAATATGGGAATGCAGAAGTATTTAAACCTGACATGACCAAATTTCAGCACCAAAACATACCTAGGCCTGTGTATGTTACTCCACAGGATTTCTATCCCAAATCTAACCAATAACTTTCTGGTCTTTTTGATCAGTTTTGCAAAGATTTTGCCTTAAGGAAGAAAAGTTTCACACATGTTTTGTTTGCCATATGAATTATCCTCGGGCCCTTTTGCCCTTCTTTGAAACCTGTCTGCACTCACAGTATAATAAATACCACTGCCATTTAGGATTTATTTCACAGGCTGCTCCCTCACTCTTTCCTGCTCAGGGAAGGTGCAGTCCTTCACAAAAAAGTTCTGGAATTCTGCATGCAAGTAAGCCACAGCACTGGCTTCAAGGAATAAAGGAAGCACATAATGTGAATTGGACTGCCCCACATTTGTTGGTCCTGAACTGTTCATATATGTATATACATATATAAAAGTGTGTGTATGTGTAAGCTCAAATGTTGGGGAAGATGAAATAGGAAAGCCTTATAAATATGATTACCTGACAAAAGATGCTGAGAATATGGAAACTACAGGCGAGATTGAAATGAGAACAAGCTTTGAGTTACCAAACCCCAGTTACTGAACAACTGGAAAACAATGGCAGGGACGACTGAAGGTAATCCCCCCTTTGATTAAACAATGCCCTCTGCAGCCCCTCCCAACTTATCAGAGGGTCCACAAAGTAGATTTTAGAGTTTAAAATATAACATCGTATGGTAATGCAATGATTCTTATAGGCTGTATGTAAATGTTATAAGATTTGTAGCTTATACCACATTGGTTAATGAGAATTAGAATATTCAACACAGAAGATGATTTATGGGATTGTAAACGGGAACCGCGGTCACTTTTTCTGTACTTTTTCTATCCTTTTCTGCCTCTTCTCCAGCTTTCTTGCTTACTCTCTTACTTCTGTGACCTGCTTCGGGCTGCGTCTGGCAGCTCCCAGCAGGTTCCCTACACCCACACCTTTCTACAATAAACTTCATGCTCTAAGACCTGACTTCAGAGATCTCTCTTCCCCATCTGTCCCGACCGTCCGAAACCGAACAACACATCCCCGCACGCAAAGAAGAAGTAAAAAATATATCAGAAAGAAAAGAAGAAAAAAAAAAAAAGAAAAAAAAACCCAAACACCTAAACCTAAATTTGGAAATTTGCAAGCCTAAAGCTACAAAATCCAGACTGGTCAGAAACTCAGATATGTGCACCACCAGAACATGCAATAGGTCAGAGCAGGCTCAAACTGTCATGTGACAGAGGCAGCTTTATTCCCTCCCCCAAGAACCCAAAGCTTCTCTGAAAGAACAGACACTCTTGGGTTTTTTCCCTCTGGAAAAAATTGTCTGTAGATAAGAGTCTAGATATGACAGAGCAAACTAGGATTAAAATCTCTGTTTGTGAGAGTACTTCTGCACTGATTTTCTCTTTCAGTATCACTTTCAGTGACAGAAAGTGTTTAAATTATTATGATAGTAAAGCAATGGTAGACAGAAGAAACAGCTGCTCCTGTTGGCTCACTTCACTGCAAGTGAGCTCTGGGATGAGTATTTGGCACTGGGGATAGAGACAAGCATTTGTCTTTTCAGTGGCTAGAAGCTGCCCATTTTCTGCCACTTCTCACAACGCTGCTAGTCCTATATTGCTGCATTTCCTTTCTTTCCACTGCCAAATAAACAAGGGAAGTGCCTACTCACGGGCAGTGAGGTAAGGGTTCAGTTAATTAATGCGTGAAGAGTGCAGGTAGATTTCACACATGACAAAAATGAGGGCGATCTTCAACTTCCTCCTGCTCATTTATTCATGGGGATAATAGACAGCAAAGCAGCAGCACATTGCAGTTAGCAGTAAAGTTTAATTCCTTCAGACACACACAATTATAAGACAGAGCAGCAGCGAGGCTCTGGAGTCTGCTCCCACTGCAAAGTACATCGAGTCAAGAGGAAAGTAAATTAAAAGCTTGAGTGCTCTGCTTCCCAAGGCATTCCCTGCAGCCGAGAACAAAAGAAAATCTCATCTGGCTTGACATGAGGTAGAACCTTTTTTCAAAAAAAGGAAGAGATCTTTTTCTACGCCACTTTCCCCCTAAGTGGACCTTCCTGCCCTGGACATTAAACACAGTCCCTACTCCCAGGCTCAGCCCTGCCTGCCCAGCACACCACGGCAGTATCATGGTGCTGCTGCTGTGCAGACAGCAGGGAAGAGAGGGAACAGAGGTAAGAAAACCTCTCTGCTTCAGACAGCAGCATTGGTGCTGTTCTGTAGTGCCTGAGGGACAGCCTGGAGGGAGAGCTGAGAGAGCTGAGACTTGCAGGGTACACGACTCAGCCCCCCCTGAACAGCACGAGTCACATCCACATTTGCTGTCCAATGTTACCAAGACTCAGTAGGATCATCTCCTCCGTTTGGGGTTTTTTTGGGTCAGAGTTGAAACATTTCAGATTTGATAAAACTAAAATCCTGCTTTCTATGTGAAGACTCATTAAAATTCGTCTTTCAGCTGATGTCTGGGTAACTTTTGGTGAGTCTGCGTGAACAGTGTTCCCAAAGTGATGCTACCAATTTGCAGGCACTTAATTATCCAGATTTTCATTTAATCCTTGACACTAAAACAATTGGCCTCAACCCATTGGTCCAGCCTGTCCAAATCCCTCTGCAGAGCTTTCCTGCCCTCCAGCAGATCCACACTCCCACCCACCTTGGTGTTCTGTGAACCTCCCAACCCTGAGTGCAAAGACAAGGAACAACAGGTGGGAATTAGTTCAGGAAAGGTGACCAGCCTAATATTTCTCACCAAGGAACATGATGGAATAAGAAGATCCTCTGAGGTGGAAAAAACTCCTAGCAAAGGGCATTTGAGGATAAATATGTTGTGAAAAGTACCAGGGCCTGTTTGGCTGGTGATGGGAAGGGTAACGGGGTACAACTGCTCAGCACACAGAACTCTCACCACTTTACTCCAGAGACAGCTCTGTACCTTCAGAGAGGAGCAAAGGGAATTTGTTGCTTCTTAAATGCTCTGAGAAATACTTACAGGACACAATACACAGAACATTGCTGATCCTAGAGAGCAACTGAGGTCATGTGAAATTTAGAGCTGCTTTAGGGCTGCTCTGAAGTGTGCTAAGCTATAGCAGCTGCTGCAGAGCCATTTTATCAGCAAAGAATGCCCAAGTGCCTGGTATTCCTTACCCACTGGTACCTGTTCTGCACTTCATCCCTCCCATTCTATTTCTCATCCTCCCTGCTTTTCTGTTTGCTGTCCTGGAGATTGTGTAGGAGCCGTTCCAGAGGCAACAGGATACCCCAGGGTCCTGATGTGCTGGGAGCTTCAGATTAGAATTCTGGAATAGGACGCAGCTCCCTTGCCACAAAGAGCTCTCTCTCATCCTAACCACTCAACTAATGCAGTGATTCCTCTCAGGCAGAGGATCTGTTGCAATTCTGTTCTCTGGATATGTATTTTGGAAAAATCCCATGTTCCTGTCACAGCCAGACCTCAGCGTGTTCGCTGAGTGTTTGCTCGGCAGTAAAACACTTATTTGCACATTTCTTGGGTTAGGTCTGGAACAAACATTTTGTGAGAGATGAGAGAGCATCAGCAGAACAATATACTTGCTGCCACCTACAGAAAGCAAGATGAGACTAACAATGAGAGTGGAAGCACGGAGACAGAAAATAACTCAGGGCTAAGGACAGAAACCTTCAGAGCACTGGAAATATCAGAGGCCAGCTTGGGTAAAATATGGAGAAATAAGTGATTGGCTCGAGATTTAAAAAAAAACAACACCCACAGTAGCCCAGAGCTAAAGAGTCATGAAAACTCATAGGATGGAACTGGCCACACAGATGCTGTCTTTGTAAAGAGCAGCTATATCACACGGGGAAGGAATTTTCAGTAATGAAATCCTCACGGCTGCTTCAAAGGATGTTAAAAGCTGTTTTAAAACACATGGAAACGTTTGTTCATTTAAGCACAGCTTGGTTTCTAAAATTCAGATCGATTTGCAAGACACCAGATACATGTTGTGTATTCGATCCAGCACAACACTGTGGAGGATCTTTGAGAAAAATGGGAGATTAGCAACAGATTTTCAGCTAAGGAAAAATAGACACTACAAAAACATCCATAAAATCAAATAAACAGCAGAGGATTTTAAAATACAGAGCACATACAGTTATGTGTTTACAGGAGGTACAGCTCTAAGGAAAACACTGAAGAGGCGTGAGGAGTCAACAACCAAGCAAGTGAAGATGAAATATGATGGTTTTCTGATTTTTATAAATATCTGCAATACATCAGTACAGACAGTGCTGGACAAACAACCCAACAGGACTCGTTACAAACAACTTGCTCTGAAACCTGAAAAAAACTGAAGTCACATTAATGGACTTGGGCTGATCAAAACCAAACAGAAATTGAAATAAATCTCTGAGGTGAAAATATCAACAGAATTTTCAAAACAAAGTGAAGTAAATTCGAAGTTATTTTTAATGGGTCATAAGAGCAGTGCACGACAGGGACAGGGACACACACGTTGGGTTTGACACGTGTCAAAGAAGAAAGGTCGATTTTTCCCAGGTGTTCAGCTATCAACTTTGTGCAAAACAGCCTTCATTCATCTCACAAGCAGTTTAGATCCCAGAATGTTTTCTAGAGCTGACAGAAACATTTACAATAAGTGATTTTCTCACCAAAATGCCTTTTCTTCTAATGCAGCATGACTGTCACACAAATACTGGTTCCACCACAGGTTTTTTGCTCAGGAGTTTTCTGATCTGTGACAGATTTTCTTATCAGAACAAGTTACAATGAAAAAAAGTTCCATAGTAGGTTTTAGGAAAAAAACCAAAACCTCTTGCTGAGTTGTTTGGATAAACAGCACTTGGAATGAAAAATGGGGGATATTGATAATAATTACCAGTTAATAAGAAAAATCCTACTCTTCCACATTATCTCCTCATAAGAAATAGGCTGTAACCAGCTTTCACTTAGAACCACAAAAGATGGTTTAACAAATCTGTTGCTTCAGGCTTTTCTTCCTGCAGGAAATAACTCCATTCCAGTTATAAAGTACTGACTAGAACACGAGCCCATCACCCACAAGATACACTTAGATCAGAAAGGTGTTATTCTTCTGATCTTTAATGGGTTTTATCAGCATTTTATAGCTTAAAAGAACTTATTTTCTCTGTATTGCATTTTTAATAAATACATTTTATAGCAATACCTAGTCAATGCACCAGCTGAAAGATCCACAGACCACAAAGATAAGGACACTTGAAGCAATCATCTGCCTCCTCATGCAGACTAGAGCCACCTTTCATCATTTTAATTCCTCAGAGTTTCAAAGAACCTCCATGAGAAAATGTCCTTCAAAAGACGCTTTTGAACTCCCCCTTGTACCAGAATGAATTCTCCAGGCAGAGCCCCAGCTGATGTCAGACACCACCTGCACCTGGGTGCTTGCAATTGCCAGGCCCAGGAAGCAGAGGGTTTAAACCAATTAATAAATTTCTGCACTTTAAAAGGAGGAAACAATGCTGAAACCATGGTGTAATATAAGCAGAATTACAGTTTTCCTCCCTATATCCCAGACTAGCAGTATTTTTATTTGGTCTCCAAATCCCCACAGCGTCTCTGCAAACCACTGTAATACCAAATATCAGACACAGTCCTACTGAGCTGACTCACAAATCAAATGTTCATTTTCTGGCACCCAGAACCACCACTGAAAGAGCAATGGAGGCAAGACTTGGAAACGACAAAATAAATTCATCAAATCATTGTCAGAGTACCACAGAGCTGTGCTGAGTAGCACAGACAAAGGCAGAGTCATCCCCTAAGAACAGACAGAAAAAAGGTTTCTGAGGCACAAAAGCATTTCCCAATGGAAATAAGGGCAAATTTGATTAAAAAAAGACAGAGGTTTTGTCTATTTTCTTGTCCAGTACAAACCAAGTCTTGTCCTTGATTTGTTCTGTTCATCCTAACAAGGAGTGGGCAGCACTAAACTGCGTTGCAAAAATAACCGCAATAAGAGCTGGAAGGATGAATTCTCTGTAATGCCAAGATATCTGACTATTCAGGGAAAAGTAGGCTACAGAATCCACCCATTGTGACTGCTCCATTGATTCAGGGTATCTGATCTGGTGATCTCTTGTTAACTGGTGAAAAGGACACAAAAAAGTGAAATCCCTTTTCCTGAGGAAACCAATCAAACTCAATTGATCAAGTAGCCATAATCAGCACTGGCAAATACGATGTAACACAAAGGCTCATCCTCTCTCGTATTTGGAAAGGTATCATGGCATAACTGGATTTGGCTGAAGCCAATTGTTCCAATTTAAGCTAAGGAACCAGGGTCAAATATAAAAAATCCATCTGAGTAACATTACCCTATACTTTGTTTGGCAGGTGCTACTTAACCCTTGCCAATCGTTTTTAATTTAGAAAATATCCAAATCCCCTTTTGACCCCTTTGAGGTCCTGTTGACCTCAGTGTGTCTGTTGTCTTCTCCTTTTTTGCATTCTTTAAATCCTGTTCACAGCAGTAATCATTGCATTGTACATGTTGCTCTCTGGATATAAAACTGACCCCACCTGGGGTAAGCAGAAATGAAGGAAACACAATTTCAAACAACACATAAATCTACTCCCCACTAAATTTGCCTATTATTATTATTAGCCTATCACTTGCTATCCTTTCCTCATTACATCTGCTATCCTTTCCCTCAAAAATCAGGAAATATTTGGCGCAGTTTTTTCCCCTTTCTCTTCCTAATATTGAAAGTCGTATCTTTTTTTGATACCGTAGTAAATCTACAGCAAAAATTATGTCCCCTTTAGGGCAAACACGACAGCTTGCTGTTCACAGAACCAAGTAAAAGTCAGTACTCATCAATCAGCTTTATGAAAACTGACAGTCTTTATCAAAATTGTATAGCTGCAGTTTCTAAGAAATAAAACAATCCATAATATCATGGCACTAATTAAAGCACTTGGAAATGAGGGCAGAGACAATAAGGAGTGTCTTTGGCCCTTAGATTGTCCATAAAAATATACAAACTATGGAAATCAAATCCCTTGAGCACCAGATTTTTTACTCCTTTTTTTTCCCTGTGAACTAAAGGTCTGGTTTGAGACAATCACAGGAAATGAACTTAGAGATAAATTAGCCCAAAGCAACAAGCTCAATTCTGGCAAACAGAAAATTTAGAACTTATTTTCTCCTGTTTTAAGAGATGAAAAAGATCACAGTCATAGGAATAAGGTTCCCAACCCTAAACAAACTCTTTATGGAATAAAGATACAAAGAAATAAAACACTTCCTTCATTTTTAACATCATTAATAACTGAAATTGTATTCTATACAACAAACCCAGAAAGGCCTGTCCACTGAGAGATAACAGTTCAACTAAAAAAGTAAACCAAGATTTAAAAGAAGTTGATAAAGCTGGGTTTGTTTCAGTGAACCTGGAATTTCATACTGAGAGACCACACCTCATGTCAAGGGCTTAGCTTAGTCATAAACAATGTGTGAGTTAGTTTTATTTGGAAAATATTTTTTTCAAAGCAAACAATATTTATTTGATCTCTCTCGACTAACTTAAAATCTATGAATAGAACCATTTATTTTGCTGAATACAGGAGGTTTAGGAAGCCTGAGAGAGATTTCTTGTTAGCAATTCCAACCACACTTTTCCTCCAAAAATTCTCCAAAGAAATAAATTCCATCTGTAGATTTTCTCCCAAGGCCACAACACAAACTGAGTTTCTTATTATTCCTCTGGTTGCTCTCCAGTTGTATTTTTGCTTCCCTGATTTTCTCCTCTCACCACTGACACCTGTTCCATGGAGTGATGGAGGTGAGGGGTGGGAAGGAAAGAGGAGACTGCAAAACTATTAAATTCCAATCCCAGCATTTACATGATGACAATCCCTTGGCCTTTTTCATCTGTCACTAAGACCCATTTAATTGTTCATGACTCTCTAGTAAGTGACAGACTTTTAGTATGTGCATCAGCTTTAAGGAGATTTGTGGTTGCCCATAGATCAAAAAATATGCAATGCTGGAGGTCACCTAAACTCTGGTTTAGTGTATTAAAAATATAGATTTATATGGCATTTAGGCTATCCCTGTGAAATACAGGGAGACTGATGGGACTTGGCCTTGATAACACCAGATTAGGACAATAACCAGCCAGCAGGATGTAACAAGAACAAATTAGCAGGAATAAGTGACTGCAACACTCACTGAGCAACAACATGAAATTTGTCACAGTGGTGATTATTTATATTGCAGCATCAAAGTAGCAGCACTGTGATTCAAGTCCTGCTACAGAATTCAGTTTTAATAAGAGCTTTAACCTTTAGCTTGTTGGGAAAAAATACCATTGAAATGGCAAAAAGTCAGAACATAGAATAAGAACTTTGAGTGTTATTGTAAACTGTATTTTTATGCTGGTTGAATGAAAAATTTGTTGAGACACCAAGCGCAAAATCTTCTGAATCCTTTAAAATGTTTTCAGATTTTTCATTGTGTTCACTAAAAATAGTTTTGTACAAGGAAATCAAGACCATTACGAAACATCAGCAAAATTTGGCTCCATGGAAATTTCTTTCTGTAGCACCAACCTATCACTGTGTTTTCTGTCTTGCATTTTAGTCTCACTGGCAGTGTCACGTACCAGCATTTTCATTTCTGATATCTTAGTTGTGTTAAGACAAAATAATCTCACAAATGTGTGGAATATTGTGGCAGCCCTGTCAGTGAAATTGCTACCTAAGCACAGAGGAATGATGTGAGAGGTGATTAACAAGGAGCAAGTGTTGGAATGTTGGCACCTTCTGAGGAGGGAAATGAAAGCACTGCTGATCCCACTGCAGGCAACACAGACAGGAAGGTGTGCACACATCTTTCCTTTTTAGCTTTTATTTCTACACCATTAGGCATAGAAATGCTCAGAAATTTTTTATTATGTAGTAATATCACACATTAATCTTCATTAAATAAAGCTTTTGATAGTTAATTGTAACTTGGGTTACCACACTGGGCCAGAAACTCAATCCCTAGGTTCCACAGTCCAAACAAACAGCACTTGGAAAAGTTGATAGTGCAGGGACATGGCTGGAAACCACAGGGAAATTATGGAAATGGTGGGAATTTTGAAAATTTGCAGGGTTCCAGCTTCAGCCCACGTGGGACTGAGCACTATTCTGTTTTTTGCACAGCCTTTCCTTCAATGTCCTTCATGATTAACAAAAGGGCCTCTGCATTTGGTGTCTCTCAGCAGAGAAAAGAGACTCAAATCTCTTTGAATAAAGAGAAGAAGAGCTTCTTTCTATTCAATAGAGTCCTGAAACAGGAGTAGGTGTTAAGGAGGAGAACACTGTGACATTGTGACATTCAATAGCATGATGAGACACAGCCCACAGACACTGGTCACTGCCACTCTCAGAAATGACAGCAGAGAAAGATTTCTGAGATGTATTTTCATCTCTCACACTCAATAGAGAACAGTGATCTTGACTCCCACATGCCTGACACAGTGCTGGGTGATGATTTGAAGAGAAGAGAAGAGAATGAAATAACATTATCTCACTTTGAGAAAATAGAATTACTTTTGAAAATGTCATGGTTTGCAGCAACTATCCATTGATTTCTTTATTACCATGAAACCATGCCTCCACATTTTGTAAATCAAATTAAAAGCACTACAGTGGAAATTGCTTTTCACCACTCCTAATAATGTTAGACCCTGGGTCAAATAAAATAATTTTTCCACAAACTTTTCATAAGACCTTATTATGCTTTACTATAGCTTTTGCTTCTGTAGTCCTTTACATCTTTTTCTCAAAATAAGAAAAAAGGGAGTTATCATAAAACAAATGTGGATTTTATGGTCAAAATGCTGGGGAGAGCCCACTGAATTACACCGACTTGGGAAAAGGCAAGTTGAAAACCATCCCTCTGTGGGTCAAGTAGGGTTCTTGCTCTTTCCTTTCTCTGTAACAAGAGCTCATTAACTTCTTGCTTTTAATCACTCCTGCAGCACCTTTGCTGCTCTGGTTATTATCACATCATCAGGGCTTGGGTGATGCAGCAGACTCAGGTCCCTGGAGCTTGAATAGAGAGCTGGGTGTTCCAGGGACTGTGAAGTTTATATAATTTTCCCATTTTCAATTATTTTTTGATCTAGTGCAGTTGTTTCAAGGTCTGTTTAGAAAATTGAAGGTGTGGAAGTAGGTTCAATCAGGTTTCAGTATAAAGCTGCAAGCACTGTTGGGGACATTTCCAGGGACATAACGAGCTGCTCTGAGGTGTTTGCTCTGACTGGCCCTGTGAGTGATCTGTGAACATCAGCTTTCCATCATTCTCCTCAAGCCCATTTGTAAATCCTCGTTTTTTCTCAGTCATGGTTCTATTTGCCAGTAACTCACCCTCCTAATGGAACAAGGTGACTTTTACAGGCATTAGAAAGAGATTTGTTTAAAACTTTACAAATAAAGCACAGAAGCTGGGTATCCATTCTCTTCCTTAGGGCATGTTTAAATAAACTGGGCCCAGTGAAGTCAACAGAATAATTTTCATTCATTTTGACACATTAGGGGTGGAGAACTTTAATCACTGGTTAATCTTGGGAGATACGACACAACCTGACCACATCACAGCCTTTAAATCTTAGTGCAGTGCATACACCAAAGCCTTTACAAACCTACACCAGCAGACAAAGGAAAAGAAAAGGGAAAAAACCCACAAAACAGATTTATTTCCAACTTCAGACAAGTAAAAAGGTCTTGTATTCCCAGTTGGTTTGAATATAGCTTGTAATAACAATAAATATTTCATGCCAGGGGCAATAGTCTTACACAGCACTTGCTGTAGCCTCTCTCATTTCTTCCCTCTTGACCCATGTTCATATTTGCAAGGCAGATACTTCAGGGACTACCCACATCTACAAGCTATAAAGTGATGTCTGGTTTACAGCAAACATCCATCTTCCTTAAAAATGCTCACTATTCTTCAGCAATATTCCCAATTATTAACTTAGGGCAAAGCTTTACAGCATTTTGGTTATACAGTGGAACAGAGCTACAAAACTATTTTCCTAAGAGGATTCATTCCCATTAGTGATGCATTTACTGTTGCCACCACATGCAATCAAATCATCATTTATACAAACCTTCCCTTGCAAATCAAGTGTTAGTATTCAGCTTCTCTCAAGCTGTTGCTGCTGTCACTTGGAAAATAACAAAATAAAATGATTCTCCTGGAATGCTCCTGGAGTGGGTCCAGGGGAGGCCTACAAAGATGGTGAGCCTGGAAATTCTCTGTTATTTGGATGAGGATATAGAGAGTGATACTACAAACTCACACCTGTGCAGACACATCCACCTCTTGGGAGCTCCATCCAAATTTGTCCTGCTTCAGGATCTGCTCATGTGGCCTCTAAAACAATTCTTTACATGATTAAAAACAAAGGATTACTTTGCACCCAGTCTATTTTAAAAAAAAAAAAAAGTTGCAGGAAACTGTGCAGATTTGGAAATTCCATCTAATTAAGAAGGTTAAAAGCAGCTGAAATTTTTAAAAATCCCCATTTTGTCTCATACAGCTTTTCAACAATGCTTTCAAATAGATCACATTTTACAGCCAACCACTATTACTCTATTTATATCCTATTACAAACGGCATTCAGATTTAAACATCTGCAATGTGTTAAGCACCCTCAGCAAATTTCTGAGTAATCTCAACTCCCACCAGCTACAGATGGAGAGGAGGGGGCTGAGAAGCACACTGCAGGAGTCATCCTTGAGTACATTTAAATTGAATTCCATTTTGATAGGTGTTGTGCTTTGGGGCCACCAAATCACTCTCCACATTTAGAAGGCTGACTCTTATAGCAGCTGAAAGTTACACTTCCATCTCTCCTGAAGGTCTTTCTCAGTACTTTGACACTGTGACTGGTTGAGGAAATCCACAGCATAAAATCCACCAGAAAATCCATAAAACCAGGAGAGCATAGCATAAAACCTATTTTTTTTCCCCTATAGTTTTGACTTAAAAGCAAAAGAGCTCCCAGCTTTTGGAATCTGATGGCAACTTGTGCCAGTGGGGTGGATTCTACATGGGCAATGCTTGTGGATAATTCAGATTTTTGCAGAACATTGGTTGTTTCTCACTGCAACTATTACTTGGGCTTCCCATTGGCTGAATAACAATGTGCTTCTGCTGGATTAAATTGGGGGTTTAGCCCAAATAAAATATCAAAATACAAACTCTTGTTGAACATATCCTTGAAAATTCATGAGAGACATGTCTCACAAAGAGTCCTGTATTGCTTAGCAGTACTTAATTAAAGGAAGAATTGCTATATAACCTGAAAAACAAAGTTACAAATTCACTTTTTCCATTAACTCTGTTTAAACAGATAGGGCCAAGTCAAAGACTACAGCATCAACAATGTTAGCACTGTGAGCAACTTCATTAGGAAAAGAAATGCCTTGTACTTGATGAAACTGAACAGACTGACAACGTTGTGAGCCACTGCAAACCATCAATTAGAACTCTACTATTCCTCTCTGTAGGTTTTAGCAATTTATGAAGCTAAAATATCCCTAGCAGGAGCTTTAAGATGCACTGTAGAGTACCAAGCACATCCCTGTCCTGATCCCTGCCTGGGGAAGGAGGTTGTGCTCATTAAAAAGATAATAGAACATGAGAATCTATCTTGTAACGTTTGTAAACAGCTCCATGAGTTATCCTCAAGTTAGAATCTTTCTAGAGATCAAAGGAGCTCAGGATATCAAAGCTTTTGGTACACAACAGAGGTTTAAAACATAATCGACATTGTGAACATCAACACGAAGGCTCGGGAGCCAAACTGCACCTTCCCAGCTCTCAAACTGCTTGGGATGAATTTGCTCTCAGCAATTATTGAGCAGAAGCCATGTGGGGTCGGTTTGGGTTTGTTTGCTGTCTTTTTCCAAAGAGTTTGTACTTTATTTTTTCCCAGACACTCAGGGCTGAATGTGAAATGTCGTGAATAAATCTCAGTATTTGATAAAAATGCTTTGCTAAAGTGAGAGCAGCACGATTTCAGAAAAATGTGTACATAAAAAACCCCCTTTCATTAACATCTTGATTAGAATACACTAATGTACAATTAACCACTTTTAAATTTAAAACTGTTGTGCACCACTTTTTTAGGTTATAATTGCACCTGAGAGTCCAAAGCAGCATAAATAAGTGTTGCATACACATCGTTAAGTAAAACAAAAAATCCACTTTATTATAAACCTCAAGATATAAGTAAAATATGCTTTCTATGATGATAGACTAGTCAGATAAAATATAATTAAGGCAGGTTATCTCAGCAGGACATCAAAAGGCTTCAGCATGGTGTGAGGGTATGGATTTGTTCTCTATAAAGACAATAAAAACCTGCTGTCATGGGTTTACCCAGGAAGGGTCAGTCTTTCAAGTGACCTATGGTGCAGGAAGCAGTGCACCTTGCTTCCTGGGAAACAGAGCCAGTGACCAGCTAGTTTTGAGTATTAATAGGTGTATAATCCAATTAAAAGTTGTTCCGCCTCCAGGGAAAAAACCATATTTAAGAGAGATACACCTGAAAAAACCCCTCTTTTCCTGTCTTGTTGCTGCTAGAGAAGCAAGTCCTGTGCTTCTCTCTCTGGTAAGGCTGGGCCCTTGCCCTTCCCCCCCCCTCCCCTCCTCAGAGCGGGGAGGGGGGGGAGGTTTGGAAGGGAGTTTGCAGCACCAGTGCAGCTGAACGTGGGGGAGGACCCGGCCTGAGATCTCCGGCTGCTGGGCAAAACATTTTAACTACAGCGGGCAGTGCCGGGCCGGCTCCCTCCGGGCCGGCTCCCTCCAGGCCGGGTCAACTTCGCAGAGCCCAGCCCTTGCTCTGGGCCGGGCAGAGGCCAGGCCGGCTCCCCCCAGGCCAGGCCAGCTTCGCAGAGCGAGGCTATGGAGACTCTTAACTGCTTCTGCAGCCCGGCTCAGACTTTTTAAACAACCCAAGAAAAATCATGGGACTGTCGCAGAGGCCCGAGAAAGAAATTAACCCTTTCGTTACCCAGATCAAACTTGCAAAAACTGATCTGCTCTTGCACAGATAGAAGAAGAGTGAGGACACTTACAAAAACACAGCATAGAGACTCAAAGTCAGTGAGAGAAGCAGAGCTGAAGCTTAGAGGGAAGGAGCATGAGGAGTGCTACAAAGTAAAAGCTGAAAATTCTTCTGTGAAACCATGATTGAGACCAAGCTAAAATATTCCCTGTAATATATGACAAATGGTCTAAGGGGGGATGTGACGTTCTACCTGCAGCCAGTGCAGCCAGTGAATCAAGGCACCTGTGTGAAGATAAGTAGATATTGAAGTAATTGCAGCCTGATGAGAAATTTGAGCAGAGAAGAGAAGAAACTGTACTCCAGATCCCTTGCCCCGGGGAATGGTCAAAGGAAATTTACATTGCCAGTCATAGAAGAAGGGGATTTCTTTGCGGCAGTAGTAGAACAACTCATCCTTAAAAAAACACCCCATGAACTGTCATAACCCACCGTAGTAGCAGTGGGAAAGCTACTGGTGTGGGAGGGACGTTCCACAACAAGCAGAGATCTTTTTCTCCTGGGCGGCTGCTAGTTGTGAAGCTGAAAACCATAAAAACTGTATTTCTTGTGGAGAAGTCAACATGGTAAAGCAGGAGAAAACTCCTCTCCCTAAATGACTGAAAAAAAACTAATTTAAAAGTAGTAAACTGACTGAAAGTCAAAGTGTTGTTTTTTTGTATTGTCATTGAAAAAATGGAAAGGTGGGAAGAGCAAAAGTGTTCTGACGAGTTTGTTCTGGTTCTTAATTTTTTTTTTCTTCCTTTTAAGTCTGTTAATAAACTTTCTTTATATTCTTTAAAGTTTGAGCCTGCTTTACCTACTCCTAATCCTTATCTCACAGAAAAATTAAATAAATCTGGTAAGTGTGCTGGCGTTTAGCCAAAAAAATCAAGTGAACAAACTCAAACCACTACACGAAATTAGTGTTTCCGCCCGGTTTCGAACCAAACTAGTACACCTGCATTTAGGAAAGGTCTTTAGAGAACCCAATGGGATGTCATGCTCTTACTGTATTTTATTATCTTTTAGCAGAATGCTGTTAAAATATTTCATCAAAAATAACAAATATAAAATATACTAAATAACAAAACCCCAAAAACCCCCCTCTGAGAGCTGACTCCAAATCCTTTCTGAGGCTGTAGCTGCACTGCAGGCTCTATCTATAAGCAGTCAGTCCAAGATAATGACTTTGATACCTTGAAAACCCAAAACCCATGAAAACAGCTGGCAACAACCACCTGGAAAAGCCACGCTTCAAGGCAGCACTTGGGAAAAAATATCTCAGCACATATCCAGTGATTTAATAATAGGATTTCTCTGTTAGAATGATGGCAAAACCTTCAAACTGCGCAGGAAGTCATTGCCAGTGTTTCCCAGCTTTTCTAGCAAACACATGGTGTGCCTTTGCTCCACAGGGCTTAAAATCAGATGTAGAGAGAGCAGAAAGAGGAAAATAAAGGAACGTGTTTTCACTGTAATGATGCAGAACTGAGACACTGGGAGTTCAATGCGCTGCCTGGGTATCACACAGATCTCTGGGCACTGATACCTTCATGCCCCAGAGCTCCAGCTAAGGTCCCTTTTCTTTAAAGACACCGTTTGCAGGAGCTCCACAGATTCCCCAAATAAACAGCAAAGCGTAGACACAGATAAAGATGTGAGCAGTTTACACCAGGTGTTTTAACAACCTGGTCTGAAAGACTCTAATTTGGCTCCAAGAATCACAGAGGATTACAAGACTCTTTCACAACACTAAATAATGCTAAATATTACACAATCCCTTAAAATTTCTTCTTTTTTTTTTTTTATTTTTCATACAATTTCCTTAGCATGTGCAGGATGGGAAAAGGAAGAACATGCAGTTCTAGCATGTGGCTCATGAAATCTTAGGCTGAGCTCAAATTCTTTTTCATAAAGAAATGTCCATTGCAACACTACTTGTTCATTTAGCCACTGAAGTGATGTATTAAGAGCAACATCTCCGTGCAGAATGACAGTAATTACCCATATTGCAATAAAAACTCAGCACAACACATCAAAGAAATCTTAAGTGTGGTGAAACAAAGTCACTCTGTAAAGATTTTTGCAGGCTTAATTCTTTAGGATGTTCTTTCCTTGAGCAATTGATGATTATTCTGCACAGAGATAATTACAAAAATCACACTGTGAAAAGAGCAGTGTCAGTTTGTGGCAAATTCTGTGGAAAGGCTTTCCATTTATTAACAAAAAAAATAAAAAGGGAAGTCTTTACTCTTTTTCTGAAGCATCCCCCTTCTGTTGAATATATGTTCATAATCACAAAACTCCTAAGTGTCCACTTTCTTCTCAGTTTAAATCAGATGAGCTGGTATTTTATCTGATTTATCTACAAACTCATAAAATATTCATATATCAATCAACACATCCTATCTGCCTGCCAAAATTAAAGGTTAGGCTGCATTTTGATATATTTTTTCTGTTCAGATGCTTCAGCTGGTGCATTTCTCTTAGCCCACTTATTTAAATGGTTTTGATTTTTCCAAATCGTTTTTTGGTCTAGACAGGAATTTTGTTTGCCTCAGATTTAGCATTTTTTTTTCCCTCATATCTACCATTCTGAGGATCTAATTGTTCAATGGCTTCTACGATGGCTTTTATATAAAAATGTTTTAGCACTCTAGATCTTACAAAATTATCACATTTGGAGGTGTGTGGTTACTGCCCCAGGTTGTGATGACAAGCAAACCTCTCCTTTAGATGAAACAACCTTCTCTTACACCCACAGTGTGCTACATGACTGAACCTTTGAAATGTCTCAGTTTTGCTGCCAACACCAGATCTTCTTAATTCTCAGTTTGAAACCAGCCCAGTTCTCTTGGGCCCAATTCAAGTCACAATGAATCAGCACCTGATCTTCTCCCCCCTGGTCTTTTAGCTTCTAATGACTTGCTGCTCATTGCATTTAAGCCAAATTTTCTAGTAAGGGAGAGCTTTTCTTGGTTTGAAAATCCCCAAAGCGTTTAGGAGGTGTAAAAACATTTTAAAACACAATTAAAAGGCAAAGCAATGAATTATGAGCTCTGCACCAACTTCAAAGGATGAAGAAATAAATCCTAGAGTCCCAGGACACAAATTCACATCATCATTCTGTGACAGCACAGACTCTTTCCCACGGGAATTTTTTCTTCTACTGAAGGTTACTAAATATAAGATAAGTTCCATGTTACTGAGAGTGGCTTTTGGAAACAGGCAGTCAGAGCTCTACCCAATCAATCCCGGGGGGTAGATTGATCTCAGCAAATCCAAATAGCCCTCTCACGTGTATATAAATCTGTTATTAATTAAATAAACTCAGCATTCTCTCAAAATTCATGTGTCCCTTCACTCCGCTCTCAGTTCAACAGCAACAATCATTCCTGGATATCCCCAAAACTAACAGCTTCTGCAAAGTCTCTTCTGACCAACAAGGAATTTCAAAAGTTCAAGCATGGTGTGTGTTATATCCTCACACACAGCTGAAGGAAGGATAGATTTGAAAAGAAGGTTCAGCTAAAGCAGATCTCAGGTACAAAAAAACCAGGACGAATGGAGCATGGTTCCAGCCACTTCTGTTACCTCAAGTCTCCAACAAATAAAGGGAGCCCCAGGTTGGCAGTAAATGCAGGAGCTTGTTGCCTCTAATATGCAGATGTCTGATAGGATTCCTTTTAGTCCTTTTCTTTTTTTATAGCAGACATTTATCAACAGTCCAATTATCTTAATGCCAAGTCATAAAAATTTAAAAAAAATCACAGAAAACAAAAATAATATGGCAATGATGATTAGAAAAGGAGGTACTTTGACATCCACAGAAAGAGCAGTGACATCAGAAGCAGCAAGAAGCTCATTAGTCACTAAGGAGAAGTTTTATACAAAAAGCCAAAGTCATCAAGAAACAGCAGAACCTCCTGGCGGAATGAGGTTGGCCCCAGGTTTTTTATCATTCAAGTTGTTTCCTGTGCCATATGGTCAAAAATAACAAGCTTCTAAATTGATTAATTATTGAGAGAAATGGAGAGAGCTGTCTGACCTTATACAGAGAGGATCCTCCAGGTTCCCTCTCCAGACACCTCCCCCTTCCACAAAGGGGTTTCAGTAACAAAACCAATCTTTTGTTTATTTGTAGCAAAACCTTTTTCTTATAATTATACACACAGGCTCCTTATGTCCCACTCTTGGAAGTAACAAGGAATAGGAAGAGATAATTATTGTGGTTCCTTTATGTTAACCACTGAAAATGCTCAGGTGCTAGTAAGCAGTGTAATGTGGAGAAAGAGCTTTAGGCAGATTTGAAAGAGATTGAAAAGGGATTTAAAAACCAGTTAATTGCTTTTATAGCTGTGAAGATCAGCTGAGACTGCATTTAGTTGTTAAGACTGCAGGGATGCAAAGGGAACTTGAAATTGCAGCTGCTGAGATCGTCCTGGTCCATAACACATTCATCACCATTGGGATGGCGTGGGAAAGTGGATTTGAACTCCTACTTGTGTGAAATATGGAGTTGTTTGTATGGGCAGCATAGAATCACAGACTTGCACATTTTTCAGAAAAATAGCAGGCAAAACAAGAGAAAGAAATGCAGAAATGTCCTGTTACTAAAACAACTGCAGAAAAACTTTACAAATCTTTTTTCTTGGCAACACTTTCACCTTGGTGGTACGTCCCTGTTTCTACCTTGGAGCACTCTTGCTCATGGGTAAGGACAGGGGAAACTCCATTTCCTTGTGATTCCTCCCTTCTGCCAAGACATGCTTCTACTCCTCAGAACAAGATCATTTCACCACAACTCTCATGCAGATGGTTCCAAGCACTTGGAACTTGGTATTTTACAAAATAAAAGAGCTATAATGTCTCAGTGTCAGTCCCAGAAGGTCAAAGCCTCCCTGCTTACATCTCACACTTGCCCTTCTACAAATGTTTTCACGAAGAAGCCAGCTGAGAGCCCTCGTTCTGCTTCCTTTCATCTGCCCAAGGAGGCAAAGGTCACCCCTCTCCCAAATAAATGATCACTTTTAAGGCAACCTTGTGATCAGTGACTTCAGACAGTGGAGATCAGCTCAGCACTGTGCAGCCAGACACTCGCCCTGAGAGCAGAGGCAGAGCCAGCTCAGCTCAGCTCCTGAAGGGTTTGGCAGCTGAGGATTTTTGTTCCTTGCTGCATGCACAGACTTGTGAGCGACTTGCCAAGGGATGAGATTGAGTCATGTCTGCCTGCTGTGATGCTCTGGCATCCAAAACAAACGTGACAGATTTCAGACAGCTCCAAGGTCAGGAGTTCTGACTTTAAAAGGGCTCAGTTTTGAAAAATCTGCTGAGGTTTATTTCAGAATTTTGGGGTTGTCCACTGTAGGAATCACAGAATGCAATATCACGAGTGTAATCATGCAAAAACCCACAGGTAAACTCACATATATGAAAATTAGACTGATTCTATATGGTCAAAATTCACAACCTGTTTGTCTGTGTTCAACCTCAGTCATCAGGCTGATTATAACACTTGCCTGTCTGAATATAATAGCTAATAACCTAAAATTCAGTTATATTCCAGAAAAAAAGTCACAAGCAAGGGTTTTAGATCATCTCACAATGGCAAAAACAAAACAGGTACACCAACTGTTGAACAGATTTTTTCAAAAATCACAAGGGAATGAGCAATAGTCTGCATGACTGACTCAAGAATTTCCAATTATCTTTCTGGGTTTTCCACCAAAATAAAACAAACCCTCTAATTCACTCATCTTTAGTATGTGACAAGAGTTGTAACAGATTTAAAATATAATTCTGGTAACCAATTCTTTATTTTTCAAAATGGATACTTGTATTCGGTTGAATTATATTCAAGTCAAATATTCCCTATGAGCAGCAGATTGGGGATATGGCAACAAACACATATTACCTTATTTGTTTTCATGTCAACACCATGCAGACAGCAGAACTACAATTCCAAAATCACATGGAATGAAACAAATATCAGCTATTAATACCATTGCCCTCAAAGTACGTGGAATTTCTTGAGATGATTCTTATATAATCAATCCAGGCCAATATGGTGAGAGTGTAAAAATGCCAAATCCAATGTATAAACAATATTGTGCCCTCGAGTTAGTCAGTAGCTGCAACACATGGCTATGTTTTGGAACATAACTCAGCTGAACCCACACATTTCTCTTTTTAGCATGTGTGATTCCATCAAATATGTTCAAAGCTCAATTTCTGGTTGTTTGCTGTACTGTCAGCTATAAAAACTAATGACTGTACTTCAGGGTGGAACATTTGGGTCACTTGGACCAGCAGAAATTGAGAATAATATTGCTGTGGTGACTAAGTACCTTCACACGGAAATCTCAGCTGGCAATTTCTGTAAGAAACAGACAATTCCAAAGCAGGACTTGATGTTTGGGAGGCACATGGAATTATTACTGTAGCTTCTTTTAATAATGACATTCATTAACCATTCCAACAAATAACAAAAAAAATATGACAGATACCTTTCTGAAATCTCCTGTTAGGTCCGTATGGTTTTTCTGCTTTCAAAGACCCCTCTGGTCTGTCCAAAACACAACCACCACCTTTTTGTTGCCAAATTTGCCAGGCACAGCATATGATGAGCATTCTGTTATATTTCTCCTTCCTTATGGGGAGAAGCAACTACTTTGTTCCAACTTTTTTCCTGAAAAACATGGTTTGAAAATGTTTTCCATCTTTTACTTTACGTCACTGAATTTTAAGGAAAATTTATTACCTGATTCAAATTCTCTGTACCCTGTTGTGTTTAATAATACGGTCGTGACAATGAAAATTACTAAAATAGCAAAACCACAGCTCAGAATTTCTAGGGATGACTTAGAAACACTGTTAACATCAGAGAGGCTATTCTGCTCTTGTCTCTCAATAAAAACCACAGGCGTGCAGATCAATGAGGATTGAACACCAGTATTTTAAAATGTCCGTTTAAATCAGTCTCTTTGTTTATAAGCAACTTTTCCAAGCACCATAAACGAGTCAGCTCCCAGTGCCAGATTCAGTTTCACAGACTGAGCAGCTTTTTATAACATTGCTCTGCCAAATTATCAGAGCTTGGGCAACGTGCAGCTTTGCAGGCAGAGAACGTCGCTGGGATCAGATGCTTGGAAGCAAAATACCTGCTCTCTGCAGATGTCATTTTTATATCTCTGGAAGAAAGACCTCCCAACAAAGTGCTCCTGATGCAAAGCTAAAAGCACTCAACATTTTTGTCACATCCAGAGGCACACAGAGAAAGGGCTGTAGGCATTCCCAGTTGTCCCAATCTAATTAACTTCTTGTCCTCCAGGCAAGAGCAAACCCAAGCAGTTTGTTTGTGTGTGAACACTGGAACATTTATCCAGAGCTCACTTAAAGGGAGGTGATGTTTTTCCACAAAACACTGGATCAGGTTCTACTAAAAAGTCTCTCTAGGTGGGTAACATTTTACAAAATCTTTTCATTCCCTTGAATTTCAGTCCAGGGTCCAGATAAGGCACAAGTTAATGGCTGACTGCCAGTGGACTGTTCAGTGGTTTATTTTCAGCTGTGTAATACACCAATAACATATGTATCTCTAAAAACTATTTCTATATATGCTTGTGTGTACTTAAAGCTATAGCAGTTTTTATTGAATTTAAATGTACATATAACTTTACTGAAACGTGGTTTTTTGGCTGGGATTTATTAACTGTTAAAGCAGCAAGGAGAAATAAATTTAATTTAGGAACAGAGCACTGAAATCTGTGCTCATCTTAATGAGTAACGTTGAACTCACAGAATCATTTGGGTTGGAAAAGACCCTTTAAAGGATCCTTGGATCATAGAGTCCAAGACTCTAAATATAAGTTATTAAGACCGGAGCTGCGGATTTTCCAAGCTGCAAGAGTTCAAAACTTTCTGACCAGCTTCTTCCAGATATTCTGTGTGTAGAGGGTGTAATGCGTAATATCAAATTTACTTTTTCGATTGTATTTTGTGGTCCATGGGATTTCTTATTTAGCAGAGTGCTCAATAATAGCAGAGTGCTAAAATACTGCAATATACTGAAATCCCCACACAGGTGTAAGTTGGGAAAATATAGGAATTGTAATCTGCTGTTCAATCACAGTCTCATTGTGAACCCCACTGTACAGCACATTTGTAAGGAACAAAACAGCACTTGTATAAAACGGGTGCTATTCAAGCATGACTGTACACATCAACTTTTATTTGTCTACAGTAGACCACTATCAATAACTGCTCTATTTTACAGACCTACAGCCTCCCTAAATCTCTGGTTTTCAGCATCTCGTCCTTTTCTGATGGGTGCCAGGAGAGCTTTCACAGGCCTGCAATGCCTCTCTGCAAACGCGACACTTTCTTGTCAGACGTGCAGGTGGCCACTTACTGAAACAAAATTATTATCTGCATTTTCATTCATTTCTGTGATGCTGTCAGGGAAAAATATTCTAATGGACTGGATAATCACCTTTGGGGGGCAAAGCTCTTGGCCTTTCTGCAGTAATGAGAAGCAGTGGAATTTCCAAATGTGCCCACAGTGACTTCTCATAGAAAAAAAAAAAATCAAGCAGTATTTAACATCTGTCAGATCTCCAGCTTTCATGCAACTTACAATAACCTGACAGAACTCAATATTCTCTATATGTTCACTATTATTGTTTCTAATTACTATCTCTAATTATTATCCTTTGACATACAGCTGATAAATACGGGGTAGCAGGGAAAGAGAACTGATATTGCTGCCTCCCTCCCTAATAAAAAATTATTTTCCAGTTGTTTTTACATAGGAAATTAATCCAGTTCTATGGGACAGTAGTATTTTGCTTGATCATCTTTGAAGGTCGAATTTTCCTGACTTACAGACACAAGGGCAACATTCTAGATGACTTCCTCCTTCTAAAGGCACAGCATAAGACAACATTGATTTTTCTTAATCAACTGCATACAGGACTGTACAAGATACACAGAAAGTGGATTTAAGAAGGCTTACATTACTTAATTTTAAAGCATTTCCGTTTAAAAAATACATATATCTCTCTTTCCTACTATTCCCACTCTGCCTTTTCTGCTGTCAGGATCTAGTCCTGCAGACAACATCTGCAGCATTGCAATGTTTTCAGCTGGGGTCACTTGGAAATAAATGGTGAAGCAGAAAAGAGGACCCAGCTCTGCTTCATCCTTCTTGAGCTGTGATATTCACCCCTGTTTGAACTGCAAGAAGTCAGAGAGGCTTCTCTGGTTGTCCAAATACTCTGCCAGGGTAAAAGAACTATTAATGTCTCCTACACCTTCATCCCTGCTACTCTCTGTGCTACCCAGAAGGGAACTCCATCACCACCTCCATCACTGAAAACTGCCTTTCTGCTCCATGAGAACACAAAGATAACGCAATATGTTCATAAATTTAAAAAAAAAATAAAAAAAAAAATCAATCATAGAAACTTTGTTGGAAGGCTTTGTAAAACAAAATCACTCGGCTATCGTCACCATCATCGATTTGTCTGGCATCTTAAAAAAAAAGTCAATTAATTTAGCAATTTGTGCCATATTGAAAAGCATGATTAAAACTTAAAAGGCAATTATTAGTTTTCTAGCTCTCAAAGAAATAATGGTAATGCAATTTCATCCAAAGTAGGAGTTCAGTGAATAGGACTATGCTACTGAAAACAAAATTGAGACTCTGAAGCAGCTCTGCTGAAGTAATAAAGATCAGTGAGGAAAAAAAATAAAAGAAAACCCTGAAGACCAAATGATCTCTAAAAATACCATTTCACACTTTTTATTAGGAAAGAACAAAAACACTAATCTTGAAACCAATTCATGTAGTTAATACCAATTCTCTTGCCCTAGAAAACAAACACAAATTTAAGTGATAAAGCCAGTAAGGTTTGATGTAGGAATTCAAAAGAGATTAAGCACATTTATCACATGCAGGTAGATAATAAATAGAATATAAGCCATCAAATCAGAAAATACTGCCATAAACCTCAAACAAAGCAAGGAAATTCATCTCATTATAGCAGTGCTGCTACTCAAGACTGTAGATTTCTGCCTAGACCCATTTTCTCCTTTCCCACAGCAGGCAAGGCCCAGACTGTAACAACACCTACTCACTTCTAAACCAGACTTAAATTTACTGGTCTTGGCAAGGACTGCATTCTCTGTTGAAAATGAGTGGCATGACATAAGTACTAAAGGTCCCAAAATCTCATTATGTCAGACCAATCAAGTGGTTTTTCATCCACATATTCACACTGTGGCTGTCTGCATCCCTATGGATCACATCCCTTCAACTTAACAATGTGCTGTTAATCTTTGGGGGCACTTTAACTTCTTCTGAAGAGTGCATATTTGAGATGAAAGCCAGAAGACTTAAACAAATGTCAAAATCTTTTGGTTTGGAAGTGCCTTTACAAAATACACAATTATATGAGACTATAATGGCAAGCAAAGTGGTTTTTCTGTCTCCCAGCAGCATCCCAAGGACAGCCCTGCAGGGACAGCGAGAAGCTGCTGATGAGGAGCAGCTGACAAGGTTTCTTTCAAATCTTGAAAGAAGCCTATCTGTACCTTTGATCACAAGAGAAATCATGAGCTAACCTAGAAAATATATAGAACTTCATAACCAACTCTACAAGCAGCTTCAAACCACTTCTAAAAATAAATAATGTACATTAAACATAATGAAGTAGTAGGACATTCAAGAACTAGGAGGTGGTATGAGGAATTAGTATTAGGAAACAAGAAAAATATTCAGTCACGCTCAACACTCTGCCAGCTGAAGAAAAAATACAGTCTGTTTCTAAAAACTTTTAAGAAAACTGCATTCATATTTATTACAATTAGCAGATTTTGAAAAACTGTAATTAACAAATTTTCCAGAGTCAAAATCAGGTTCAGTCGACCTCAAGTTAGAAAAACACCTTCCTGTTTGAAACTGCCAGATATCAGCAATTGCACAATGTTATAAAACCTCTTTCACCTCTTTTTCCATTCTGTCCTGCAAGGTTTTGGTCCAACCACCCTTTTTCTCTCTATCCATGTCCTATCCATCCTTATTCTCCGTATCCAGGTTCCACCTTCCTCAGTCAGAAACAGAAACACAGAGTGAAAAAAGGAAAATTAAATATTCCCACCTTTTTTCTACAGTAAAATTTATTAGTGTCACTCCCAGAGATTGCTCAGTTGAATAAATTACTTTTTCCCAATGGAGAAGGAGATTATTATTATAAAACCCCAAACAAACCATGGAATCTGGGGTAGCAACATTCATTAATTTTGAAAGAAATTATTAAAGTATGCCAGCAACTTATTTATATTCTCTACAAAATTCAGCAATATTTCACTGAGATGGGACCTGATTCAGGAATGGACACAACTTCAACAAAACTCTTCTAAATATTATTTCTTTACATGCTTAAATGGAGGTTTTATTGAATAACATTTCAGTACCTTTCTGTTTGAAGTTACACTGTGAAATTCACTTAGGGAGTGAAGTTCAGTACCACACCCTTGTATTTTTGATTTTCTTTCTGGATGTACTCAGCTTATAAAATATTAAATAATCAGGAAGCTGAAGCTTAAGTCTATCACCTCATCTTCTCCCACATTCAAGATGGAGAACTATCATGCAGTCTAATTACATTTTTTAAAGAACGTGCTTAACAGTAAAAGTTCTCTTGAAACGATTTAGAAATTCTTAAATTGCAAAGTGGTGTCTTTCCGCTTTTCATCTGGCTGTTATAAATTGAATGCTGATTTTGCAGGGGAAAATAAAGAGCAATGTCACTTGGGGCAGAGCTTCTCTCAGGTGAGTACACGTTGGTTCGGTGCCAACCTAATTAAAAACAAGGTAGAACCAGTGTCTTTCATGGCAGAGTCTGACACGTCCTTTCTACGTGCCCAGCTGAGGATCATCCTTCTTCACCTACTGAACTGTGACACTTCTTATAGTTTCAAGAGAAAAAGGGAAACACAGCTTTAACATTTAAAGTGAACTCTAATTAACTTAGCATGCCTTTATATGAACGAGTACCCTGTAGCTCAAACATCATGTCATTCATTAATTCATCTCACAACTAATTACATGAAGTAGTTGCCATATCTGCTCTTACAGAACTTTACAAAATAAGTTGATTCATCTGTGTTTGCTGTGTGCGTGTTTGCAAACACAAAATAGAGCCCCAAATCCTGTGCATTAACCTCACTGCTGGAACTGCTCTTAGGCTCTTTGCAAATCAACCCTACAGACTTTTATACTGAATATTCCCTCCAATGAAATGGATAAGTGAGATGAAAAAAAAATTATTTTTTTTTTCTGTAAACAAGTATTAGACCTTGATAAAGGGCAAACAGAGGGACAGGCAGCAATTTTCTGCAAATGATAACAACATATGGAGTTCAGTTGGGGTAACTCGGCCTAACACAAGTGAAATCAAGGTAATTAAACCTGTTAGAAGAGTGAAGGATCTGCTACATACATTCTAGAATCTCTTGCTTGATAAATAAACTAAAATAACAGCAATCATGTGATGGATTAGCAATTCCCACTTGCCTTTTCCCAGCACTTCACACGCAGTAATTGGCTCTGACATGGTTCATCACCCTCATTGTTACAGCAGCAGCCACCACTGCCAGCCCCCACTCTGTGCTCCTGAAAGGATTTGCACCAGGAACACCACCGAGCTCTGCAATTAATCACGGTAATTAATCATGAAACTCATCACCTCCGTAAGAGCTTTCACCTCCACAGTGCCTTGTAAACATGCACCAAACACAAGTACAGGGCATTGAGCTGAGCGAGCAGCAATTCCCATCCTGTGTTTCCAGCTCTGGGTTCTGCCAGGGAGAGCCTGCACAGGACAGTTGTTCCTCTCCATCCTCAGCCCATCCTGGACCTCCTCCTTCATCAGGGCAACCCTCCCCTTGCTGGGGTCTGTGTCTCTTCATTCCCACATCAAGTGTTCAAGGCAAATGGATCTGCTTTACCTGTTTCAGAAGGTTTTTTCCAACAATTTAATAACGCTTAAGCAAATTACTCATTAACTGTCCATAGAATCAGAGAATAGCTTGGGTTTGAAGACATCTATAAAGGTCTTCTAGTCCAACTCCTGCCACAGGCAGGGACATCTTCAACCAGACCAGGTTGCTCCAAGCCCCGTCCTACCTGGCCTTAGACACTTCCAAGAATATCAAAATGTATGTTATTTCCAGAATTTTTAGGATTTTCCCTACACAGCCAGGTCTGCTGTACTGTTCCTATACTGCTCCCAAGAAAACGGAAATAGAAAAAAATTAGCTTGTGGGTTCCCACTGAATTTTTCATGTGGTCTGAAAAACCCTTTTAATCTCTTTATTCCAAAATAGGAATGACTAAAAATCAAACAAACAAAGCCACAAGCAACCAATCAACCAAAGAAAAAGAAGCAAAAATAAAAAAATATGAAAACAAAAACATTAGTACTTAAACTAAATCAAATAATTGAACTGAAAATGTCCTGCTGACCTCAGCTTGTGCCTCGGACCTGCCCCAGGAGCTGCCTCCCTCCTCCTGCCCATGCTCTGCAGGTGCACACATTTGCAAACCAGACATATGGCACAGGTATAAATTTTTTGCTTATTAATTACCTTGCCGTAATTAATTAAAATTTTCATCTCAAGCTGCTGACTTGCATTTCTCTGCTTAAGGGGAGGTCAAAAAATTCAGAGACTTGGGAACAGATTCTGTCCCAGGCCAGCTGGCTTGCTGGGCATACACAGTCCTACAGCCTTTAAGTAACACTTGCTCCTCTCCCAAGGCTTCAAAAGAGAAAGTTGTAAAGGTCTGCTACTGTACAGCTCAATACTTTTTATGTTCTATGCTAAGTGCAGAAATTCAATGTGAATTTAATGGAATATAGAGTCTATCAACACTTTTGTCAGTACTCTCTCTGCTTTCTCAAATAAAATCCCATCCAAAGCTTGGCTTCTCCGTGCTGCATTGAAACACCTCAGCTTTCCTCCCAACTTCAGGACAAAATACGTATGTGCAACATCACTAAATAATTCAGGCAAGGGAGAGAATTAAATTTTTTGAAAAAAGGGAGGTTTGGGACAAAAGAATATGGGGGTTCTCCTTAACACAAACACTAAATTCACTGTAGGAATTGCCAGTAAGCATGGCACGGGGAATACAGAAATTGGTAGCAACCTGGAAACTTTAAAAGGTAGAGGGAGTAAAGGGGAAAAAAGCAATAATATTTTTTATATTTTTGCCTGCAGAAAGCAACAAGCAACCACATTTCATGCTGGGGGGTCTGGGAAGTAGTGCCAGGTGCTACTGTGTGAAGTAGAAACCAGAGGATGGAGAAAAGCACACAAAAAATGGCCCTTGCTGGGGTGTGTGTGAAAACTCAGACACGTTTGGGGTAAGCATTGCTGTGGAGTTGAACACAGTAGATGAAACAGAGCTTTTTATGGAAAAAATGTATTTCACATTGGGGTCTGCATTCACATGTGTGGTTGTGCCCATTGTCCCCATTGCAGCTGGGAAGGAGCCACAGCCCAGGCTGGGACGCCCTGGCTGGAAAGGAGCTCTGCAGGGAATGGCCTGGGCAGTCCTGACAAGCCACCAGTCAGAAAAGCTGTTGAGCAAACATGTAATAATGACAGAAGTTCTTCATTTGACACCTGATGCTCCAGGAGCCTAGAACAAAGCCTAGAAAATGGAATTGAAGGATTTCTTCTGGCTTTCTAAGGAATAAAGAGTGAAGAGCTCTGCCAGAGGAATGAGCCTGTGCACACCTGGAATATTAAACGTGCGTGTCTGTCACTACCAATGAGCACCCTCATTTCCTGCTGAAGTGTGCATCAAATTACAGCTGATCAAACAAAGCCCTGTAGATAAATGGCTTAATAATTCCTTAATCATATTTAAGAAAGACTTAAAAACTCTAGAAGAAAAATCTCAAGAGATTGAACAGAATAGCAAAATGACAATGAACATCACAGGCTGCAGCATAGCAGCTTACAGATGTATTAATATCTTCCAAGATTTTAAGGGTAATGCTCTACATATCTAGATTGAGTGATAAATACTGAAATTAAATGACAAAAAAATTTAATTCAACTCCCAAAACTTCAAGAATGCTTCATAGGGAATTAACTTGGAGGATATGGTCCCCATTTGCTATTCTCCTTTAAGAGAATGAATTAGAAATACCAAAACTGGTGGAAACAAAGCAGATTCAGGAGGTTTAATTCTGCTCCAGCACTGTAACCTGTGCCCTTTGGGGGATAAAGTCCTCCTGAAGGTAGAAGGACACAACCACTACATTTTCCAGTACCTATTTATATATTATATATATTATATTATATATTATTTATATATTTCAGTGGCCATGGGACCTAAACCTCTGTTTGGGGCTGTTGTGCTAAAATGAAGAGCAAAGATAAAAGTCTCTCTTGGTGAATTTGTTACATAGTCCATGAGAATTAAATGTGTTCTCTGGATTCCAGAAAATCTCAAGGTCATCCCTGTCCGTGTGAACTCAGAGTAGGTAACACTGGAGAGGGAGGGCATTGACAGAGCTCTTGGGCAGACTTGGAGGTTTGACAGGACTCAGCCACCAGGACCAGGTGAAATTAGAGGCATCTTGGGACTGCTCTGGCTGCTTTCCAGGTCAGAGCATCCGTGGAGGCGTAAAAAAGTCATCTTTGGAACAACCATGTGAATAGGAAGCTGATCCACTGGTGCATAAAATGAGCAGTAGAGTAGCAAGGGGGTTTCTGTTGTAATAAATGAAACGGACTTTATTTCACCCCATAATATAAACTTCAGAGAGAACCATTTTGTATCTAAAGTGCTTCACTCACTCATCCATTTAACTTTTTTTTTTTTATAATAGAAGGAATAGCAATCCTTTTTCTGAAAGTCCCCCAGAGACTGAAAACAAACACAAAACCTCAGCTACACATCCTCTTCCCTGGGTTGCTGCTAGTGGAATTCTGAAGAATCTTTAGAAAAATTCCCAACTTTTTATGATAATTTTTGTTGACTTTATCAGCAACAGGAATGTTTTTTGCCTTCAGCACTGCATAGATGTTGTATATGGAGAACAAATAAGAGATCTGTTAATTTATTTCCAATTACTCAATTATAGGTATTAAAAGGTCCTTTTTATTTTATTTTTTACTTTACTTCTTTTGAGCATTTTTCAGGTAATCATATATAAGAAAGTAAAAAGGAAGTAAGTAAAAGTTTCTGGACTGTGAGGAAACTAAAGCTTCTGCAGACCACAAAAATAAGACCTTCAGCAAAAAAAAAAGAAATATTGGGGCTTTTTTATTTTTGCTATTATTAGTGGTGTTGTTATTTCTATTACCACTACAAAACTCAGACATACTTACAACAAAACACCGTTTTTTCACATGGCTTTTTGTAGTAGAAGTAACATTTAGTAATACTAACCCATCAGGCAATGCCACCAGCCATATTCAATGTCAGATAAAGTTTAACTTATGGCACCAGTAGATTCATTCTTTCAATGAAAAAATCTTCTCTTTTTTGTTCATTCTGCATCATGGCAGCAAGTCAAAACTTGGCAAAACAACATTATGGGTATCTACAGGGCAAAATCAAAGAAAGAAAACCTCTTGCAGCAGCACATCTTAGATGAAGAAAATAACCACTACAACAAATAAAACAAGGTAAGTTATGATACAGGGATCTTGTCTTTATAATGTTTCATTACATTGAGAAAATTCCATCCCAGTGGAAGTAAAACTAAAGAATTTCAAAATAATCTCTTTAGTCTAAAGAGGCCGCTCAGATCCTCAAAAATCATTGCTCTGACAGTCTGTGCTTGAATTTCATACCTTGGTAACCTTCCACAGAATTCACTTGGACTGACCAAGGGAGACAACCCGTATCACTCTAAATGGTTTTTTACTGGAATATGGGCTTTAGGTGGCCAGCATTTCCCTGACATCACCACCAATTTACACAAAAAGCCTTGGCTGTGACAGGATCCCAGTTCCTAATTCACATTTCTAAATCCTCTTAACATTTTTCTCCTACACTTCAAAAAACCGGCTTAGCAATGCAAGAGCAATTCTGTAATTCCACATAACTACCCCCTATTCTAAGTGTATTTAGGAGCTTGCATTGCTACCCTAAGTACCAAATCAGTCTAATTCAAGGCATCCATTACTCTAATCCCAGCTCTAAGAAGATTTCCATGAACAATTTGCTTGTTCCCAGTCATTGCCACAAGCCTGCCAGTATTGTAATTATGAATTTCATTTCTTCTGGTCATGTTACCCAAGCTATTCCATGCTATTTAATAGGTACTTTCATAGATTTAAGTTTTTGGGTTTAGTATGAGTTTTTTTCCAAGCAGCTTTTCTATAAAAGCCACGATTTGTAACTGCTGCCTGAGCCAGATGTATAATTTGATTGAATTCTGAGAGAAATGAGAAACTTTCTTTCTGTTCCTGAATTCTTATCTTTCCAGATCATAAGAGCTAGAGAATCTGCTTTCCCGCCCTAATTAGTTCCCCATAAAATTCCTATTAGTTATGCTGAGTAGTAGACACTTACAAGCTAATGGAATTGGGCAACTTAATTACAAAAACATTTTAAATAATCATCTACATCTGTCTATTTCAGTATTCCACATTTCTGTGGCTTGCATCATCATAATGCTGAACATAAAATCATTCATGCGCAATATTGCGCTGGGATCTGAAGTTGTTACTCTTGGAAACAGGAAAATTGAAATCTTTTGAGTTTTCCCACAGTTTTGAAGGACACAGACCAAGCTTACTCACTCCACACTCACCCTGCCCAGACAAGTGCACTCAGAGGGGGAAAGCCTCAAGTCCCACCTTTCAAAATGTCTTCGTTTGTGTCGGGGGTTTGAGGATCCTGCAGGTTCCAGGTGACAGAAATCTCCCACGAGGGCTGGGGCAGTTTTGTCAGAAGCCACAAGAGCTGCACATCAGCAGATAACATTTGGCAAAAGCCAAGGAAGAGCAGCTCCGCACATCACAGGACCTTCTCTGGTGAGGACCAGGAGAAGGAGTCCCTCCCAAATCATGGCATCAAGTGAATGAATTAATCTATTTGTTTTGTAAAGCTTAGTCACTGAAAGCCCTTCAGGAACTTTCAAAAATTCAGGAGAACCATCTGATGAGCAAAGTTATCCACCGAAGATTAAAGTCTACACCAACTAGACAAAGTTTCAGATTATGCCAACTACTCACAGAAGAACTGTTTTACCAAAGTTAGGGGTATAGACCTGATATCAACACCCAACGCAGATGGGCAAGAGGAAGGTTCTTTATTTTGACGGCCGGGCTGCTGCGTGGAATAATTTCCAAAGCTGCAGAGCGAAATCACAAAGCATTACAAGGTATATATCTACACAGAACTCAATACAAATGCATATTCATAACATTGACACCTCCCATTCCCCGCTTCGTATGGTAATTAAATGAATAGTCATTAAACATGCGTAGTTAGCTTTTTAAAATGGGTTGGGGGTCGTATTTAGAGGAGGGGATCATCAAAGGAGGAAGGAATACTCGTCTTCCTCACTGTGACCAAACACAATGAGTTTGACCTTAAATAATTTTTCAATCCCTCCCTCTATTCTTTTAAATGGATTTATCATTGAAAAGATTTGTACTTGTCTAAACTTCAGATGTCTGTTAGGCCTAAGCACAGCTGAACAAACACAGTTAAAAAAAAAAACTTATCTAAGGCCCAACTCTAGTTTAATTATTAATTCACTACAGCTGGGCTCACTAGTTTTGACAAAATTAACTCTTTAGCTAAAATTCTATGTTTCAGAATATGGAATAACATCAACAAACACCAAACAAGGATGCAACTCTTCCTATGCAAAAATGCCAATACTGATGACAAAATTCATTGTTAATGACCAACATGGTGTTGCCTGCAACGACATCAGAGTTTTATTTTCTATAAATTGTATTTTCAGATTCAATTTTCTCTGCATGTAGCAGTTGACAGAGAGAATGTAAGATTTCACCTACTACACATATGGCACAGGCACCTGATGTTCCTCTTGACAAGTGACAGTCTAATTCTATATTCTGTATATAGAATTTTTATATACATACACACTGGAACAATACTTCATCATGCTCCAGATATACCTGCAAAGAAATGTTGCAGCCTAAATTAGAGAACAAATTGAGGGCAACTTGGGCACTCCTCCTCCTTGTTCTTTTTTAACAGAAAGAAATACACCTTAATTGTAAGCATGGAACTTCTCACATTTCAACCGACTGTCTCCTTGAAAATCTAATTGTAATTCATTAAACAATTTTCTCACAAATTGTAATAACCTATTCACATCCTTCTATCGACAGCCTGATACACCAAATGTAACACTTGAATATCAGAGATTTCTCAAACTGGAACTATTTACTCATGTCTAATATGATACTGTGGAGATTCAAACCCCACTCATTTTCATTTGTAGAAAGAATTCTAGTGGTGTTATATGAAACAGATAAAAATTGATTTGTGTTTAAATTCACATTCTCAACTTGATTCATGTATTTTGCTCATTTACAGATTCAGTCCCCATGACTACACTTTTGCATTAATAAGGTGAAACTGTTTCTTAGTCCAACTCTTTAACATTCTGAATATTTTTACAATTTTAGCTATATATAACCTGCTGACCTTTAAGAAATCAAATATTTAATTTTATTTAATCAAAGATGTATCTTGAGAACACATAAATCCTAAATCCGTTGAAAATGGAATTTCAGGAGAAAAAAATTGGGCAGTCTGTTGTGTTGTCAGACTCATTTATCAATGGTTATATTTTAAGATAACCTTTTCCTATAAAAAGCAAATTGGGTGCAAATTACCTTTCAAGAAATATCCAACACAAAAATAATTGCTTTGGATGCTATAAAATTTAAAATATTATGTCAGTGTTGTAACTAGCAAAAGAATTTGATTCAATGCTACATTAAGTAATTTTCTGTAAATAAATAAAACTCCAGTGCTTTCTTAACCTTTACAATGATTTGACATTAGGGAAATATGGCACCAATCTTCACATCCATGTATCAGGAGTGCAGCTTTTCATGGAGCTGCCTTTTCCTGTCATCTATGAGGATCAAGAGTTCAGTTTCTACTTTAAAACAGTCCTTAATAAGAACAGAAATCCTCAATGCCAAACTTTTGAAAGATTAACTTCATGCTTTTTTTTATGCTGGTCATTATAATAAAATGAGGGGGAAATGGAAAAACAATCCCCCACCCTGTAGTGGGGTTTAAAACTACAGATTTCCCTCAAATCTTTCAGTAATAGAAATGACTAAGATAAATAATACACCAAAGAACAGCCATCCTGGGTCAAAATAGCTGTTTCTCCATGTTTTGGCTTCCATGAATATCAGCTGGGATGAGAAACTGAGGAAGTCCATGACGTGGGTAATGGAAAAGCTTGAGCTGAACTGTGCTCATTCCACCTGCATCTCCCACTTGGTTAGAAAGTAAAATATGCAAAGGGCTCTGAATCACCTAGAAATTTTCAGAAATCACTCACTCTCATCAACAAATATGTATTTTTTGTGAACATATTTCTATTTCTTTTCAGGTAATTGACAAAGCTGCTACGTCTTCTACATCACCTCTGGAGCACGTTGCCAGAACCAGGAATATTGGCAAGGAAGTCAGGCAAGTATTTCTCTGAGCCTTTATGAAGAGTCAGGAGAAAAGCTTCAATTTGAATTCCTGAGGGTATTCACCTCCTAGAGCAGTGCCTTTAACATCTGCCACAAGGTTTGTAGAAACAGACAGAAAATGTCACTCGTTCGAGCATTAAATATTGACCTTCCCAAAACAGGAATGCAGCTTGGCTCAGGGGCATAGCCAAAGACTTCCCAAGTCTCCAGTGACTAACAATTGAGTTGAAAGTTGAATCTTCACATCCCCAGCACGCAAATTCCCAAAGGAAATGAATATTCAGAATATGGCAACAATTCAGCTTCAGGAAACCAGATACTGGTGGGAGGGGGACAAAGGACTAACCGAGGTTAAGCCTATATGGACACACATAAGCAAGTGCATGTTTGGTGCCATATGGCTTCCAGATCAGAGCCAAATGCTTCTTTCCAAGCTGGGGACACAGGCAAGACCAGTGCAGGAAGTTCTGTGTCTGACCATACTGACATCCTATCCACACATACACGGAATCGAACAACGCTGGTCAGAGCTGCTCCCTCACGCCCCAGTGCAGGGATAACTACAAATGGCACAGCTCAAGCAGCCAGAGCTGCCTGCAACACGGTCTGATTGCCCCTGCAACAAGTTGATTTTGTACATCTGCAATGCACTAAACATAATTATCTGGTAATTTTCCTAAATGAAGAAATGAATTTAAATTACTGAAGCACAAAATGTCTTCTGCGCACCAGCTTGCAAAGGCCAAGTCTGCCACATCTAGGAAACAGCAGTGCTTTGTTCTAATTATGCCTAAAGTAGATGATACAATTTCAGAAATAAGCTTTTCTACTGCTAAGATTGAAGAAATGGCTTAATAAGGTTTGTGGAACTTATTTTCTTCATTTTCAATTCCAATGAAGCCAGAATTTAAACAAATAAGCCTTCCCTTTGAGAATGTTCAGAGCAGACCTCAATTCCACAAACATTACATTCTGTTCCTTTATTCATATGGATTTCATTCTATCAAAGGCCATAAAACTGTTCCCATGGACACACCACGGATCAAATCTTAATCTGAATTGACGAGGTGGTGATTGGTTAAAGGTTGGACTCAGTGTTCTAAGAGATCTTTTCCAACCTAAATGAATCTGTGATTCCATAATTTTTACTCCTTAATAACATATAAAGATATATACATTACAATTAAATGGAAGCCATCCAGTGATTTACAAGCAGCAAGTGCAGTTAATGCTTAAAGGAACTAAAACGTCTCAGCTTTTTTTCTGCAAATGCTTCCATATATTCTGACCCCATCCAGGAATAAAAGAAAAAAGTGAACAGGGCTGATTATCTGCCAGTGACACCACCCTGTGCTGCTGCACCATGAGAAGGACACCTCGAGTAGCAGCAGATCCATGAGAGAAACGTTCAGAGTTAATCAGGATTGATTCACTATTGACCCACTCCAAACACAGCTCAGCTCCTACACAGCAGAGCACAATGTCACAGATAAATCAGGTGCAATAAGGCTGCCATTGGCAGATTTATAACAGTAAATGCGGCGTGAACAAAGAATTGAGTCCACTAATCTATATTAAAAAGCCACTTCTGGTTTGTAGAAATAGTCATTTAATTTACTTCATGTAAACTCTGCAAAGAAAAAGGCTGATCAGTTAAACATATGTATTTTATTTTATGATTTGCATGATTTAACAGAATGTTTATGCATTTGTAAGGCTACTTTTAAAAACTGGAAATTTAACATACCCATGCCTTGTAGCTACTTTTCAATCCATTTGGCTTTTTAGTTGTTTCTTTAAAGCATGCTGACTTTACATGAGTATGTAATTGCCTTACAAATTAATGAACAGAATTAAAATCTGCTCTGAAAATTGGATGAGTTACTCAGCATTGAGACTTTGAGAGGGTGTCAAGGGAATTTACTACTTGGGGACTCTGCCAACATCACAGCTAAATGGATGGGTTATCCTTTCAGATGTTGGAATATGAACCTGTTAGGAGAGGCTCTCAGGAACCAGGGGGTCTTTGTGGCAGAATAAGTCTGGATCAAACCAGGCATCTGAAGGAAGGAAAGCAAAATGGTTCTGCTGTGTGACTGCACTGTGGAATCAACAGTTACAGCCCTGCAATATTGACCTCCCACCCTTTGCCCCTCAAGCCAACACACAGATGAGTCCAAAGAATATGGAGAATCAATTTAGAATATCACATTAAAATTTCAGGTGGAAAACTGAGCTAAATTTCACCTTAGGACTAAATGCTGGGGAGGTGGATCACATCCACACAAGTCCTGCTCTAATAAAGAGTGGAAAACAAGAGGTCTGCAACACACACTATAGATAGCAGAAGTCTCATGTATGTCCTAGAAAACTAAATTAGGAACCTAAATTCAGAATTAACTCTTCAAAGTAAAGCAAAGAATTAGATTACATAAAGATTAGGAGAATTTTCTTACCTTTATAATAATTTGAAACACTAACCCGTTTTAGGACTGTACAAAGTCACCATATCTGTCTCTATGCTTGATTACATTTGTAAGCTTCTCTTCCCTCCTCAAAAAACTGGAAATATAATTTTTCTTTCAAAAACACAACCTGGCTGTCATGTGCTCTCACCACACACGTGTGCATTGGCAGTGTCACCACGGCACTCTGTCCTCCCTCTGTCCTGCCCATCACCTCACTCAGCTGCTGGGGGAAGGCTGTAAAGCCTGGTGTCTCCACATATCAGATATGACTTCCCTTCTCCAAAGGCTACACATGAGGAAAAACAAGCCTTTAAGACCTCACACGAAACGATTCAGCTTCAAAGACAACTCCAAGCAAAGGAAACATTGATGGAAACACTTCTGATGGCAGCGGTGCTGTTGTCGTGGGATGCTGAAAGTTCACGCTTTGATTTTGGTCTGGGTTAAACATCTGTATGTTTAATCATTTACACTGAATTCTGAAGGGCAGAAATACAGTAGAGACAGGTGTGGGGATCTACTGTGGGTTTGAGTTTCCTCCTTTGCCTCCTTGCCCAGCACACACATGAATAATTCCATATTTATGGGTCTCAGCATCACTTTCAGCACAAGATTTTCTCTCCATTTTTTTTCCATTTTAAAGCTTTCAGGTTTCTGCTCCAGTTTTAGGTTTATTTTGGTTTTGGTTTGTGGGGTTTTTTTGCTCATAATTCACCTTCTTCATTCCTCAAACATGCACTGAAACTCCTTCAGCACTTTTCACTGTGCTTGATCTCACCCGCCAGCTCTTTCTTTTTAACATAATCCATTAGGTTTGCATGACGTCTTGTTCTGGACCTGGATTTATTCAGAAAGTTGCATTTTTAAGTGAATTTTCAATTACCATTTTGTTTTCTGGTTAACAAAGTGATTGCTGCTGGCAGCCTCAAGAGACCTAGCAAAGAAAAGCAGTTAAACAGAAATGTGGGGTTTCTACACTTGATTAGCCAATGTCACTGGCTTCCCCTAAACAGCATCTTTTATGCTGATCTTACATCTGTTTGAATTTAAATTATCTATTTCTTCTATTTCTCAAACGTTAAAGCCAAAACAGCCTTCCTGCTGCTTTCTCTGATGTGTCCAATGAAAATGTCACATGAAAAATTAAAAATAAACAGAAATGTCATGCCGCTATATTTTGATGCTTGGTTTATCTGTTCCCTAGGAAATTGAAATCTTTTCTTAATACCAGGCAGAAGCAATTCTAGTTTCTTGTTTTCTTACAATCAGCTTTTAATTTGTTGAAAAAGAACTGGGGTCTATAGGGAAATTACCAAAATTAGTGTGAAATTCATTTATTTCCTTTTTTTTAGGGGACCACACTGGGTGTAACTTCCATTATCACTTCATTTATTGGGTTCCTATTGGCCCCACATTCGCCTCAGCCCATTTTCCTTCTTTGTTGGATTAAGACAAAACTACAGAATCACCATTACATCCTGTTCTTAATTAGCTACAAGAGCAGTCTCACCCCTTTCCACCCATATGGAATGAACACCTTCCTGTCTATCCATCTGCAAGAGTCCAGAAACTGCCACAGGAGGCAAATCAGAGCAGAGCACCCCACGGTTCATAAATTGAAGATGTTCAGTAAGGAGAAACCATAGGAGCCCTTCCAGGGTGGAACTCTGATCCATCTTTCCTGCTCCAGGATTTTTCCTCCTGAAGTCTGGGGTCTTTTACCAATTCCATGCCAGCTCCTGTCATTAGATCACTGACACTTCCTATTTAAGTTTTTTTGGCAGAGTTGCTGTTAATCAATCTCTACTCTCCAAAGAGTCAGGATTTTCCCTAATTCCATTAATGTTTATTTGTTCTGTTTCCTCAACACTGAGTTATAGCTTTACCTTCCAGGCAAAGTATCTCTCTGATAGACATCTGTGGCAACACAGAATCCTTCCCGTGTGAAAAACCTCTTCGTTTTCTGCAAACAAGTATGTAAATAAAGATAAAGTGTTCATAGCTCCCATGGATCCAGGTGGCCAAACAGCTGCAAGAGGCGTACAGCTATGGTCAATCATGTGAGTGCTCATTTTGTATATAAAAGCTAAATTTAATAAATAATTCTGTTCTTTTTTGGCATTTCTCTCGACTGCTTCTTGTTTCGACATCGGCTCAACAGCGACAGACATCCTGTAAATCTTTGGGTCATCCTTTGGCAATTGTGATGTGTGTGGAATTATCTCCACCTTCCTGAACATCACAAACCCATTCCTTTATAGCTGGGATACAGCTCCCCAGTTGCACTCTCCCTTTTTTAGTTTTCTAATCAGTGTTGATTACACTGATATATTATTTCATACCCTACTGTATCACCCTTAGTTCCTCTCCTGTTCCATTTAATACTTGCTTTCTTATTCATACAGTCTGTCATATCTGATAATCTCTCAAACACATACAAAGATACATTTTCAGGATACCATTCTGTGGCTGTCATTACACAATATACTCATTGCATATTCCTCTGCGGTGAAAACAAATCATTCAGGAACTGGGGCTGCTTAATCTAGAGATGAAAAAGGCTAAGAGAGACATCATAAAGTTCTTGAGCGTTAAATCACACTGTAAAGAAAACCAGCGCGATTTACTTCCCATATTTATAATGAATGATCATTTCTGTTGAAAGCACAGAAAACTTTTTTCTGTTTGTTTCCTAAAAGAATAACATTAGCACAGAACATGCCTAGTCCATCACAAAGGCAAATACCTTTCTTCAAAGCATTGATTGTCTCTATCTTTCATGCATATGGAGAGCTACCAATAAAAACAGGAGGTCTCACTGTATAGGATAACTGGAAACAGACAAAAAAAAATTGTTCTACAGTAAGACTTTTTCCATTTTTTTCCTTTTGCATGAGATATCCCTTTCATCCCCACTCAGAAGAAGTTTTATTTTTCTGTAGAAAACATTAACTGATTTTTATAAGGAAGTGAGATGCATGATTTTGATCTGATTGGATAATAAAGTCAGGAATTGACTGCAGAGGTATAGAAATTAACCACCATTAGTAGATATGATGGTCTGTGTAATGACAAATAAAGCAGTTATGTTAAATGTTTAATTTAAGTTGTCACAAAGGCTTGATTTAGTAACACACTGAAGGCAAAGTTCCCCTTCTGACCTCACTTCTATTTTCAATTTATATGAAGAAAGGGTTGGGATGAACATTGGTATTTACAGGCTGTATTCATTCACTTCTAGGAGAGTGGATCAATCTTCTGCTTTAGTGATGGCCGTGGTGATGGAGCTGCTTCAGTGACTGCCTGGGAAATCATTGCATGAGGCTGCTTTTGTGTGTGGATGCTGTGTGGAGCTGCTCCAGCTCATCTTCTCACCTCTCAGGGTAACATTGTGCCCTAACTCCTCCAGAGCTCCTTGGAAATTCCTGGCACAGGTTCTTCAGTATGCCTGATCCTACACACTTGCAGCATTTCCATTAAAACTTGATTTTTCCTTTTTATATTTTACTAGTGAGGCTGCTTAAAAGGTAACCTACTAGTTCTTGACTAATATCGAGCCAATTCACAGTGCTGGCACAGAAAGGGCAAGGAAGAAAACGAAGAAATCTTCAAGAAAAGTAAATTAAGACATCTTTAATTCACATAGCCTGCCTAAGAGACAATGAGAACTTGGATGGATTATGCCAAACCAAACTGTGCTCTTTTCCCTGGACACAGAGAGCCTTGGAGGCTCAAGATGAGCTCAACACCCACCAGCCAACAGAGCAATCCAACTGGTGGCAGCTTGGGCCTCAAAGCACTGATTTTCTTTCTTTAGCTAACCGGGCTTTATAATGATCAGTTAAAATGTTAAGGACGTGACAGATTCCAACCTCAGTAAAACTAAGAGAAAAATAATAGAGAACTTCCACAAAAGAATAGAACTACTCACACAGCACTGAGTAGGGAAACAAATTACAAGAAACTGTGTTTTTCAAGCAATTTTTTTTAAGATCTATCTCAAAGCATCCATGAGTATTCTGAATGAGATCCTAATGAGCAGTGCTCTTACTCTGATTAAGCAACTCTGATGACAGACCAGCCCTTTTTTTATTTGCACAGTTGAATGACAAGCTTGATGTAGAATTTATTATAAGCTTTTCATAAGTTTTCCAATGTATCTTTTCTTAAAGCCAACCTTTTACTTTCTTCAAGCCAATTTTTTATCTTCTTCAGAACAGTAGAAAATTAGAGTGATTCCAATCTTGTGAAGGGCCAGGCCTGCTTTTTGAGCAAGAGGCTACCCCTGCTGTGAATGCTGGCAGCAAAAAAAAAACCTGAGAAATTGTCAACTGTTGTCTCAAACTCCTCAGGGAGTTGCAAATCACCATTATACACAGTTGATAGATGCCTCTGCAGGAGTTACCTATCATGAAGTCCACATTAAAGACTTATTTATGTCCTTAACAGGAGAAGTCTTGCTGATGTGAGTATCTTTAAATGAAGGATTAATTGCCTCTTCCTTGAATACCTGATTTTGCTCCATCAGTCTGATTACATCAGATTCCCTGGTCTACAGCACAAAACTTCATTATAGCCCAACCCCTGCAAGCAACTCTATTACCATAAGAGCAATGCCAGCTGTGACTGCAATGGAGCACCATTGTTCAAGGTGATTTCAGCTCTCTCACTTCATCCCTCACGTTTGCTCACCTCTGGGGTTTACAGTCCTGCAGACAGGGTTTGCATCTTCCAGGACAGGGAGCGTGAGCAGCAGCCAACACACATGTCAGAGACTGAAAATAATTCATGCCTCAAACATTGATACTACAAAAGGCAACAACCAGAGATGCCTCCCTGAAGACTGGGACCTTGGACTGCAAGTCAAGCTGCTGATTAGATAAAGGGAAAGCCCTTTTGTTCAATCACCTGAAACAAACAAGGCTGGGGGAAAAGGTATGCATCTCCAAAAAGCCAAAGCCACCAGCTGCGCTGAGAGAATCATGCCCGGCTGAGTTTGGGGTGGGGGGGAACACAGCTCACAGAAGCCAGGCTTACAAACTTCCCCCCCAACCGAGTGCGGTGGGGGAGAGGAGATTTTTGGGTGCGTGGCATAACCTCTGGCCAGAGGTACTGAACATCCATCCTCAACTATACAAACTGGCCCAGCTGTGTGAAACCCAACCCCACAGGCCAAAATCCACGGGACTTTCACGTGAGAGGCAGCTGAGACCATCAAAGACCCCCCAAGGTGCCCCCCCGGATGCCTTGCACTACAGGACCACATGTGATGCAACAGATCCAAAGTCTGTTGCAAGAGACAATGGCAAACTCCAGGGACATGCCTGGACATCACCCCCTGGCTTGAGGGTATATTAACCCAGGGCACTCTGTGCTTGCTGGGGGGACCTTCACCATCAAGAAGACCGGCAGGAGAGAATCATCGGGATGCCAGTGGGACCCACAGAGCAGTGATACTCTTTTATTCTGCCTCTGTCACTTCTCTGTCCCCTCAGCCTTTTTCCTTTTCCTCCCTTTCTCTTCTCTTTCTCTCTCATATTTACTATCAAATAAAACCCATACTATTGACTGGCATATGGTCTCGTTTGCACCTTAATTCAGGCAGAGGTATTTCTAAGAACCTAATAATTGGATCATGACAACACATAACACTGGATAATATGTCTCAAGAAAGGGGGATCAGTCCTTCTCTTGTGCCTGGTAACTGGTCACTTGTTTATTAAATGTGGGGACGGGGTTGTGACCCAGACCACAAGACAACAAGAAGAGTTTTGTGCAAGAGAAGTGCTCCAGAAGCCCAGCAGCGGCCTCCTCACTGCACAATCCACTCAATTGTTCAGCAAAGGAAGGGTTAAATGTATCCTGAGCTAGAAACAGCCTGGCAGCAAGCCTGCTCCATGAAATTCTGTTTCTTCCGCTAAGTTCTGATGAAATATTTTATGGAATTAAGTTGAAAATATGTGGAAATATGTTTAAATATGTTCTGTCCCATCCCTGGAAGTGTCCAAGGCCAGGTTGGATGGGGCTTGGAGCAACCTGGGATAGTGGAAATTGTCCCTACCATGGCTGAAGGGGGTTGAAGGAGGTGATCTTTAAGATCCCTCCCAAGCCAAACCATTCCATGGTTCTATGATATTATCAAATTTCTGCTTGTCTTGGCTCAAATCCCCTTCAAAATGAACATGTTCAAGTTCCATAGAAGATACAAGAAACTGAGGAGATCCTCCCTTTACTTTCCTGGTAAATGAAAACTCATTTATTGCTGTGGACATGCCTAAAATCTGAACACTCTAGATCAGGGATCCCTTTGTGCAAAGTTTAGCCAAAAAGTAACACATTTCTGTTAAAAGTTTTCACTGTGAAGAATCAGTGGTCCTAATCAGTTAATTTTGAACAGAACACCCTAAAAGAAGTGGCTTCACTGCCAGAATCTTGCCTTAACCTGACCAATGCTTTAAAAGCAAGTCCTAAAGGACATAAAGGTGCAAAGGACAAAAAGGCAATCTCACTACAGAAGCACAAATTGTACAATTCAACCTCCAGTGTCCTGCCTGGAACTTCAAAGTAATGGACAGTGAAAGGGACTGATTGTTGGCAGAGCCAGTGGCTCAAACCCAGCATCTGCCCCCCAGCAGGTCCCCAGGACAATCCCCTGCTCAATCCTTTCTTAGGCTCACAGGGAGCCTTATCAGGAAGAATAACAGGAGCAATTGCTGAGAGCCACATGAAAAGAGTGCCAGAAAACACATTGCAGCTCCTTGGAGAGCCATCCAGAAGGGGTGGAATTAGGCTCAGCTCAAGTGTTCCCTCTCAGGCACATCCTTCAGTCCCTCTGACCTTCCCAAAATCACAGTGCCTGCTCAGCCTGGACGTTCAAAGGCTGATTGTAATAGTTTTAAGTTCTGTATTAAACAAAAGCTCATTGGAACATCTCACTCAAAACCAGGCTGCTTTTTAAAAATCACAATAACTCTTTCCCCCCCCCCCCCCCAAAGAAAAAGTAAAAAAGTTATGTGATGTCACATTTCCCCTGCTCCCTTCTCATTTCAGGGCCTTTTTTTTTTTTTTTTTCTCCCAGTAGCAAAACTGAAAAGGGAAGAACGCAATGAAAAAAAAAAATAGACTAAAATCAAAATCAACATATCTGATCCAAAAATTTACAAGTAAACAGCTCTTTCACAAATTCCATGAAAAACACTTGCAGTTTTTCCACTTTTGTTAAAGAAAATACAATTTAAAGGGTTACATTGATCTGTAGCCAGTAGTTTTTAGGAGCTGAGAAGAATACACCCCATACATGCACCTCCTACCCACACCTGCAATGTGATAAATACTGTGCTAAAGTACTAAAAATGCTTTGCATTTTTAACGTGGCTTTCTGCTTTTCCAAAGATTTTCACACACACCCCCAAGTCCCAATGCTGTTTGAAATGGTTCCGTTTTATTTTTGGAAATACAGCACCACAAAGTGCCCTACAGTGATATCTCTATCCAGATCCTAATGAAGAGCCATCCATAAAAACAGATCACTGAGAAGTGGCTGTAAAGCCATTGAAATCAGACAAGGAGGCCATGATAGTGAATAGGAAAATAAATTATTATTCAGTAATTAGCAGGGAGGTGCAAACATAAGGCTGACAAGTACCTGACAGCATCAAATGTAGCAGGAGTCTCTAAGAATGAGCAAAAAGAGGAAGATTCTCCAGAAAAAGTTGCCTTATTTGTTCATCTCAAAGAAATGCCTGCATCTTTCTGCAATTCCCTATTAATAGGAGAAATGTAAAAGGTCAAGAAGGAGAGGAAAAAAAAAAAAGATCAGCTGAGAACTGGAATGGCTTGGAAGCAGCCAAGCTAAGCAGGCTTAGAATTAGCAGCCTGAGGTAAAGATGCTCGGGGGAGATAGAACGAAAGGATGCAAAAAAAGGAGGCAAAATCTGGAATTCCAAAGAAAGTGAGGACTGTTTGTGCACAATCTCTTCAGTAAAAGAACTGGGAATGTCAAACTAAGGTTCACAAGAAGTAAAGAGAGGCAGTTTGCCATTCAAATCATTGTTCACATGAAAAACGGCACATCAAGAGAAAGGTGGACAGAACTGGCTGAGGATTGAAAACACAGACAAATTTCTGCTGGGGGGTTTTGGGGGCTACCAAATCCTCGGAGCCTGAAGCCACTTGGAGTGGTGGGAGCCAGCCTGTCCTCCAAGGGACACACCAATGGCACAGGCACAGCCATCCTGCCCAGTGCCCACTGGAACACTTCTCTTTTCTGTCCTGCAGACCTGATTGACACCACTGCATCCCCAGCCTCTTTCCCTGCTGTTTGGCAGCTGGGCTTTATTAAACATTCAGACATGTCTGGGTATTCAGCTTTCATCCTAATTCACTTTGCACTGAAATAAAGCAGAACAAGGAGGGTGACTACTTGTGAAAACTTCATCCCCAGTTCTGACAAGAACAACAATCCTAATGACTGTTGTCATGTCTTTATCAAAGTATTTGATGTCCAGAACTCTTTAGAGGAAACACTTGCAATTTTTTACTTAGAGCTCCTACTGGAAATTATGACCAAGGTAACAGTCAGAAAAGGATATTTTTCTCTTGAAGCCTTTACCTCTACCCAAAGAACTTCCTCTTCTTCCTCTAGGGAACTTAAAGCAACTTGAAATGGTTCTGCTTTATTTTTATAAATACAGAGAGCTAGATGTTATACAAGGGCAGACCTACACTTCATCTCGGCTGCCCAGCCAATGTGTTCATTTGTCCTCTCTTTACACAAGAGTTCTCTGAGGCCCAGAAAATTGCTGCCCTAAGGCAGACTAGATCTGCACAGCCATGAAAAGTGATACAAAGAGCCACAGCTCTCCAACAAAAAAAAAAAAAAATAACCCCACATTTAAAGCAACAAAATAATACACAACCACCTACCCTGTCACCACCTTCCCAGCTGCAGCAGCACAGGAACTCTGGGCTCAGCAGCTCTTTCTCCAAGCTGGATAGACAATATTCCTCTCCTAGATAGCCCTAGAAATTAGCTTAGTGCTAATTAGGTAAATTGAGCTTAAAATATTTGATACTAATAGCTATAACTATGATACTATGGAATGTCTAAATGATTGACTGAAAAAGTAATTTAGTATAGCCAAGCCTGAACTTCTTTTTCAGCTAACAAAATATTGAATAAGAGAAACATTAATTGAATAAGAGAAAGAATAAGAAAAATGCAATATTTAGGAGACTTCACAGCTTTCTACAAGGTGATTTTGTTCTTTTGTTTATTCATTGATTCCCCCCCAGTACTGCATGGGATTCATTGTATGTGCTGTACACCTTGTTCCACAATGACAAAATTCATGACTGCATTGAAAAGTAATTCTTTATTTCTATATCTTATACATGTAAACATAAAAATAAGTAGCAAACTACTGCAGAAATAATTCTGAGTTATATTTGTTGTTTAACTTCTATATCTAAAGGGAAATTTAATGACACCTCACATTTAAGCTCCTCACTGTCACATCTACCCTGGTTTATAGCATTTGAGGACCTGTCTCACTAAAAAAACTTCAGTATCATCAAACTTTGTATTCTCTAGGTTAAAATAGTCAACCTGAAGATCAATTTGAGAAGCCAAAGAACAAAAATAAAATCTAAAGATATGTGAAAAAAACAACCAAATCAATAGCGTTATAATTGTGTTTTTAACAGATACATTCTGGATCCAGTCACTTCTGTAATAAAAGTTGTCACTGGGAGAGAAACATTGGAATTTTTACATATAAAACTAGGGCAAGTCCTAGGAAAGCAGTCAACAGCTGTGTAATTTGGTCTCATTTTTATTTCACTGTCTATCAGCCTCAAAGCTAAATTCCATGAGAGTTTATTAAAAAAACAAAATATGAGACAATACAACAAAGAAGAGATTTAGAGAGAAGTTTTAAAAAGAACAGTAAAGCAAGTGAAGACATTTACGAGGTCACTGAAAAACGAGGAAACCTTGGGAAAAACACATAAAGATGTTTGTCTGAGCTTGTAAAATGTAGATGATTGAGGCTGAAACTACAGCCTGGATAGAGAACCTAATGTGATACTGAAGGGAAAACAGTTTAAAAAGGTTTTACCCAGACATGCATGGAGCAAGCCCGTGGCTGTCTTTAGCCACTTAACTGGTTTAAAAAGAGATTTTGTTATAATTCATGCTCTTCTTTTCAAGGGGGAATTCACATCCTGTTTAGTACCACCATGGGGACATATTAAAATTCATTTTGTTGTATCTTGTCACCTCTCCCTTCAGGGATTCCCTGGATTTCATGCAGTGACTTCAAAACACAGTTCGATATTGGGGTACAAAACCCCACCTTCTGTTTTTCAGAGTTGCCCCTAAGATGGGGGACTTCTCACATCAGCATTGGCCCAGTGGAAAAACAATGTTAGCAATAGGAGGAAAGACACATCCTACAGCTCTTTTCCGACCTAAGTGATTCCCTGATCCCATGACATCTTGGAAGAGCCAAGACAAGAGTGTTGTACTCGCCAGGAGGTGAAAGGAGAGCAAACAGGAACCACTTCCTCACGTGGAGGGAGATCAGAGAATGGGGAAATGCTCTCAGGCAGAGCAAGAGGCTCACTGGTGCTACCCACCCCTGTCCATGTGCTGAGAATCCCACTAGGAGCAACAATCTTCCTTTGATTTAGCAGAAGAAGCTTTGCACTTCAATTTCGTTATACAAAATATTTCGCTACCAAATTAAGATATAGGTGAAGAAGCAGATGCAAATATCTAAAGGTGGAAGAAGAGCACAGCAAGGATAAATGTATTAAGGTAGTTTTAAGCAGGGTCATCCGTCTTCTACTCCTCCCTCTACTCCAATATTGGGTTTTCTTTTGATTTGAGCATCAGGCACAAGAGATTTGGTAAAAATCTATGTGTCATGAACCTGAGAGAAAAAAAATCTTTTAAGCACAAGGGTAGCAGGAGATGAGCAATTGAGATGATCAGTGGCTCTTTAACAGGCACTCTGTCTTTTATTACACAAAATAATTTCAAAGTTGCATTCTCTGTTCCAGTGGAGAGCAGGGAGTGATAATAATTTAAAAACTTATCTTCCCTTAGATGTGTTATGTAGTTCCTGTGGGTATATAAATCCTGGAGTCCCAAAATTTTGGCTTCAAGTGAGAGTCCAGCACAGATCAGGCCAATACCACAACGAAGGGGTCGTGTCTGGTTTCCATCTCTCCTGTTGGTGCTTAACAACTGAGTTGCTTCTTCTGGAAACTCTCCAGAACTCTGCAAAGAAACTCCAACCACTCTGCATATGTTGGGTGATTATGAACTGCAGAGAGTAATTACTGAGGATATATTATACTTTCATGATTGGAGGCATCAGTGGCTGCAGGAAAACATGCCTTTTTGAACTCAATTGCTCTCTGTTTCCACCATGAGCCATATGTTGTCGGCAATGTGCAAAGCTTTGTTCCCAAGATATATGATTTTAACTATGGGCAGCCTCTGGAAAACAACACTAATAAATGTGTCACAGTGAAGTACTCTGTACAAATGACTATTTATAATATCATGCCACACTCTGTTCTTCCTGCATCAACCACCTTGTTCTTGTGTTTTCACATTTATTAAGAGCAAAAAGAAGTTGGGAGAGCTTTCTTCTGAGGAGGTGCACTAGCCTGGTGTTGTGGGGAAAACTATTCACATGGAGCTGGGACTGGGAACAACTGAGAAACTCCTGTATGACCTATAGCAAGTCTTGTGGCAATTGTTGATTTAATCCATGGAATACTTTTTCTGCCACCGATCTCGGCAAAGCTTCCCTTTGAGGATGTCCTTGCTTTGCTGAACTTTTTTGTTCTAGCATAGTCCCTGCCACAGTTGTAAGAGAAGCCATTAATAAATTGACTTAGGCTGGATCATGGATCCTGATCACCATCTCTGCATGTCCTGGGTAGAGGTGCCCTCATCTGGGTGCTCTGTTGGTTTACATGAACAACCCCAGAGCTGCAAAAAAACCCTATCCTATAAAATTAGCATGTTTATAAACCAGACATAAACACCTGTGAGATACATTAACAAATTCAGGTTTGGCACTGCAATAACACAGACATGAAGATCTTGGTTAGGTGTAACAACTGAGAATGTGACACAAGGCACCTTCCCTTAGACTACATGACAGGGAATATTTATTTTCTTAAAATTTTATTATAGATATAATGGGATCAGACTCTTCATTGCCCTTTAAACCCTGGAATGCTAAGCAGAACTGATAATGAATAAAAACAGCAATATTTTTTCAGGCACAAGGTGGACTTACAGTTGTGGAACATTGTTCTTCTTATTAAAAATTAAATCTTGTTCAGTCAAGCAGAGGTTATTAAAATGCTTGACATTCAAGCTCCATAAACACGGTTTCATGGCAATTGCCTGGAACAAGTATCCCGAGTGCTGCTACTCTCACCTTCTTCTCTGTTGCATGGTTTGAGAAAGTCAAGTGAAAAGCCCAGAGGAGGCACAAAATAAGGGAAATCTGTTCAGGGATGCTCTGAGCATCTCCTAAGCCACAAAGGAGAGCAAACAGAGCAAAGCAGCTCCTGGCCATGGCTACTGAACCAACCTCATTGCTGAGCTTGTATCAGAACATTGGCTCTTGGAAAAGTTTGGTTTTCACCAGGGTCTGTGAAATACCAAGTTCAGAGTTCACACCCAGGCACGACCCCTCTGCCATCAGCAGAGACAACTGAAGGCAACTGGAGACCCAAGAGAGGGAAAAGAGAAGGCAAGACAGAATCCTGGGAACAAAGAGCAAGGCAGGTGACAGATCACCCTGGCAAATACTTTATTTCTGTGTGAAACAGAGACAGCAATAAGTTTAGGTATGCTATTAGTCACTGTCAAACCAACATGCACTACTAGAAAACCTGGAATTTGGTTGAGACCTTAAATAAATAAAAAAAAAATATAATATGCATGGCCTTAAAAAATTCTGTAAGCTATTCCCCAAATGCTTAAAATATATTTAATACAGAAATGCACAGCTGTCACTGTAAGTTGAATTGAGTGATGTGTGTTGAAGTGTGAAGGTCTGAGTATTGCTTTGATTCCTTAGAATCTAAGGATTACTATATTTGCTGTAATATTCCATTAAATTGAAACATGAAGAATTTTGGTGGAGTAGAAAGGAATTTGTGGATCTGCTTCACACAATGCTGGGATATTTAGCAGGATTGCTAAACAGCAACAGCATGCTTTAATTGTTTCTGCATCAACTTTTGGAGGAAAAAAACCCTCTGGTTAAATCAACATGAGGAAATGTGGTTATGATTTAATTAGCACAGCATCAAGTACTCACTAAAGTTTCTGTGTCCTAATAAAGTAGATCAAAGAGGGGAGATGCAGATAGTTGGAGTATATTGTCTAAAGTCACAGGGATGTTTAACAAACACAAACAGTGAAGCGAAAGACACCAACGTGGCAAAAAAAAACCCCCAAATGCCAACTGGTTTCATGCCATCCACAGCATTTGTGGAAGTCAAAAGGGCCCCTGTGGGGTTTAACAGCTTATTCAAAAGAGCAGTTCAAAAGTCTGTGTTGCCTTTCAAGTGAAGCAAACTCTAAAATAAAGCAAAATACCTTTTGTGATAATCCCGTCCTTTTCTCCCCTAGGAAGACAGTAAGAGATGCACAACTTGCCCACACATTTGTTTGCTCCAGGTGCTGCCCTCAAGCTCTGCTTGCCTGCCAGCAGCACTTCAAAGCACCCAGGGACACCAATACTCAGTTCCCATGGTCTTGCCTTGTCATCTCTAATTAACAATGGTTCACATTCTCTTCTCACCCTGCTCTCCTTTCCTTTGAATTCATTTTTGCAGTGAAGAGATTTTGGAGAGATGGCATGATTTCAAAGTAGGATGTGTTTAAGGTCTGGCAAAAGCAATGAAATGGTAACAGGTTATTTTAAATACACACACACTTACATATATATTTGGCATTGCCCCAGCTAAGACAATTAGTACTGTACTAAAGGTGAAATGTTGAAGTTTTCCGCTATTAAATTCCCATCTCCCATCTACAACCTCATTGCTTTCAAAAGGATTTGTGTTTCAACAACCTGAAAGCTCCACAGCGTTTAGGCCCAATTTTGTGTAAACTGGTAACATCCAGGTTTTGGGAGAAACATTCTCCTCAGAGGCTGTTACCCAGACTTTATCCAGTGGGAACTGAGGGAATAATACTTATTGCTGTGGATGTTGTGGCACTTCTAGTTATGAGATACAGTGCAGAGACACTGAAGGGTACAGTCTGACAGAGCAATAAAGCAAAATAAGTCTGTTATTCCAAGGAAAAAGTCTCTAATTCCACTCATGTTCTAAACCAGTATTGTCACCATCAACAGCCTCAGGATTTACACAGACATTGCCATCTCCAAAGCCCTCGGTGCACATTAAAGCAGTCAACGTTTGCAGTGCTCCTGTGAGCAAACCTCATTACGGTCATCTGCTCCACCCCAAGGAAATCAAGGGATTTTTTCCACAGGCTCACCTGCTGGCTGACTCAATGCTGGCTCCATTTACAGCCCCAGAGGGGTCATGCAGCGATGCCATCCCAGAGCCATAATCCTCCTCATGTCACACTTCACAGCACAGCCCCTTCCCAGCCCCCAGCACACACCACAGGCTGCACCAGAGCAAAGACTCCCTCCCCAGGTGCTTATTCCACAGGTTCCTATGTACTGTTGCCAGGCAAAGCTGCCTCACACTTCCCATAAATCTGCCCCATCAGGAATAACGGTGCTGTGTAAGCGAGATGAGGGAAGAGTTACATCTCCACCTCTGAGAGCCCCCGAGGCAGTGTTTTATTGTCATTGCTCTTGGCTCACTCTGGCAACAAGGGAGTGGATTGAACATTTGTCTCTGCACCAAGCAGAGCTGTGAGCCACAGGCACACAGAGCCTGCCCTGATGTGCAGCTGGGCTGCAGTTTCCCACCAGGTGACCCATCAGAATCCATGAGAATTGACCTGCAGGTGGATTACACACTGACTGTATGCACAGGGACTGCCTGGGAAACACAATTAGGTGCATTTGGGGTTTCTTTATGGCTTTCTCTTCAGGCAGTGCCAGCAGAAATACAATTCCCAGTTTGGGATCAGAGTTCATACAACATCAACCTCCACAGTTCCATACCCATGGCAGGCTGTAGGTTCTTGCCTCTGCTCCTTTTAAAGCAGCAAATCCTTGATCCGTGCGCCTGTTTGAACCAGGATCATTTGTGTGTGCCCTTGGGCAAGCCGTGTAACAAAGGTTTGGCAAGTTCCTCGCTTAAATAAATGCGTGGCTCCAAAACTGAGTGCCCAGGTCCATGCCCTGGTACCTGGAGCAGCACAGTTTCACCTGCTCACTCCATCTCCTGGGGACAGGTCAGGGAACCTGCACATGCAGCACTGCAAGCACAACATGTCACACCAGCTCTGGCAGCAGCACATTCCCTAAACCTTCCTTTCCAGGGGATGTTATTTGTGCTTGGAGAACACAGCCCTAAATGGCGTAGGCTTTAAGGTGGCAAGGTCAGGCAGGAGGAGCAGGCTTGCCTCTAATTTGAGGTTTCAGGGAGTTTAAAATCTCATTGTAACACAAGTTAAAAATGGTTATTTGTCCCCCTTCTCTCAGCTTTTCTGTGTGGTGGGTTGACCTTGGCTGCAAGCTGCTCTGTCACTCCTCTCCTCAGCGAGACAGAGAAAATAAGATGGGGGAAAAAAACCCCAAACCTCATGAGTCAAGACAAAGGCAGTTTAATAAAGCAAAAACAGTGCAGAGGAGTGAAGGAAAACAAAAGATTTATTCTCTACTCCCCAGCAGCAGGCAGTGTCTAGCCAGTTTCTGGGAAAGAGGGCTGCAGTACCCACAGCAATCGCTCCAGCAGATAAATGTTGTAATAATGAACACACACACTCCCCTTCTCTTAGCTTTCATTGCTGAGCAGACATCCTATGATCAGGTAGATCCCTTTGGTCAGTTGGGGTCAGCTGTCCTGCCTGTGTCACTTCCTAAAATTTTGCCCACCCCCAGGTGAGGAATGTTGGAGAGAGAGCCTTGACACTGCTCCAAAATACTGGAGCGTTACCAACATCCCTCTTGCTCCCAGTACAGAGCACAGCCCTGTCAGGGCTGCAGTGGGGAAAGTCACCTCCCTCTCAGCCAGACCCAATACATTCTGTTCAGCCAAAACCCCATCCAGATCCCCAGGAGGAGATAATGAGATAAGCACCAAGCCTCTCCCAAGGTTTGTCAAGAGTTTTTTCTGGGAAGCAGAGTTCTGCCCCGGATTTAAAGCTTTGAGATCACAATGCCTCAAAACAAAAACGTCTCAAATTCACAAACAGGCATTTGGGACTGAAATTTGACTTTGTCAGAAGAAAGCTGAGCAGGTCCCCTCAGGACACAGTGCTCCCTCATTTCTCCTTTCCTCCCTGTTTTCTTTCATTTCTCCACACCTTTTAATTTTTCCATTTTTTCTGCTCTGAAGACAGCACTGAAAGAGCATCTCAGGGCTGATTCTTTCCCCTCTCTTCTTTGACACTGTGCAACCAAAGCAACAGCAACTTCAGGACCTTGTAAGACCGAAATAATAATTAACAAGACTGAAACTGTAATTAACAGAAAGAACTAAACACCAAACTAAGAGGCAGAAAGGATGAATGTTTAACACTCCCTTTTTCTAGCCGAAAGACAGATTGATTTTTAGGATTCACCTTCATAGTATTTCAAACAGAAGCTTCATTACTGTGAGACATTGATCTGAAACCCAAGTAAGATGTTTCTATTGTTTGAATTCTGCTGGCTGAGCCACCTGGGTGTAAAAGCTTATTTCAAAGCTCTGTACTCAGAGGGAAGTCAACATATTGCTTTGCTTCTATAATTTTTGCACTGAAGACAAAAAAAAAATAAAATTTAAGCCTAAAATATTCACCGTGGGCTGCAAAGGATGAACCCCTTCCAAATTCAGGTCAGGAGGGTTAGAACAAGATGATCTTTAACATTTCTTTAAACCCAAACCATTCTCTCACTCTGTCATTTATCTCAGGTGTTCCTGTGAACAACACTGATATTTTCTGACTAACTACAGTTTAAAAAATCTCTGTATTAATTGAAGAATTTGCTGAAAACTCAGCTAACTTCCCACACACACCTCAATCCTTTTGGAATTCTAGTAGACATCCTGCAGTTGGTTTCTATAAGGATTTATCTGACTAAGAAGGTGAATTACAAAAAGAAAGCTGCTAAGTCTGGCTGGGATTGTAATACCTGCCATGATTGATGTCCTATTGTGATTATTCAGAAAGTCCTATGCCATGAAATAGATAAAACAATACATAATTACAATTTTTCTTCTGCCTGAAATAAAGCTCCCCTCTAGTCCCTCAATGTAATCCAATTTGTTTCCCTTGCAGCTTTTGTTTTCTACCCAAATATCCAAATTAATCATCTTCCTTTCAAACTTAAAAAACATTATGAAAATCACTACAAAGCGAAACCTGACAAATTTTCCCGCTGGCATTTCGTTCTCAAGATAAATTTAACAAGTCACAATGTCAAAACCAAATCCACTCTGCCAAGCTTTGTGAAATGGGCTGCACAAAATATGCAGCAGCAAACCAGAATCACTACAAATATTTATGCATGTATTTTTCAGGAAAATGCAATGAAGCTTTCAATTTCACCTACATTCATTAAGCTCTTTCAACTGATGAAAACTGGAGAACAAATTAAACTAAAATATGGCTTAAACTAGAATCAGCCACTACCTTGACCCTGTTTAGTCCACAAAGAGCCCTATAGTTAAGAATATTCCATTTTGGAAAGTTTTTATTAAGCTAAGATGAAATTACAGCCTTAAATTAATATGGACTTTTGTTTTCCCACTGCACCAGGCTACAACACAATACATTTATGAAATTAATCTCTTTACTTACCAACAATAGCAATATGAAACAGGAAAAGCTATGAGAAACTCTAAGTTTTATGCATGTTGTTTTCAACCACTCAGGATTGAAAGGGAAATGAATTATGGGGCTTTTTCCTTGTGGTTTTGGTTTTGTTTGGGTTTGTTTTTTTTTTTTTTTAGCAGCCTGAGCAGTGCAATCATTCCTGTATCTTTTCTGGAAAGCAGGGTATGTTTGTCTCAAAAGATGGTTGAGGTTGAGTGGTATCTAATCCTTCATGCTGAGCAGCAGCACTCCAGGAAGAAATGGAGTATTCAGGACATTAAATATTTCTCAGTGTCAAAGATTCTATGGCTTGAAGGGGTATCAAAATCAGCCTCTTACCTGTGGGTCAGGTTTGAGGTGCTTGGCAGCACAATTTGGGAAACACACACTGCTGCTGCTTGGTGGAGACACAGAGACCTTCTGTCTCTCCCAGAGCCCATCTGGCATCTCCCACAAGCACCGAATTCACTCACCCAACACAAACAAGTGAATAAGCCCTGTGTGCTTAATACTTCACAGAATGTCATCTTAAAGGGAGCTGGGGGGAAAAAAAAAAAAAAAATAGGAAGGAAGGAATCAGTCTGATTATTTGTACAACAGACTACACAGTGTTCCTCTTGGTCAGGGCTAATTCCATGCACTGATATCATTATTTGCATGCTTTGCTGATTGGCATTGGAAGAGAGACATTATCTCATACAAACTGAAAACAAGTAAATGAATATGGGTATTTTATCACCATAAAATAGAATAACTGCAAGTGGCTTATTCAGATGAATACTATTATTCTGTCAGCCTCACCTCAATGACTAAGTACACACACAACTTGGTCAACAAACCAGGATTCCTTTAAAAGAAAAAAGAAGAAAAGCTAGATTTTTTTTTCCCCCTCCCTTTTCTTTGAGTGGTGAGCAAATGAGCTGTGAATGCAGAAAAATATGCAGAAAAATATGCAGAAAAATATGCAGAAAAATATGCAGAAAAATATGCAGAAAAATATGCAGAAAAATATGCAGAAAAATATGCAGAAAAATATGCAGAAAAATATGCAGAAAAATATGCAGAAAAATATGCAGAAAAATATGCAGAAAAATACCTTGCTAATGTATGAGGTGTCTGACAGTCAGATCAGTGGATTGATGCCCTTCTCACTCAATATTTAGGAGTGTTGAGACAATGTGTCAGGCCCATTTCTAAATGCCATGATAGCTGCATCACAACACTGAGGAACAAATTCATTTCTTTACAAAAATCCTCAGTTGCTCAAACCAGATCGCTCTGTAAGAATCATCTAGTTGTTTAAGGAATGAAAAATTTCAGTGTTGGGACTCTCAAGAACAGCTTGTTTGAGAGGCTGTGCTCCTTTACAAGATTAAATCATCTTCCAGGATAATAGATTAACACTCTGCTAACCCTACTGTGAGCCCTCTGACACCCCTCAGCATTACTCAGTGCCAGAGGTATGGGATTTACAGACTTCACACACACTTATTTGGCTTTAAAGTTTGGGTTTTTTACTCTACTGGCATGAGACTGTGCCATACAGTTTTGTACAAGCAGTTTCTTTAAACAGAAGTGCAGTGATCCTATCCCAGTTGTTCCTAATGGTCAACCATCATGCAGAGCTGGTTAAAGTCAAGTTATTATGCTCATAAAAGTGAAAAGAGAAATCCAAGTAGAAGGTCTGGTTAGGTAGGAAAAAAATTGGGCTTTTTAACACAACAAAAAATAATAAAAAAATAACAAACACGTACAAGAAATGTATATTGAACTGCATAAATAAGTGGTTTGGCTCAGGTTAGCAAAATCTTGATCACACTGTGCAAAAGGCACCTTAGCTGAGGTACTTGACAAGTCTGAGGCAATTTCACAGGTAGAAGAACTCATTCCTCCTGTGTTATAACTGATCTGTGCCTGCAGCTTATTTCTTTGTACTATTATATAATTTCCCCTTGACTTATTCACACAGCCTTATCATCACCATCATTAAGTGATTAAACTTAAAAACTTCAGAGAAAGAACATTCAGCATCCCAGCCAAAGCTCCTCTATGATATTTATTTGTTATTTGCAATGCACCATCAACTATCATTTGAGTCACCATCATTCTTCTTTAATGAGGAGGCAATTTACTGACAGTAAATGAGCTGGGACTAACATGTTTGTAGTGCATACATCCAAGTCATCAATACTGTTTGCTATGGCACAGAATCAAAAAAAAAAAAGTTAATTACTGGACTGTTATAATTCCCAGATTATATATATATAATTTATAATATTATCATATGATTATAGAATTCAGAGCTGGGTACATGACAGAAATTAGAATCCAAGGTACCTGGCACAGCCTGGCATTGACAGCACTCCTGGCTCTGCTTTGAGTTCACTGTTTAACACAGGCCAGTGTAAATATAATCTTCTTGACTGAGCCCCTGCCCTCCTACACCCCCTGGAAGAGGCCAGAGATCCTCAACAGGCTCAGATTTTTCCCCCTCTGTGTTGAGCCACCCAACTCCTACCATTTGGTTTCTAAAATTTGTTGTTCTTCCCTCTTAACTCACAACTTTGAAAAACACCAGCTTTAAGGAGCTGAAGCTCTAAATCTCACATTTCACGGAGAGCTGGCCAAGCTTATACCTCAAATCTCCTCAGAAATCCCAGGCTATATGTTATTTGACTTTTGTTTCCACAACTCTGCTCTGTTGTCTGTTGCTTGAGTCCATCCTTTCCTGGAATTCCTGATCCAGCTGCAGGGGACTAATGAGAAGCTCCATGGAGTGGAGCTGTGGAGGGTGAGTGGGCAAAGCTGGTGCTGGGCAGGGTCTGGAGGGCTTCTGCACCAAGGGAGGCAGGTGGAGAACCAAATATGTGATCATGTCTGATAACAGCACGACATGATACAGTCGATCACTGCTCCCTCCGTGCTCAGGTGGGTGCAGTGGGTGAGTTCACAGGAGACAACGGTGTCACTGCCCTGTCCTGATGGTTCAGGCTGTTCATTTCCCACAACAAAAGCTCTTTAGCTGTGAGAAGCAGAGGCTTTGGGACACCACATGAGCTGCCTGCCTTGACCTGGTCACCACAAGTCGCATGAAGGTTCAAGTGCCACCACAGTCCTCTGTCTGACTCTGTCACTGCCATGTCACATCCCCTCAGACCTTTTTCTGTGCTTTTTTCCTAATACACAGTTTGCCTGTGTTGTCTATAAATCTGAAGCCCTTTGGGGCAGATATTTTTCTGATTGCCTGTTTGTACTGGCAGAGGCCTCAGCTGGATTCTCCAGAGCCTAAACTCATAATTCCAGGGCTGCCTTTTTCTGCCTCAAGCATTGTGTTTTTCCTCTCAGTCAGTGAGCATTTCAGAACGTGAATCTGGAAATCTACATATTGCTTTATTACAAAAGTGTTTATGCTTTTAATTCTACCTTCTCTCTGTATAATGAAATTACGAAACAAGAATCTTCCATAACAAAATTTGATGTAGACATACCTGGAAAATGAAATCAGAAGGCAGCAGTGATGGGAAAATCTGCCATCAATCACCACAGGCAGACAGTTCCCCCTGACAGCAGTCAGGCACAGAGGTAGAAAATTCAGTAATTTGAGAACAGCTGCAGCAGAAAACCGGGAGGAAACATTATGATGCCAGTCACTACATATTCAGCATCATATCCTACCTGCACATCAGGCTCGAGAGTGATGGCTACAGCAAAAACTGCACTGAAGTCATCAAGTTCAGCTGCATTCTTTAAGGCTGAAGGGTTCTTGTTCTTCGTTTCACTGTCTGAAGACAGTAACTCAGTGCTTTTCTCTGTCACCTCCTTCCTTCCATACCCCCCAAAAATAATCCAGGGGGAAAGGCACAACCAGATCCAGTTTCACCCCAGTTTATTCCTGATGGACTGACTGACTTCTCAAGGGTCTGTTTTTCTTCACTGACTACAGAGGTACCTTACATTAGAAACCTAAATTTAAAACAGGGGTTTCAGACAGAGAAGCTTCCTCCAAACTTTAACTTTGGTTTTAAGTCTGAAATGGATAAAATACTTTTATGGAACTCACACCATAATGCTTAGCCAACCACAACCATTCACCTCCTCACCCTGTTACACCTTTCATCAAGCAAGAGAGTTGAGGTGCTCTCCTCTCCCCTGCTCCATGAGGAGCATCTGAAACAGCTCTTTCTCCAACAGAAGTCATGGGTCAGAACAGAAATCCTGGCTTTTTATAAATTTATATTAATTCTTCCATGGGATTGCCTGCACATTTTTTAGAGACTGGGAGATATTCAACGTAGCAAATTGCTCTAAGTGCCCAAATTTCTCCAGCTGTCTTCAAACACAAAACCTACGTCACAGCTTGAGAGCTTTCTTTCTTTCATGGAAGAGAATGAAAAGAGATTATTAATTTAAGATGCAGGCTCCAGACTTATAAAAACCAGTCATAAATCATGGTTTAGACAGATAAGAAGATTCTTGTTGGAGTGTCCAGTTCTGCTTGCAGGTTGTAGGGTTTCTTCCAAAACCAAAGCATAAGGACTAATTGGTATTTTTGTAACAAGACAAAGAAATCTCTAGCGTAAAATACAATAAAATTAAACACAAATTGCTTCAAGGCAAACCCTAACTGATGTTTTTAATTCTAATTTAACCTAGTGAAAGACAGCCTCAGAAAAGCTTCTAAGGGCCTTCATGAATAATCCTGTCAACCAGAACTATTCAAAAATCCAAGCATCAAACCAAAAAAATATTTTACTGCCATTTCTGTGAATTCAGGCAGCTGAAAATATTTTATTGAAAGATAAAATGCTCATAAAGCATATCACACACCTTCAGACAAAAAAAAGTCAGTCATAAGTTATGATTATGCTTTTTTTTTTTTTTTTACTCCAGGGATCTCTGCAACTCTTATTTTCAGACTTCTTTCTTTCAGTGAAAGAGAGAAAGATATGTTGGGAAAGCACTAGGCTTTCGAAAGAGAAAAATAGCTTTTATTGTCAGTAAAAAAATACCACTAAGGTTATAGGTATTCTCTGAAGTTTTAAGTCAGCAAATGTGAAAGACAAAATACTCCTGTGGAAAAAAGATATTCTGGATTGGGTCCTTCTAGCCCATAAAGAACTATCAGTCAGTGCTTGCTAATATGTGCAGCACCAATACATTGGATCATCTTTTCTCTTTCTCACAGGCAGATCTGAAGCTCTAATCCAGGAATGAAATAACACCTCGTGTCATGCTGCTGCAACAATTTAATATTTATCCACCCATCCTGACAAAGTAGATTTCAGTCTAAAAAACAAAGGCTGTATTAAAAGGATGTTACTATGCCTCACTACAGGAAAAAAATCACTATGTTTATCTGATATAAATAAATATGAAGCTGGGAAATTCTGTGGTGTAAACTGAGCTCTTTAATTAAAAAAACCACAAAACAATAAAAAAATAATTGAGATTATATCTCTAGCATGGACACCAGTTCAGCCACTCCATAAATAAATCTTACAGACGTGATTTCAGCAGAAGCCAAGTAAAAGAAACTAACTAGAAATATACTGCAGGAAATTTTACTTGATGGAGGAAGTGAATTTGAATTTTACGGCTGTTTATGTATATTTGTGATACATTTAATATGCTGCGACCTTCAAAAGTAATAAAATTTGAGTTTTCATCCCATCAGAAACTATTTGGCATGCTGCAGGTTGCTGGGGCAGGCCATCACTCCAAACTGGGAAGCAATAAACTTGTCAGACTTATTTCCCTGAAGCACCCTGACTCCTGGCTGACACTTGGAGTCGTCCTAACTAATTATAATCGCTCCATAAAAACAAGACTAAGGCAAGGGAGACTTTTTAACAAAGTATTCCCTTAATGGCTTGGCAGAAATGCAGCATTTTTCCTCAATTGCTTGGAGATATCTTTAGCTGAAATCAGGTGAGTTACCTCTCATTTCTCTACTATAAAGTTTGCAATAACAAGGAACAATATTTCTGCTCACCTCTGCAAATCACAATACAGAGCAAAATTGCCATTACTATAAATCTATGAACAACAACAAGACTAGGCAGACAAGTGAAAAAAATAACATCACATCACAATAATTATTTTTTTTTTAATATCCTTTGTAACTTCTTGGCCTAGAGTGGTACTGTTAAATTTTATGTGATTAAATCACAGTTCTCTGGAATTTGTTGGGTATTTCTCACCATGAGATACCAGGTCATGAAGGTTTTCCTCAGTGGATGTAAAAGGCCTTTCCAATACAGAGCAAGGACAGCAAAGAAGTTGATCACATTTATCAGAACAAGGCACAAGTGATGGTTGAACACAGCAGACTGTTTGAAGGCTCAAATTATTTCCTAAATTTGCTTTAAATACAAGGATTCCCTAGACAAGAAAACTGTTTTACCCTTTCTCCATAAAGTGCCGGGTGTAGCACATAAGAAGAGACAAGGGCTGAATCTGGGAACAATCTGGTTGGATCAACAACTATGTAAAAAACATTGATAAACTAGTCAGGGATAGAGTAACCAACTGTTTTGTTGGAAATTCCCCAAGAAAACTTGTAACTAACTCAGTCTGCTCATCTCATCAGGCTCCCCGAGTCCCACAGCAACAGCAGTGGGAGCTGAAATGTCTCCCTGATAACCCAGCACTGTGTTCCAAAGTGTGGCAATTGTGCTTCCCACCCAGTTATTTGGTTATTTGCATCTATTTGTACAAAACCACAGCAAAAAACTGAGAAACAAATTCTGATTCGTGTTGTTTCAGCACACAGACAACTGAGTCTTTAGTTTGTACCACTTTTACCATAGTTAGATTAATTTTAAGTTCAAAAATCCTTTGACTAGCTTCTCTTGAAAAGAATGGACAGTATTTCTTACAGGAACTGTTTTCCTCCCCCCAAGAGCCTCTTCACATCCTTGCCAGCTCTAATTTAACCAAGGAGATAGCAGGGAACTTAAACTCTCCATAAAGGCAGAATTATCTTTCTCTCTTTTACCCTGGTGGAATTTATCTCCAGTTTCTAAAAGCACACTCCCATTTTTTAAACTGCAACCAGACTCACCATAACCTGCCAACATCACTCAACAAACAGCAATTGGTGCTTCACACAACAATCCTGTGTGTTTTGAACAAGACAACACACCAACAGACAAATTTCACACACACATTATGTTAAAATACTTCCAAGGTCATAGCAGGAACAAATTGCAAGATGCTCCAAAAAGCACAAGAAGAGCTCAGCAATGCCCCAGGCAGAGCTGCAGTTGTGGCTGCTGGTGCTGTGCTTGTTCTTTCATCTCTTCATTGAGCAACCCTGAGAAGCACATCTTACTCCCCCTCACCCCTTCCCACAGCTGATATTCTTTTAAGTGCATTAAAAGTGAGGGCAACAACGCTGAGCAATAGGTCACTGTGTGGCCTCGAGTGCTCCATCTTAACAGCATTAAACTTTATAGCAGCTCAGGATTTGCTCATTCGGTTCTTAAAAGGTGCCAGTTTTCTCTCACAAGCCATCACCACCGTGTGGGGGGCAAGGCCCAGAGGCAGAAGTAGAATCTGAGGGAGGTGAAAGCAGAAGGGGTAAGAGGAAAAGCAGGGAACTGCTGACACCAGGATAAGTTTGAGGTGGCACTGCTGGCTTGGTACATCCGAGGTCTGAGAACAGGCAGCTGCAGTCTGACGCTCTGCTGTGTTTATTCGACAGGGATTTTACAAGTCTGGCTTAAGAGGAGGATCCTCAGACACTTCAGGCTGTGGGAATTCCCAAGAATTGCCGTCGGCATTGAGCAAAGCTCAAAATGCTTCCTTCAAATGGTTTCTCAGGGGGGCAACCCCTCGAGCTGTGCAATTACAGGCAGAGCAGAGCACTTGGTAACCCAGGGGGTCTGGAGAGCAGCACTGCTCTGAGAAGGCATCCTTTCATCTCTGGAGCATTTGCCCACACTCCAGATTTTTTTTTACTTTCCCAGATATTTTGTAAGGAAGAGGTCAAAAATAGGGTAGAGGAAATAAAAGGCATGCAAGTTTATCAGAGGTCAGCCTCTATCCAATCAACGTTTTGCTTTAATACAGTCATTTGAGAAAACAGGAACTGGATACAGACAAAATAAAAACGAGCAAAAGAATTTCTGATATTGAGTATAAATAAGGGCTTTTTTCACAAAGAGGATGAGAGCAGCATTTCCTCAGTTGGAAGAACTAGAGAGGAAAGGTTCTGTCATTTTGGAAGAGTTTTTACCAGAACCTGATTCATGGGAGACAGGCTTCTTGATTTACCAGAGACAGAGGGGAACAAGGAACACGACACCTGCTAGTCCTTCTGTATGGGATCGTTTTTCACCACCCACAGATTTCATTCAGCTATTTAAAAAAATAATTGCATACCCTGGAATTAAAAAGCTCTCTAATTTTCCTGATGTCTTTCCTTACCACCATACTATAAATCAAGATGAGTAATCAACAGGTCAAGAAGCAAATACATCTCACTATTCTGACAATAAATGTTTTGATCAGCTGAATAAGGTATTTATTTAATAACAGACTAGGAATCTTCAGTCCATCAGCATTTTGTTTTCTTCTGTAAACAGTATGCTTTTTTACAGCAAAAAAAAGTGGCTTCTTGTTTCGGGAAGACAACTTTAATTATTATTATCATTGCAAAAGAATGTTCCTGCCTATGACTGGACCATGTCCCTAAACCTTGAAAACTTATAGATGTTTTCTACAGGAGCACAAAATGTGCATTTATATATATAGATACATATTATTTGCACTGATTTATGTTGTAAAATTAACTCCTTTGAAGTGTCATAACAGATTCTATGCAATACAACATGGAATTCTCACAAGGTCCATGTGTAACCTCTCTGGAAATCCTATGAGATTAAACACCCTCAGCTGCTCCTCATAAGATGAGTTTTATAGACCTTCCCCAGCTTCATGGCCCTTCTCTAGACAGCTCCAGCTTCCAGATAAGTCTTTGAAAAAAAAAAAAAAAAAACCCCCTAAAACTAAGTATCTCCCTTTTAAAAAAAAAAAAAAAAAAAAATAAAAGCACCAATGAATCACCAACTGTACAAACAGTGGCCCAGAATTACATTTCTGGTTAGTCAGAGAGCACAGCCTGAATTTCATGCTCCTTTCTGTTGAATTTATGCCCACTGCCAAAGCTCCAGGCACAGCACAGAACCTTCCTGCCACGAAGTTAATCCATAAACATCCCTTTAAACAAAACTTCAACCTTCCAAGCAAGTTCTCTCTGATCAGAGCTTTGTGTCAGGCAGTCACAACTTTTCTGATCCTCCATCACTGATTGAAAAGCCAGGTTTATCATATTATCACACGAGAGCTCAGCCTGCTGCTGAGCCTTCCCACCATGCAGTTGTCTGAAGTCTGGCTGCTGATGAAAACATGGTTTGAGCTCCAATTTTTACCTCTTTGATCCCCGTTTTGTCCAGAAATCAATTTTCAGCACTAAAACGCTCCCATCTCTGACGTGAGCTGCCTAAATAAGGCTGTAGATAAATCTGTAAGCATTTTCAGATCTTTTGTTTTGTTTTTTCCCCTCATGACTAGGCACATGAAATTTTAAAATAGGAAAGCAATAGTGACTGCTTTGTTCCAGGAGTTGCTTATACATTTGAATTTCCCAGAGCTCTGATGGATTATAGCAGGTGCCAAGAGGAGGTTGAATAGTTTTATTCCTATAATCCACACTCATTCTTTTCTCAAATTTGTGTTGGCAGTGCTCCCCTGGTACATTATCCAACCTCTACATTAATATTGCAAAGAAATTATTTCCCCAAAGTCTAAACTTCTTGTTATTGCAATTTTTGCTTTATATTACTTACAGGAGAAGGTATAAACAGTTACTCTGTCAGGATTATTTCATGAAGCTCTGTCACAGGTTGCCCAGAGAGGTGGTGGATGCCCCATGCCTGGAAGTGTCCAGGGCCAGGTCACACAGGACCCTGAGGAACCTGGTGCCATTGAAGATGTCCCTGCTAACTGCAGGGGGGTTGGATGAGGTGGCCTTTAAAGGTTCCTTTTACCCAAACTATTCTATGATTCTAATTCACTGAGCTGGAGACATTCCTGATACCTCTGGTCATCTCACATGTGTGGTCTTCCGGTTTTTAATGCTCTTATCCCTCCCCAACGCTGCTGGACCAAAATTTATTCTCCTCTGAGCCCAGGAATGACTGCAGATCCCAGGAGGCACTGTCTGGGCTCCATTCCAATCAATCCATGCACAACTGCTTCTGTTTCACATATAAATTGTGTATTCAGTCTTTTTCCACACTGACAAAGGTATCCCCGTGGCAACCATGACTTCCTTGAGTGCCCAAGCCAACGCGATCAAACCAGAGGAGCACATTTCATCAGCAAAACCCAACAGCAGGCAGAGCTAATTAATCACTGCAAACACATTTTCGCTTTGTCTGGCTGCTGAATGCTCTCATACAACCTCAGTGCCCATGCACAACCCTTCCAAGACCAATGACCTTCCAGTTCTTTTGACACAGGAGGTGCCTTTCCTTCAGCAGGAACCCTCCAGTGCTCCAAGACTGGCGTTGAAAGCCTGATAAATGGCTTTTCACTGGGCAGGGAATGAATAATAAGCATTCACAGGGGGAAAAATTAAAGCACACCCCCAAAAGCACCTCACAGAACCTACAGATCCCCCTGCTTCCTGGGGAAGCCATTGAACTGCAGCAGAAACTTTTCTACACCTACACGTGATTTAGCAAGAGTACACCACTAATGTCGAGTTATCAGCAAGCAGCTACTCTGCATATCTCTGCATGGGGGTGCCTTAATTAATTCAGAAAACTAGTCCATGGCATAAACTCCCCTTATTTTAATCAGATGAGCCCCTTGCAGTCAGGCAGCAATTTGGCTTTAAGTCAGTCAGGAGTGGGTGTTTGAAGTCTTGAAGGTCATATTGACACTGCCTCTGGGATTTTTTTTTCAACAAAAGAAGGAGAAAAACACTGTGAACAAAACCACACTACAGTGGCCTCTGGAGATCAGAAACACAGATATTTGGGGGGTTCCTTTCTCTTGTGCAGGTGTTTCTGGGTCAGTCCTGAATTACAGCTCTTTCTTGGTGCTCAGAGGAGAGCAGCATCCCAGAGCATCCCCAAGGAGACCACTCTGTTCTCTTGCTGCCTCCTGAAGGGAGAGAAGGATGTGCTGAAGGACATTATTTAAATGTGTTATTCAGGACCTGGGCTGTGCAATCCAGGGTCTCTCGCCAGAGCTGCATTGAAAGGGAACCTCTGGAAGGATCCCGCTGCCAAATGAGCACCTGGACAGACAATGGGAGCTTGGAGTCATTGGAGGGGAATTGTACATGAATGCCATGGAGGCTGGAGCAATATGTTTCTATTTGCATGTGTGTACTTTATTTTTTGAAACAAGAACCTACAGGGCAGAACAAATGTATCATGCACTGAAGCCAGCTCAAAAATTGTCAGCATTTCATTTTCTTCAATAGACATTATGCTTTTTGTGTGACAATAAAGCCCTGTGACTGTTCTGCCTCCCTGCAGATTGCAGTGCAGCTCATCTGCAAATTCCCCAAAGCATCAGGACGTATGTCTGTGCATGGTATTGCAATTAGGATGTGGAATGGTCTCAAAGCCTGAGTCTACCTTCAGCCATCTGGAGTTGCTCCCTTATTAAATTATTTCTAGTGCTTATGCAGACTCCTGCTAATTAATTTAGGAGAGAAAGTAGATTTGTCCCGTGTTCAGAAAACTGCTGTTCTTCAATTGAGTGACAACTTGAAAGATTACAAAGTAATAATTATATCCAGTATATTGATATCAAAATTCAAGGTTATTAATTTAAACACCAAACACACACCACCCACTGAACAAGAGCTTAAATTTCTGATTTAAGCTGTGTGCTGTAGAGAAAGGAGATGATAGTTTTGTCTGCATTAAGAAGGAGACCTAAAGGAGAGCTGAGCACAAAGCAAGGCCCAGAGAAGAGCAAATCTGGCACCCCATCATCCCTTATCACACATGGCCTGTAGATACAGAGGGAACAGAACCCTGAAGGAGGAATGAAACATCAATTCACATTTCCAGAAGCACAAGGAAATCACAAAGCAGCACAGGCTTTGAAACCCATCCCATACCTGTGAGTTTAATGCTGCAATTATCAGTACCCCAAACAAAGCCTGGAGACATTGCACAGGGCTGCTCTTTGCCCCAGAGGTCTGTAGGGTTGTGGTTAGAGCAGTTTATAAACCAGAAACAGGTGTAAGGGTTTTAGGGAGGTTTGTAATTGTTGTATGCTCTTTTTTTATTATTTCTTTTTAATAGAAGCTTGAACTGCATTTAATCAGAGAAAGGGTGATGCACATAATTACACCACAGCATGGATGTGCCATTATGGACTCTTTTTTTTTTTTTTCCCCTTTTAATTTCAGTCAGTGATTTGAAGCATTAATAACCTTCCTAATTTTTCCTAACTAATGTAACCACAGATGCTAATGTTACTTACATAAGCAGCTCCTCACATCACTGTTTTCCAGGGACTAAATCAAGTTCAGCAAATTCATTAGACTCTGCGATGGAATTGATGAATCTGTCTGTGAACATTTGATCATTTTCTGTTTCTACCACTAAACCCTGCCTGAACCAGTGTCCAAACTGGTCTGTTTGTTGCTTATTTGGACAGGTGGCACTCACATGGAAGATGCTATTCCCCTGAAGAACTTTGTTTCAAACCTTAAAAAAGGTGTTCACCAATAGCTACCCAGTCCTACAGTACAATTAATTGTGGACAATTAAATATCAAATCAGTTGCCATAAAACCTAGGACTCCCTGGAGTGGATCCAGCCAAGCTGCCTGCACAGAAGTATATCACTACACACTCTCTAAAGAATTTAGGTCATGTATTCTGCCATTAAATTTTAATTTCCTTTTAATGAAATTAACTTGCTGATTACAGCAAGCATCCCAAGACTAGTCCCTTATTAAATTCTTTTCATAGTGATACAGCTTGAGAAAAATAGAATTTTATTGTGAGCTGCCTTATATTCTTCACTGGTAAGCCACAAGAATTGAGATAACATGACTAAAAGGATTTCAAAAGCATTTTTTTTAGAAGTCATTTAATAGTGGATAGGTGTGAGAATTAAAACAATCTACTAATTCTACAATTTATCTTGCAGTGCCTCTCTTCGGGAGAAAGAACACCTGTAGGAAAAATAATTAGATCTGGTTTTTAATATAAGAGACCTCAATGAAGTGCTGGGATACACTCCTAGCATATTTCCAGGCTTAATTCTCCCTAAAACCACAAGCACATTGCCTTGCAAAGGCAGAAGGGCCATTTGGGTAGGAAAAAGGATGCTTGCAGGCTACTGTTTTTCCAGATTGAATTAAATGAAGAAAACTCTCCCGACTCTTTATGGAGCTGCCTGAAAAATTATTTCTTATCCTCAAAAAATATTTCTGCCCTCAAATCCACTTTATAGTTTGAACTTACAGACCATTTGGCTTAGTCATGGCATTTTATGGGCCTTTTTGAGGAAATACACTGAGATCTAAACAATGGCTAAGCTAGTTCTATTTCAACTTAGCACTATGAAATATGCCTAAATGCACACAGGTGGTTGGAAAAGAAAAAATATGTGACTTTTGTACAAAACCAGAACAACCTGAAGAACACCCCTGAAAGCCACAGCCTTGTGGAAGGCTGAATCAGAGGCAACATTCCCAAGAACTCCAGAAGTAACAGGATGAAACCTGCAGGAATTCTGATAAGTTACTTTAGTTTTTTTAATTCCTACAGGTATAATCACACAACATTGCAGTCAGACAATTAAACACAGGGGTTACAGAGCAATCACACTTCACCATCAATTCCTAAGTAGTTGAGGTTCCAGAAATCACAACTCTAGTTTCATTTTGGGTTGGTTGTGGGGGAAGTTGGGCATTTGCTGGGGTATTTTTTAGGCAAAACTAAAGAAAGATAAGCAGAGATGGAAGCAGTTCTTCAGAAGAAACAGTGTAATAGAAAAAAATTAGTTCAAAAATGCCATAAGCATTACTGCAGTTGTACCAGACCGGGCAGATTTGTCTTGCAGTGCTCCGTGGTGCTGATGAGTTGCCAGTTTTTGTTAAAGCTGCCTCTGCAGAGCACAGAATCCTTCCCAATTCTCTCAAACTCACCCCATTTCCACCACAAACGTGGAATATAACACTGATCAATAGCCAATGCACACCCCAAAAATACTGTTTGCATTGTGTTAGACTGATTTCATCAGCATTAGAGATCCTTTCCCTCTTCAATTTTTTTTTTATCTTTAATCAGATTTACTCACTGGGGCAAATGTCAGAACTCATTCACTCATTTCCTTCTTCCCGAGCTTGTCTCAGCCACCCTCTACAACCCCACTGCAGCATCGCAGGAGCTACAACAGCACTCAGCTCACTTTGATCTCTGCTGTGAGCACAGCCAGGGCCGAACAACCTGCACTTGTGAGCCTTTGCAACCACACGGGGCTGCAGAGATTGATATTGATCCGACTGCTCCCCGTACGTGAGCATCTGGAGCAGCACACCTCTGTCATGCAGCAGCCACCTCTCACTGTGCCACAGGGAAAACACAGCAAACAGCTACCCAAAAGCTCGAGAAAAAGGGCAAACCAGGTGCTTTAGGGTCCTCTTTTCACCCACTACCATGACACGTTATACAATTACCTTAATTCTATGCACAGCATGCAAATAACATCTGAATTTTCTCTTGGCTTGATGGTGCTGAGTATTATGGAAAGTTGCACTGGGATGAGCAATATGCTTCAAGCCATAAGCACACCAAATTAAAAAGTACGGTCTAAGGATGAACACCTCATTAAAAAACCAATGCTTTATACATTCAAAAAAGAAAGGGCCTAGAATGAGATTTTTCTTATCAATCATGTGGCACTGGGCTGGAGCTATGTGATGTCTAAGGCCCCTTCCAACGAAAACTATTCTTTGATTTTATAAAGGGTAGGAATGGGCAGCAATGTGAGGAAAGAGATGGTTTCTAAGCTGGTTTCATGACAGCAGTGGCTGCACAGCCCCAGTACCACCCACACGTGACAGCAGCACCCTGCCCTTGTGCACCTGTGCCTTATTTCCATTTACACACATTATAACCAAAGAAGACACAATCATTATGTTCTCCTAACCATTGAGACACATAAAGGATGTTTTCAAAGCACCAGAATTGTCAAGAAAAGTGCTGGTGATCAGAACCCAGGAGGAGATCTGCTCAAAAGCAGCCCTGGTGTGTGTGACAGGCCCTCGGGGAAGTTATTAGAGACAATTAAAGAAATTCATCACCCTCCCATCTCATACCACCTTTTTATCTTAATGCAAGGCATAAGGAAGACCAAAGAAAGTAGAGAAAACAAGGAATGGCTCTGATAAATGTTTCCCTTCAAGCCCTGTCAGCCTGGGGAAGCAGGTAATATTTCTCATAGATTGTGCACATTACCAAAACCACAATATTTAACTGCCAGAGCATAACCCGGGTGCAAGGGCACAGCAGCTGCCAGCTGGGAGATGCCTGTGCTGGGAACAGAAACTGGAGAAGCTGGAATCCATCAGCCCCTCACAGGAGCTGCCAGGGCAGCCTGAGCCCTCCTGCACAAACACCTTTCACAGGTTTGGAGCCCAGGTCCGTGCCCCTAAAGGTCAGTACAGTTTAAATTAACAGAACAACTGGCAGGAAAACAAGAGGCTAAGAGATGGTTACACGCTTCTAGAAAGCCATCAGGCACCTCTTGCAGAGCAGCTCCCTCCCTCGCTCCACCTCATCCCGACACCAGGGCAGGGGGCTGAACTGGGAACCAGTTGCTCCACCCGGTTATTGCCCTGGCCACAAACAGAGAAAGAGGTTTTATGCTTCAGTTTTTAATTTATTTGTTGGTTCTCAAAACCTTCACGAAGGGAAACAAGTGGTGAGCCCGCGTTTTCTAAACCAGCTCGGTTCACAGGGTGAGACAAAAGCAAAGAAACAGTGGAAAAAACGGCACAGCAAAATCTATCGAGAGCTAAACTACCCCTGCCTTTCAACTGCAGAGCCCTCCCTGCCTGGCCATCAAGAAAGAGCCCAGCAGCAGCCCACACTTCGTAACTGTACAGTTATTCCTACTTTCCTGAGACAGCAGCAAATTTAACTGTAAAATATTTATATCCAGTTTGGTGTGCAGGGTCCCACACCAAACTACAGCCACCCAGTCTGTCCCTGTGGTAGCCAGGCCACCAAGCTGCACACAGCCTGTCCCAGGGGCTGGCCAGCAGCAGCCCAACAAATGCAGAAATTGCCCCACCAACCTCCTCATAACTCTTCAAAAAAACCTTTTATCATAAAATTGTAAATATTAACAGGCAAGATCAACACTAACCTCTTCTGAGCTGAGCCATGTAGACCTCTATGCTTTTTCCAAGCATACAGCCACGTCTCTGCTTGCCTAAAAGGCTTTTATATCAGCTGTTGGGGATCAGGGATAATTACTGATTTCTTAGTTTCACCTTGCCAGCAGATCAGGCCAACCAGACAAGCACCAGCTGGAATGGGGACTGTTTTCTGCGTCAGAGCTTGCATGTTTTTTGTATTACTGTGATTTGGCTTTTGTTTTTGGGATTAGAAGGTCCTCTCATATCAGATACCTCATCTCTTATAATTGCAGGTTCTGTATGTTTGAATCGATTTTATTAAATTTACTGTGCCATTTGCTCTCAGAAATACTGACCTTTACAGTGGGAAAGAAACTCCTAAGGCCACAAACTGAAGGGTGACTGCACTGCACTGAGGCAGCAGCACCACTCCTTCACTTCATGAAATTCTAATGTTTTTCTCTATTTTGACCAATAAATAGGAGAACTATTGTTGCAAACAATAAGTATTCACAAAGTTGTTGCTAACACACATCACTGCCTTCTAAAATAGCCATTTCCTAAAAAAAAAGAAGAGAAAGAATAGCATCATTACTGGAAAAGCAAGTTGCAAGGGAATTACTGTATTTGGCATGGCAGACACACTGTGCCTTTGATTTGGTTTTGACAGCCACACAAACGAGTCTGTTCAAAAATGAAGCAGGCATAAAATGGACAGTGCTCTCTTGACTCCAAACTTCTAACAAAGGTGGTATTTAGGTTTCAATTTCTTCTGTCGCTCCATCAGCTGTGAGCCTTTCCAAGAGTCAATCACTGGGAACTGGGATCATTAGAAACGATTTCACTGCAAGCCCAGAGCACACTCACTAAGGTGCAAGTGAGGGCAGAGTCTGTCCTGAAGCAACAGCATTTGGGTGAAATTATTCAGTGTTACAAGGTTCTTTATGGCTTTCTAAACACTTTTAAAGTTATGGGAAAAACAATAAAAAAGCTGAAGTCTTCCAGTAGGCTCTGCCTTATTATTCAGCAAATCAAAGTGGATCCCATTTTCTACTTCTTGGAACAGAAAATTACTTTTTGAGCTGCACTTTTTGGCAGTAAACAGCTTTATAATTTTTGCCTTGTTTAAAAATAACTTTCAGCAATTTTATTAGACAACAGAAGAAAAAACCCCTTAAATTCCTGTATGTGAGATACCCTGTGAAAACAATTTTTTTGTACAAAATTCATTAGACTAACACATAAAAAAAAAGAAAAAACACAAAACCATCAGTTTTGTCATCTAGAAAATTTGTATGATTTTTTTTTTACATATTTGAGTTTGAAATCCATGCTTACAGGATCATCACTGTAACCCTGCAACACTGTGACCTATTCATATAATGTAAGCAAGGGACCCAAGGGTTTTTTCTGGAATTCATGTTTAACAATTACTTAATTTCTTGTCATTATTGAAAAGAAAATTCAGGCCATTTTTGTGCAGTTTTGCTTTCAATTATTTGGTGATGTATTTGGCATGCAGACATTTCCCTGTGTAAAATTATGACACTTTCAGACAGGGATACGTTGAGTGTTTTGTTGGCTTGGCACAATGCCTGGCAAAATCCAAGTAAGTATTAAAGACAAGTTTCCCAACTCATTTTAAATGCTTGTATTTGTCATTCAGACCACTTTGCTTCCAGTATTGGATAAAATCTCAGAGAATGCAAGGTGCAAAGGTTTCCAAGAATCTCCAACAACAGCCGTGCTGTCATAAATACATCAAGGCAAACCAAATAAATGTTGTGGAAAAAACATTCCTAAGAGTGTTTCATGTCTCATATTGCACTTGAACAAATGGATGATGCTGTGGAAAGCACAGATTGCTTTGCACTTGAATACTGACGATTTTATCTGAAGCATTTTTTTTTCTGAATAGATTATATTTTGTTTATTTTAAGCAAGCAGTTCCATTCATGTTAGATATTTTTGAGTGATTACCTTAAAAGACCATGCAAGTTATTCCAACTTTTGCCTTGATTGCATAAATCAGCAGTTATTTTAAGTGGAAAATATTCCAACTTGAGGCAAACAGGGCAAAATTTCTGTCTGCTGAACCATGACGTAACCTTAAAAGCTACGTATTGTTCAGGCTGTCATTTCTGTTTATTTCAGTGGGGAAAGTTGTCTTTAATCCCATTAGCCCTGCTGAAAGAGCAGCCTGGAGTCTGCACCATGCGGAACCAGCCAGAGCTAAATGAGCAGCTCCACTGGTGATGCTCAGTTGGGCTGGCACTCAGCCTGAGAAATGCTGGGTTGTAATTACTGACAAAAAGCCCCAGTGGTTCCCAGGGCCTCTCCCTCATCTGCAATCTCTGTTCTCGGGAAGAGCAGCTAAAATAAAAATCCTTTCCCAGGATGTGCTGGATGTCAGCACCTGAAAGCAACAGGAGTGCCCTAAATGGTGCCCTGGGGAGCGGGTCAGGAAGGAATTGGGAGCATGGGGGCAGGTTTGGGGGAGGAGGGTCCGTGCAGGGGCTGAGGGCAGTGCTTGGTTCGGCTGTGAAGGTACCTGAGCAAGATCACAGAAACATGGAATGGGTTGGGTTGAAAGGGACCTTAACACCATCTCATTCCACCCCTGCCATGGGCAGGGACACCTTCCACCATCCCAGGTGGCTCCAAGCCCCATTCAGCTTGGCCTTGGACACTTCCAGGGATCCAGGAGCAGTTACAGCTTCCGTGGGCACCTTGTGTCAGGGCCTTCCCACCCTCACAGGGAAGGATTTCTTCCTAATAGCCAATCTAAATCTGCTCTCTGTCGGTTGAAGCATTCCCCCTTTGTCCCATCACTCCAGGCCCTTGTCCCAAGTCCCTCTCCAGCTCTTCTGGAGCCCCTTTAGGCACTGGAAGAGGCTCTAAGATCTGACTGGAGCCTTCTCTTCTCCGGGCTGGACACCCCCAGCTCTCCCAGCCTCTGCTCACAGGAGAGGCACCTCAGCCCTCTGAGCATCTCTGTAGCCCCTTTTCATCTTTTTTCCAGATGTTTCACAGACAAGAATTAAGCTTTTTGTTCTTTCTCCACAGGCTTCTGAGCTTTTCAAATGAGGTATAAAGCCAATCACCTCTGCTTCGCAAATAATTTTTCTTTCTGTTGCCTATTTTTATCTTCTAAGCTACAAATGAGTCCAACACAAGCTGGTGCTGACAAAGAAGCAGGAGCATGGAGGAAGGGCTGGTGCCATGTCTAGAACTTGCATCCTGCTGTTCCTCTTCCAAGTGCACGAGGAACCTTTCCAGAGCTGTGATGTGGTTGCTCACACATTAAACTCAAATGCCATGACCCAACACTCTCCAGTTTTTCCATTTCAGTGCAGCAGGCTCCTCATCCCATCAGGGTGATTTAGGCTTCAGTTGCTTAATTATTTTTCCCAATCAGCTGGGATTAGCCACTTAGTCACCAAATCTGATGTGGTATCTGGCAATATTCATTAGTCTGCCTAGAAAGCCTAATAAAGAGCAAAGCTTTGTATTTCCCTGTGACAGCACAGACTTTATTTCCCCCGAGAAAACGTTCCTTAGAATAAGTATGGTAAACAAGATAAGTTGCTCAGAGCTCCTTTGGAAACAGGCGGTGAACGCCTGTGGCAAATCAGCCCTGGGGGGGCGGACGGCTGTGGCCAATCCCAGTAAGCGTTCATTTTGTATATAAAAGCTGCATTTAAATAAATAATTCCTTTTTCTCAGCAATCTCTCTCGTGTGCCTCTGTTTCGACATCAGCTCAACAGCGACATTTCCCTGTTCTATTTTATAATTAATTCACTGTGTGCACCTCACGAAGTGTTTTATAAAGAAACAGATACAGGCTGCCAAGTCTTCTTCCCCTGTAAAATCCAGGCTCCGCTGCTTGTATTGGAAACAATTTTAGCACGCTGAAAAAAACAGAGGAAGGCATTGGACAGACATAAGCATTCTTATTGAGAGATTAAATGTATTCCAATTTAGCCATAGGATTTTGAACTTTTCACTTTCACCAGTGTCTCATTTTATGAACATATAGGGAATTTTGCCATGGCACATGACTGAACTGATTTCATTGCTGCATTGTCTCAAAACTGCCTTCTCTAAATTTCCAAGTAAGGAGCCATGACCTGAGTACAAGTGGATTTCCTTTCCCTCTTTCCTGTCCCATCCACAATCTCTAATGAGTCCCTGCTTTGCTGTCAGCCATCGTCATAACTTGTAACAATTTATAAAAGTGAGGAAAAATATTGAAGTTTTTTGGTTTTAACACCCCTTAGGGAATGGGTGACACTCCACTGACACTGGCTGGAAAAATTTATTTCAGTTTTCCACCATCCCTGAACTGATATATGGCATTTTTCCTTAGCAGATATCAACCTGAATGATGATGAGAGGTTTATGTAAATGTGGTCTACTTCTGGGAATTTATCCCATTTTGGGTAAGGGACTAAACATTTTAGGGTGTGATTTAGTTGTTTTGGGACTTTTTTTAAAAGCTTTGATTTCAAATAAGGCATTTGATGTGAAAAGCAAAACAGATGCAAAGGAATTCTCCATCCAAATAACTTTTGCAAGTAAATGTCATGTGGGAAGGCTGTTTGTATTTGGCACAAATAGTTTTTAAAAGGTATATATTGATTGGTTGACTCCACACCTCCTGTCCAGACTCCAGATTTTAGCCCACAGCTTCAGGCAGACTGCCTTAAATAAGCTTTCACAGAGTAAGGGAAGAGTTGGGCAAGAAGTTAATTTGAAGCAATTTTGATCTATGTGATTACACGTTGCTGACAGGAAAGATGATGGCACAGAATGAATAAAAAGGAAAAAAATAAGCTGGAGAATGGGAGAGGAAACAAAGGTAAAAATGGGTTTAATGCACTAAGATCTATCATGCAGAGTTGAAAAGCCAGACTGTGAAAAGCCAATTAGTGCACCAAGTATGAAAAGCACCCGAATTAATTAGAGAGAACATCATCAAAGAGGGCTGAGGTACGGATGTTCCCAGCATGCAGACATAAAGACATTTCAGATGAGTATATAAGAAAATGTTTTTAAAAAGAAATGAAATGCAGTGGGAATTCAGTAAAAACAAGCCTGCAATGGGCACATGATAGGCTGTGAAATGAAAGTATAAAAGCCAAATCTTTATAGTGTCTAACACTGACAAGGCACTCTAAGGCTGAGTTTATGAGGTTCTGTGCCATAAACATCAAAACGTAGAAAGCACATTTGTGGCTTGATGTGTGTTTTTATTTAATCTCTTGAAGTGTTAATGAGCAAAAAGATGGATTCTAGGATAATACCCATGTTACAAAAACGAAAAGTAAAAAGCAACATTAGCATTGATGTTTTAAATGATTAAAAAATATCTTGAAAATTGTATCTCTTTTTAAGCAACTTGGATGCTCCTTGTGGTCTGAACACATTGAGAGTTGCTTTGATATAAATGTCAAATTCCTAAGTAAGTTTTCTGCATTTGGAGTGACCACCTGCTGGCTTTTATTCAAAGGAGATCAAACAGGAAGGGTTTTTGCTGGTCCTCTTACACTTGGATGAAGAAAATTATTTAGGCAGTACAATTGCAAATAAAAAGTTGCTTGAGTTTCTAGCAATTACTGGCCAAAAATGGGTTTAAAACCCCAAACACAATGAGAAAATATTTTGGCAAAGTATTTACACTGAGATATGAGAACCCTGAATTAAGGAAATGGGTGCTTCCTGCAGGCTAAATGAATTCTGTCTCTGTATCCTTGAGTATTTTGTATTTCTGGAGGCAGTCAGTGCCTCTAGCTAATGTCAAGTCAACTTCCAGCACCCTTGTTGAGCTCAAGTTAATATTTTAGTTCAGTCATTGTGCCAAGATGATTCGCAGTGCATGTGGAAATTGTGCTCTGTCTGCTCTTCATGTGAGGATTTTTTCTCTCAAATAATAAATTCCCTACAGTCAGAGGTTAGCTCTGCAATCTTTATTCACAGGACAGTAAATACTGCATTGCTGTGAAACCTGAGAATTGTCTTAATCTTTGGAATGGTTTTTTTTCTTTTTCTTTTTTTTTAATGCTTCACCTCTGTAGATGTGACTGCCACCAGAGAGGTTTTGCTCAGGTTTCTAGGGTAAGACTGGCCTGTGTCCAGTGGGAGGTGGCCAGAGCAGGGGCTTGGAATGAGATGATCTTTAAGGTCCTTTCCAAGCCAAACCATTCCACAATCGTGAATTAACTGTCTCACGGATCTCTCCTCACCCTGACACACCAGAATCAGTTTTTCAGTCCTGGCTCAAAGATTGCATCATGGAAATACGATGAGAGACCTGGCAAGCCTTGGGTTGTTGCTTTGTGCAACAAACCACAGGATCACAACATGCTGGATATTTCACTTCCCCGTGAAAGCAGCTCCATGAAGAGTCCCTAAAGAAGTTAACTCTAGCTTTGAGCTGAAATGACGGGGCTGCAGGTTAGTGGAGACCTCGACAAATAAGTATTGCTGAGGGAATGAGCCTCCTGCAGCTCAGCCTTCAAGAAAACACATTCAGAGTTGCAGATGAACCAACCTTGACTGCGTTAGAAATGCCAATTTTGCTACTTCGCCATCTCTGAAACTTTGAATGTTTGATTTCACAGCTCTTCAAGTGTTGTTTTAAAGCTGTTGACTGAAGACTGTGGTTAAGCTCCTGCCGATGTTTTTCAGTTTATTCAGTGTGTAAAATCCAAACTTTTCCTATTTTTCTGTGACTGGTTCTTTAACCCTCTAGAGCCCAACAACTTAACAAACACAGTCTAGAGAGCTTTGATAATTTTCTGAAGAATTTACATATATATGTGTGCACGTAAAAAAATTATATATGCATAGATGTATGTATATACAGAACCTCCATGCCTACAAATGGTTTTGGGCTGAAAGAAATCCTCTCTCCTCCTGGAAGCCTGTTTTGATGACTGAATTTTCAGACAGCACAATTTTTTTTTTCTAAACTGAGTATTAAATTCACTCTATTTTACAGGGTAAATAAAGCCTCTACCAGATGGCCAGCCAAGGCTATTACAGGCTGTCATTACTTCCCACATGCACTTGTCCCTCCAGATTAGGAAATATGGCTGAAGAGTTGCTTTTCCTCATGCACTTTTTCCTATTTCCATTGCCAGTGAACAGATGATGCCTCGCAGATATCTCCAGCTCTTCCCCAAGCACTCTGCTGCCGTTCCAGAGCGTTGCTTTGCTTTCCTATCTCAGAGAAGGAAAATGGGAATTTTAAAGAGGTACTGCCTGCAAAAGGGAGTGCAGCATTTCACTGCACAAATAAAATCTGGTTGGGACAAAACTTGAAGAAAAATCAGATTTGTGTCCAAAAATAGGTGCTTGCCCCAGAGCCATCAGTATAACATCTCCTCACCCAACAGCAAGACTTCTGCTGCAGAGTAACCATTCACAAAACAGACACACAGGTGGTTGTAACCAGGCTCGGGAATTGCTCACAAAGCAGCTGTTTGCTTCCTCTTTTCCAGCTCCTTCCTTCTCCCCCGCTGCCTTGCAGGACACTGAGGCACAGCAGCACTCCCAGCACGTGGAGGGAAGCCCTGGGGCTGGGTGGGAATGGATGTGACACTCCAAGCTCTGAAGAGCAGCTCTCTTGGCTCACCATTTCCTCTCCCCATCTGAGCAGCAAACTGATGCACCCCCAGCTCTGGGGGCTGTGGCTGTGCCAAACTCAGTTAATCAGAGTTAACTGGAGTGTGTGGTGCTGCCTGAAGGCAAAGAGCAGCTGATTTGAGTTAGGAAGTGTTTGTCATCAATTACAGAGATCCATTTCCAGCCAGGTCAGATTTCCCAGGCAGGTCCTGCAGATGCTGCCACCTCGTCCTTTCAGCTGAGAGCTTAGGGACTGGCTTCACCTGGCTTTTTGTCTTTATGTGCACAGGTATTTACAGAGAGCAGAATTCAGTCCTTCAGTTCTTCTGCACAGTGCCCCAAAAGCTGTTTGTTAATTTGAGCACACACAGCAGGGCTGTGGGTCTCAGGTATGTCACAACTGCTCCCACTCGGGTCTTGCTCCACAGAAAACACAAACATTGTCATATTCAAGCAAACATCAGCTGAGCAGCAAGGAGCCATTCAGGGGAGTTCCTAAAGGTGAACCTGAAGGAATATTGTGGATGTGAGTGGAAAAGGGAGTTTTAACACCCACGGTGGACAAATAACTATTGCTCCTGTTATGAGGATGCACAAACCTCCTGTCACAGGTGGAGTGGGAGCCTCAGACAAAGTCTGTTAGAGTTTAAGTAACTTTATCCCATGGGATTTAAAGACGGCAGATCAGATATGTTGACATAAAATGAATTATTTATTATGACAAATTATTAGACAAAAGATCATAATCAGAATTATGTACTGTACAGTATAGAAGCTGAAACTACTCCTAGGGGAGCACGATGGAGTCGGATCAATAGGGGTGATAATCCCTGTTACCCTCAGTTTGCTGCCTTGCTCCTGCACCACCACTCAGTAATTTAGTGTTTATTAGTAGGCAAGAGTTGCCAAACTGCCCTCAGGGTCTTTCTCCTCCTTGTATTTACCTTTTTCTCGTTCAGAGCCAGTTTTGAACTCCAAGGTGCTGTGTCACCGTGACAGGTTGCTGAATGAGGGGGTATCTAAATTTTCTGATTGTTTTTACTGTGTCATTCCAGCAGCCCTGCAGTGATCCTGAAAACTGTTGTGGGGTCATGGGAGCAGTTTCACTTGGGGCAATGGCAATGGCAGCTGTCAGCAAAAAAACTGTGCTCTAGAGGGCTCAGATGTGTGATGGATAATTAAAATAATTTTAATATTTGTTATGTCTTTCTCTACAATGCAACCCTTTTCTTGTCATAGAACTCAAATAAAGGAAGGATTAACAACCTTCAGTTTGGCTTAAACCTTAGATTTATCCTCTAAAGAACTGTCTTTGATCCAAAGAAATGCAACCGTCTATTTAAGTGCAACTTATTTCACAGCAATTAATCCATTTTTCACTCTTCACTGCCTTCCCAGTTTTGGTCTGTATCTGATGTTACAGGAAAAGCAGGATGAGAGGAGCCAGGGAGAGCAGCAGCGGTGCCTGGTACAGCCCAGGCATTCAGCACAAACTGAACACACAAACTCCTTGCATTCTGGTACCCACTCTGGTTGAAATTATCCATTAATAATTTCTGGTTTCATCGTTGCCACCCCTTTGGTCACTGTCCCAGACACAACACGACAGCAGAATCTGTGTGAATCCCTCACCCTGCACAGCCCCTGGGCCAGGCACTGGCGACTTTGTTTTCATTTCTGTTGATTCAAGACCTGCAGGACACAATGCAAATGCACCCACTTGGTGACACGTCCTTGCTCCTGGCTGATTTGTGACCTTTCTGTCAGATTTTAGCACAATCTCTGAGGCTGGAGCTCGGACAGCCCATGAGGGTGCTTGTGCACACAACAGCTTCGGGACCTGGGCCTGAGACACAGAAAATATCAGCGTTAAAAGGAAATGGTTTTTATTTCTTTTAGTACTTTTTTCTTCCTCCCCCCTGACCCCAAACATCAGTTCTACAGCTGAAGTTTACAGAGTCAGTGGAAAATGAGAAAGTTGGCATAATCAGACAAGATGGGGCTTCCACTTGCTGACAGTGGCTTTTTTCAGCATGAGGATTAAGTAGATGTATAAACACTTTCAGAATTAGCTTCCAAACACCAGATGGAAAAGCAATTGGAGTCAATGTAGAAATCTGTGTTCCAAATCACTGATGTATCTTTAATTCAGGGTTACAACAGGTACCTTTCATTTGCATTTTTTATCTTAGCTCTGTTCTCTCTGGGCTTTATCATGCTCAGTGATGATGAATCATAAGCAGTGAAGGACATGGCTAAAATTCCCCTTCAAAATGCCATTTACAGGGTGAGCAATAAGGCAGAAGAAATGCTTTGTTTTGCTTATGACACTGAGCAAATTCACCTGGGAAGTGTAAAGTGACAAATAATTGTGACATTTCCCAGTGCCACTCTCAGAGTGACTTTCCAGAACAGAACCATACTATAACTTGAAAGCAAAGATTACCTCTGCCAAGTAGTACATAGTAAACAATGTGATTTTAATTACAGCTCATTAGTTTTTGTTTACTGTGTCAGAAAGTGCCTAGGAGACAACAGCCTGGCCTGATGCTCATCAAACCCTTTGGGTGGATTGCCATTAATTTTAATGGGCTAAAAATGATCCCTTGAAAGGCCTGGGTTTTTAAAATTTTCAGTATGATTTTTAATTCCTTTAGTATCGAGAAGATTTCTTACTTGCATGGTTTTGCAGACCCAAAAGGCTTGAGAACAATCCTAGTGGAGCCACTGCTCGCTGAGTTTAGTGACAGGTACTGCAGAAGCAATTAAATCCTTGAAGTCTTGAGTAGCTGAAAGAAAAATCTGACTTTCTTTCATGTGCAGAAGGTCACCAAAGTGAATTTGGTGATAGCACCGGATGGCTTCTAAGAACCTGACACACAGTAGAGTTTGACAGGGTGTGTCAAATGATTTCTGTGGAGCTTGAAACACTCTTTTCTGATTATTTTGGCAGAAAAGTGACACAAGAATATGGAAGTGCTTTTTCAAAGTTAGATAGTGAAATAAGCTTTAATATTTTAAGCTCATCCGTGCCATAAGTACCAAGCAACTTCCACTCTGGAATTTCTAACCCAGAAGAGGAGGCCAACACTAGCTCAGCAGAAGATAAAACGAGTTGAAGAAAATGTTTTTGATCATAGTAGTGGCCTTTAAAGCTCTAAGGACACTCAAAAAGATAACATCAGCTTTTAGAAACTGTTTGACTTCAAAGAAATTGCTGTCACAGAAAAGTGAAAATTGATGATCCCATTTCTCTGTCTTACCCAACCAGGTAAGCTCAGAGCTGCTGTTGCTGTAAAGGGAGCGTCACTCCATAAAATCCTAAAGTAATATTCACAGCCTCTCAGTAAGGGGGGAAAAAAGTGAAATATTACCATGGCAGTGGAAAAAGCTGGAATCTGAAAGACAAACCACTTTTACACAGGCTGCCCCTAATTCTGGGTCATTCTCAGCCGTGAGGGGCCAATGACTGCAGAAGGCTGAAATGAGCAGAGTTTTTTCCTCTTTCACAGTCTTGCTCCAGCTCACCATTCCTGGGCTCTGTCACAGTGAGCTGGTGCTTCACTTGCCTTCAGGGTTTCTCATAATTATTTTTCTTTTGCCAGTCTGTGAGTTTTTCCTCTCTTGCTCCTCTTAGTCCAGTAGCTGGGCAAAAGTTAGAAGATAGTGTTGTATCCCATGATAGAACAGCACAATAAAAAACAGTTACATGCAAAAAAAGAGTGGTTTCTCTTCCAGAAAGAATTTGGTGGAGTTTTACTCAGTGTAATTTATTCAGGGCTGCACTGTATCTATGATTAGTGCAATATTTGGTATAAATTAGTTGTAACTTTTGGCCAGCTAGTACACTGAAAGGTATTTGTATTGCAAGGTACAGCATAAAACAGTCAATGTGTAGATTGGAAGGAACTTGATTCTTTTCCTCTTCTTCCCTCATTTATCAGTGCTAAGTGATTCCTTCACTCAGAAGTATGAAAGATAATCTTACAGTTTTCAAATAACTTCCAGGCCACTTGAATCAGTGTCTTAAAGGATGTAAGCAAACAGGAAGGGATCAAAAAACAGGAATTACAAAAGCCCAGGCTATTATAGGGCTTTTTTAAAAGGAAACAAAGCTTCTGTGAGCATCACTCTCGTTCAGAACTTTGATTAGCTCTCTGTTTAAAGCATATCAAAGAACAGATGGTTTTCAAGGTTAATAGGCAGCTTGGAACCATTCAATATCAGCCATCCAGTTCTAAGCAGGTCTCCCCAGGGACATCAAGAGGACACAGTTTAAGGCCAGACCATCTTTCCCAAAGGGACATGTCTGTTTGTTTCCAACCTGGGGAAAGAGAGGCATCAAGAGAAGAGCCAAAGGAATGTTTTTCTGTAATTGGAATTTTCAGCTTTTTCCATACATGTCCTCCCCTCCCAGTGGTCAGACACTTATAGAGCCAGAGTCAACCAGAAGGACAGAATTCACTCTTGTTTTGAAAGACAGTGACAGATGTAGGACTTTGGAGGAAACTCTACCTGAAGCACAAATCTTTAATTCCAGGATCTTTGATTGGGCCATGAATCTCACCCATATGATGGAGGAAATCCCAGAAGAAACAACCAGGTTCGAAAAAGGAGTTGCAGTTTGATTCTGCTTTTCCGTAATAATCCTACATTTCTGAGCTATAGCAATGATCCTCTGGGTTTAATCCCTGTATTATCTATTAATTTAGCAGGAAAATTCTGTGTTCCCTCAGGTGAATTTTTTTACTCCTGAATTCTTCATTGGGTTCTGAATTAAGTGCTACATAATAACAACCTGTCTCTTCCCTTCATAATCTCCTAGACCCTAATAGAGTTCTCAATACCAAACAACTTTTCCCAGCACTGACGGGAACTGGACGTGGCCAGAAACTGAAAAGGTTCAAGTCAAAGAACCAAAAAGAAGGGACCTTAAGGCCCATCCAGCCCACCCCCTGCCATGGGCAGGGACACCTTCCACTGTCCCAGGGTGCTCCAAGCCCCATCCAGCCTGGCTTGGACACTGCCAGGGATCCAGGAGCAGCCACAGCTTCTCTGGGCACCCTGTGCCAGGGCCTCCCCACCCTCACAGGGAAGGATTTCTTCCTAATATCCCACCTAAACCGACTCGAAAAGCAGATTATTTGTTCGTTTTTATTCATTGTCTTGATAGGGAAATGGGAGCAGGTTTTGGATGAAGACTTCAACTTAGAGAGCCAAATGTGACCGGATCCAGACACTCACCATGATGTGGAGCCTCCCAACACCTACAGTACCTCCCATATTCCAATGTGTTCATATTCTGGTCTTAAAACAGTCTCACACCATAGCAGTGACAGGCAGCAATAATAAAGCTCCCACAGGCAGTTCTTCATGTGCAATTTGAAATTAACGGGAGAAATTGGACTTTTGATTGATTTCCCTGGGAAAAAAATCTTGATTGCTTGGAAATATAACAGTATACAGCTTTGGAACTATGCATTTATGTAACTGTACAAAACCAAGCTTTTTATTATTTAGAGGGAAACAGAAAAGGAAATACTATATTTTTCAAGGTGAACTCATTAAAGGCAGTGTTTAGGACTTGAACATCTAACCTTTTTTGCTATTAGTGATGCCACAGTGATATATATCAATGCTTCAGTTTGCTCCACTTACCACTTTTGCCTTTTTTTTCTTGTAAGCTATGTAGAGCCAGTCTTAGAGACTGGACTTTTTATATATTGATACAGGAAAGTGATTTATACATATTCATATTTTTTGGCCCTTAGTCATCTGTCCTATAAAAGGAATGACCAGGAATTCCTGTGAACAAAATGTGCCTTCTATTTAAAAATAAAACAAATTTTAGTGGCTGGCTTCAGGTAATAACAATTTCTCCTTTTAATTGCTGAAAACACCAGATGAGCATTTTCGATTTTGAGAATACAGACCATTGTTACTGGTAACATGCAAAGCCCAGCTCCAGCAGCCTGGTGAACACTGGTGTTTGGATGAAGTGGATTCTGTGCTTTTCTCAAGGCTCATAGGGAAATGCTGATGTTTGGAATGAACAGCTGCCCTCAAACAGCTGAGTGTTGTCCCATAGACCTGCTCTGCTGCTTGGAAAAGTTCAAGTTGCATTCCGAGGTCACTGAGGGGGCTGGGTCCATGGGTAGATGAGGTGCCGAGCTCCCTGAAGCTCCTGCACTCCTCTGTTCTGGTCTCAGTCACAGCAGGGCTGGACACAGTCAGCCTGGTTCTCCTTTTTTCCTTCCCTCAGCTGCTTGCTGTGGCTGTGTCACTCTGTTCGTGCTGTTGGTGGGAGGGCTTGAGAAATGAAACTCAAGAGGTGGTGGGATCACTCCTCCAGCCCATTATTATCATAGTACAAGGACAACAGTGTTCAAACAAAACATTTTTTAAAAAAATAAAGCGAGTGATGGGGCTCTAATCCCTGTGTTTGGCATTATTTTTAATTTCCACAAAACCTCACAGGAACTATTCATCAAGTTCTTTTCCTGGAGGAATTTTTTCTCTGTGTACACTCAGAAGATAAAATTTGCAAAAATGATACTGATATGGTATCTATTTAGAACAAAAAAGGGGAGAGTGATCCCTTTCCTTCATTCCAAAGTACATCAAATGGAAGGCAATCATTCCCACTGAGTTACATCAGACTGAGACCACAGACACACAACAAACACATCAGCATTAGCACAGTGGTGAGAAAATCCACCTGGTAGGAATTCTACTGATGTTAACAGAAGACACTGAACCCTGCGAAGTATTATGTAACAGGTTGAGCCCTAGATCCAGGAAAAGCACATTTAACCAGGCTGCTAGAATATATTTTATCTTAATAGTGCTAAGAATAATGAGACAGATTTTTGAGTTCATTTTTCTTCTTTTAAGAAAGAGGAGCTGGAGTGTGGTCACATTGCTGTCCTGACCTCAGCAGGATAAGCTGAAGGCAGAATCCTGGTGAGGCACTGGCCCTGCCTGCTTTAATGGAGTGCTGTTCCTGTAATAACCCCTGCAATTCCAGCAAAGCAGGCTGCAGAAGAAAGCAGCACAAAATGGTTTTGGAAAGGAGCCATCACTCCATAATTGTCCAACTGAACCCCAAGCCCTCGCTGCCGCTCTGCAAAGTGCCACAGTCACCTGTGGCTGCAGGCTGGAGAAGCAGCAGGCCACTCATTCCACGTCCTTCCCCTCAGTAAATCCACTGCACCTGCAAATCCACTGCTGCAAAGTTCTCCCCGCTGCTGGGTTCATTGGCATGCTGCTCTGCTTGGAATGTCAGCAGCAGAACATGCAGCATGTGATGAGTTTCGAGAGGATCCCGGAGAGTCAACTAAAATGAGCTCTCACAAGTGGCGTGTGCACGGCTCTGAGTGTCACAAACATTCATCACAGCAATTCACCAGTTCCCTAAATATCTCCCCCCAAGCTTTAGTGGCACAGGGGTACATCAGAATAAGAATCCAGGATTCTTTGCTCTCACTGCCTCATTTTAATATTTTCTATCATGTTGTCTGGGCTTTGGGGCAGGGTTCCACTTTCTGATGTTTTGGGGCAATGCAATGCTTTCTGCAGTACTTACAATTTGACTGAAAGTCATAGCAGCTCAGTGGGATAAGAGAGCTGCCCCAAATTGTTCCTGAATGAGGAATTCTCATATTTTGTTCACAGTAACCTCATTCTTTACACCCAGGCTGAGCTTAAATAGAATCCCTTAGCCCCAGGCTGGGGGTAGAGGTCCCAGGTGAGGCTGGTTGGTGTCACCAAGGCTTTTTTGTGCCCTCAGGATGGTGACACAGCTGTGCCAGGCCCTTGGGTGGTGCCAATCAGCTCTAGCATTGTTTAGGAGTGATGCAGGGTTCAGTATTTTAAATTACTCTCCACTGCCTTGTTCTGTTCTTTGCAGGAGGTGAAAGGCAGAGGGAAGGGAGAAGGGGCTGAGACAGGCTCTGCATGTCCCCAGCAAAGTGTCTGCAGGTGTCAGAGAGCACTGGTGGGAGTCAGCAATGGACTCACCATTTACAGAAAGGGCAGGAGCAATCAAAAGAGGGAAGTGAAGCTGATCTGGGTCATATTTTTTGATCTTTCTCTTTTAACATCAGTGAGTCGCAGCTGCAGCTTATAAAAGTCCCATATAAGATGCAATTCCCCCTGAAGCCTCATGGTAGCTTTGCTAATGGTTTATGATATTGGAAAATGCTCCTAAAACAGTGCCAGGAAAAAGGAAAATGGAAATCCCTTTCTTACCTCTTAAGATTGGTTAAGAAAAAAACTTTGTTAGCCCTAAAACTTTCACGGCATGATGAAATACAGTGCAGTGCCGCATGACTTTCACAGAATCACAGGATTTTAGGGAGCACAGAGACTCATCTGGTCCCACCTCCCTGCTCCAGCAGGGCCATCCCAGAGCACAGAGCACAGGATTGTGTCCAGAGAGTTCTGGAATATCTCCAGTGAGGGAGACTCCAGCCCCACTCCGGACAATCTCTTCCAGTGCTTGGTCACTGCACAGGAAAGTTCTTTTTCATGTTCAGGTGGAACTTCCTGACATCAGTTTCTGCCTGTTGCCCCCTCATGCTGTTAATAGCAAAGAAAATTTTAAAAAACAATGGAAGTAAAGTCATAGTTAATGATTTTGCAAAGACCACACACAGCAACTTTATTTACTGCCTTGTTTGGCTACTGAGCTTGCAGGAAAACTGATCCTATTCTACACTAGAATAGCTCAGATTTTAGCAGAGTCATGTGGAGAAAGAGGATGCTGGGTTTGGCACAATTCCACCTCTTTTGTACAGCCACAGGTACTTTTACAGAAAACTCCCCCAGCAGGTCAGATCACCAAGGGTTCACTGGGTTCATCCTGCCCTTGTCTGGAAGTGCCACTTTGCTTTCAAAGTAGAGTTGTTGCTCCTTTCAGTTTCAGTGAAACTGAAAAATAAGTTTTGGTTGAACTTCTTTTCAGAACTTCATTTATAGAAGATCCTGAAGGTGGTGTAAAACAACCTTATTCTTTCTTATCTACAAAGATTGCATTTAACAGTTTAGATTGTCCCATGTATAAATGAGTTTAGAGTTTTATGATTCAGGAGAGAAAACATCATCCTGTGCTGACTGGTAATAGTAGAAGCTGTTCTTGTCTCCTCAGTGTAAATGCATTTGGGCAACACTTTTTTTTTTCTTAACAGTTTAAGGATTTTGTTTTAATTATTTTGTTATATTTTAATGAGGCATTTTGAATGAAGCTCAATTTTAATGTGTGTTGAGTTTGCTGTGTTAATTAGATCACTTCCATCTATTTAATATAAATGTTTGGGTGTATTTTTATACTTTCTGCAAGAACACCATTGCAACCATTACTTCTTATGAGATAATAGAAATGTCGTAATTTCGTGTTCTGTATTAGATATAAATGGAGCTGTCACGTAATATTCCATTTCTTGCAAGAAACCAAGAAACCAAGAGAAGAAAGAAGATAAAAAACATTAAAAAAAAAACCCAAAAGAAGCTGTGATTGATGGGCACATAACTGAGCTAGGATCCCCATGAATAATGTTAGTTACACAACATGCCAAAAGACAGAGTTTCCAAAGGGAGTGATTTTGTGATTAGTTGTAAATTGTAATCAGGACCAGAACAGTTCTGGGAATTAAATGCTGCTAAGCACAGAAATGAAGAAAATGGAAACCCATTCTCATGTTAAACAGGGCTTTGTTTTTCTTGGCAATGTATTTTGTGGCAGCTGTCCTGCTTATGAAGTATTGATTTGGGGGATTTTTTTAAATTGACAACTGAAAAAATCTTATTAAAACAAAGCCCTACCTGTGCTGCTGATAATATCCCATGTTATTAAATCTGAAAGAACTTTTTAAAATCTGATTTTCTCTTCAGTAATTTACCACTCACACATCAGATGTCTCGGGCAATAAAAACATCTGTCATTACTTTGCTTTCTGGAATGTCATGTTTTAACAGGGTTTTGTAACATGTGAAGTGCTCAGAGAGGTTTGTAGGGAAAACCATTCCTTTCATTTCAACAAAATGAAAATACCAGAAAATAATTTAATCAATATTTGATCCTACAAAATAAATTTTGCCTTCTCACCAAACATAAGTTATCTGACAACATTAATAGATACAACTGAAGTGCCTGAGGGAGAAAACTTCTGAAATTCAGTTTTCAAGACCGACATGACAAAATAATTAACACAGGCCATCCAGGTTGCTGGAATTCCAACCTGCAATTCTTTCCTTACTGCTTAGAGTTAAAACTAAAGGAAGAAAAAGACCATCAGCCTTTGGTTTCACATCTTGCACACAAATTCTCTTATACAAGGTCAACATTGTGTGTATTGTTCTCCCATGGATTGTCTGCACTTGCTGGTAATTCATTCATTTTCTGGCTCATCAACTCTTCCTTCCAAGAGATTAAATGGCCCTTGAGTCTCCTCAAGAAATATGAGAGAGCTTGATTGCACAGGGATGACAAGAGGGATGAATGGATTGAATTTCGACATGGCTCCTTCCTTTGCTTCTCTTATTTCTCTCCTTCTTGGGACAAACAATCTGCTGCCAGTGCAGGAAAAGCAGGATAGACCCATTGGGAAGTTTTACTTTCCAAGAAACAACTTAAGCCAGGTGACATTTCCCTGTGAAGGGATCTTTCTGGACAGGAGAGTGCTGCTGGCTGTGGGGGGACTGGCACGAACACGAGTCTCTCACACCTGTTCATTTTTCTCTGGAAAAACTTCTTGCTACTGGTCTTTCCTTCCCATGTCAGAGAAGAAATTTTAATTCATTTTCACAGCTCTGCTTCCTTGTTCCTGAATAAAAATATGAATGAAGACCCACCTCTGAAACACACCTTCTCAGGAAAAGTCTGTGTGAGCATAATCAATTTATGCTGCAAGGCAAATCATTGTCTCAGAGCAAGAGAGAGGTATTTTTATTTGACTTCCTTTACTCCTGTATCTGTTTAATATCAATAAACACTTATATTCCCCTTTACATCTTGGATCTTACAAGGAAGGACCCATCATGGTTATTTTCACATTGAAATAGGACTTTTGGGTTGTCTTTACGTTTTTGTAAACTGCCTTTGCAGAGGTGTGGACTGAACTGGGCATGGAGAGAAGGACAGGAGCTTGTCAGCGGGACCTGCTCCCCAAAAACATGCCAAGCCAGATTTAAATCCTACTGAAGCACTAACAAACTCCCATTCTCTTTCAACTGACTTTCCATTTCGGATGTGATTAATCCTCATTTTCTGTAGTACTTCCCACATTCGGTACTGGGCATGAAAAGCAGCTAATTAATTTCTGCTCAAGCACCCTCAAAAAGATCAAATTAAAACAAATTCTGCATTATATATATAATGGCCAATACTAACAGAGCTCCTAAAAGCCATCATTTCCTTGCAGAGGGAAATACCAGGGCTTCTCTGCCACAGTGCAGGGCAGAACCTGGTCTGTGTTTGAGCACAGCCAGGCTGTGTCTAAACCAGCTGCTGTTTTTGCAGGCCATGGACATACCATGGACACAGAATACCAAGGTCTCTGGTTTGCAGTGCAGGGTATCTCATGGGCACCATCCCTGCCTGAGTGAAAGCATTGTCATTATCTCTAAGAATGGTACTTAGAGCCACTCTTTGGTGCACATTAATAATGACACACTAATTGAATCCTGAAGCTCGTTGCTCAGAAGCAATGGGTTCACTGCTAACAGGACTAATAGTAGCATTTTATAGCTTTGGATGGAATGCAAGTGGGGGTCTTGCCAAGATGAACTCAAGGTTTGCTTTTCTTGCTGGCAGGCATTGCTGGAGCTCCTTTGTTACAGCTGGAGTTCTGCAATATGTATCAGCACAAAGCCCAGCCCCAAGTCTGTTCCTGTGCTGAAGGTGAAGTCCTTAATAATCTGTGCTGAAATTCCCTGACTAAAGAGAATTTAAGAAATTCCTTTCCCTCCTGAGGGAATTCTTTCTTGAAACTCAGCATGGAAAGGTAAAGATTGTGGAGTTCATTGTTATTTTAAAGTGCCCTCGAGAGAGCAAGAAATGAGACATTTATTACCTTTGCATTGCAGGTTGCCACTGGCACATGAAGTTTACCACTGGATAATGGGAAAGGTAGGACAGGAACACTTTTTACCCACAGCAATCCCTTTTTAAAACATTGGCAGCGTATTTTTGGAGCCAGCCACGGTCAGACACACCACCAAAGAACTGCAGGAGACACAAAAGGAATTGTACTGTTCTTGTTTGTCCTCAGACGTGCTGTGCATGACTTCGGTGGTTTATCAGGTGTCTAGAACAGACTCTTTTCCCTCCATATTCCAATGGGATTTTCTGATCGCTCTCTTAGGTACCTAAATAGACAATTCAACCAGAGAGCTGTGCTCTTCACACAGACCTTTTCTGTGCAGCTCTGGAGGCACGGAACTGTGGGGCTGTGTAACAAATCTTGGCAAGTGGCACATATTCATTGTATCTGCAAGTTGGTGCATTCCTAAGGGAACTGCTTACAGAGATGACAAGCCATCTGTCCCTACTTCTGGTGTTTTCTCTGCTTCCACATCCATAAGTTAAGGTAGAAATAATGTTTTCAACTCAAAAGCCTAATTTGGGCTGTAAATTGTAGGTTTGTAATGATCACATCTAATTTAAGTCAGGCAGTGAATATTTTTGCATCTCCCTTTGCTGGTAGGAATTTCTTCTTCTTCTAGCACTGATGGCTTGCAAGTTACTGCTCTGTTATTTGCATTTAATGTTGTATATTATCACATCACCAAGTCCACGTTCTGGACTTCTGCTTGTTTCACCCAGATCCAGGATTATTTACAGTAACCATTCTGCTGCACTGGCTGCTCTCTCCCAGTGGAAATTCTATTATAATAAATGTGGGCAGTGTGAAAAAGCAATGCTGCAGGATATTGCTTTGATTAGCGAGGAGCTGCAAGGGTGCCTTGGAGAGTTACATACAGGGACACCTGGAATGAAGAGCAGTAAAAGGAAAATTTTATTGCATTTCTCTGCAGACACATCGTGTGGGCAGAGCTGAGCCCTCCTGCAGGCTCTGAGCCCTCACAGCTGACTCTGTGACAGAAGAAATGAGCTTAGACTCAATGCACCAGGCAAGGAAGGGTTTTTGGAATGAGGCATTTTCCTTGGGCAGGATAAGGGGGTAAGAAACCCAGGAGAGGCCCCATCATATTCCCAGCAGGGGCATTCCAGGTACTGTGCCAGGTAAAAACCAGGAGCTGCTCAGCCACCGGAGGGTCCAGCTGCCTGCACAGACAAGTTTGCTGCAAAAGGTTTTCCTATTTTACCCTTAAATCTATTCTTCACATTGTTTTTCTTAACAATTTCCAGCAATTAAGGTTGTACAAACTTTTCCCATCCTTCCCTGTCTTACCATCAGTTTCAATTTGAAATAAATTTGGTGAACTTCAAAGTCCTGACCCCTGGTAGTGAAAGCACAGGATCCCTCAAGCTTTCCTTAGGGCTGTGGCTGATAAAGCACCAGTGTTAAGCTCAATGAATTTATGCCTGTTTTGAAAGAGTTTGTCCTTCCTACAAACTTTCAGTGTCAGCCAAGCTCAAACCCACAATGTTTTTAGCCTACAGATTATTTTAACTTCTACTGAACTAATCCCTAATTGCTTTACCCTCAGTGCTTCCAGTACAACATCTGATATGATTAGCTAGGCCATTAATTATCTTGTACTTTAACTATGAACCTCCTGCTGAAATCTAAGGAAAGGTCAATGCATATCTGGAGAAGATGGTACCTAACAAGGTACATTTATCAGCAAATTAGGCACACTGTGAGTTCAGCACACACAGGCTGTCCAAAGGGTTTTTACTCCTGTGCTAATGGCACTTGAGATTTTTTGCTAAGGATATATTCAGTAGTCAACAGGAGACTGCCTGGCTAAAAACCTCCCATGGACATTAGTGAACAAAAATCCTTTATACATTATAACAATGAGCCAGATTAAAGAATGAAGAAGATATTTGTTAAGTTGTCCAGCCTGCACAAATACCAAGTGATACCTGAGGAGCTGTTGTTGCAGACAGTAAGTCTGTTACATGTTTTTACCTAAAATAATAAAAAAACAGTTGCCACATAAACCTCCCAAGGAACAGCTTGACAGGCACTTTCTTCCAGCAGTGTTGGCCTAAGTTGTCGCCACTGCTGTGTGACTGAAAAGTTGTTTGGTTCACCAGAACCAGAACCTGAACCAGAAGAAAAAGCTTTTTTTTTTTTCTTCTGAACTACTTTTAACCCAAGTCCAGGTCACCAAGTGGCCTCACAGCTGCACACACACACCCAAGCAGGCAGCTGAGTGATCAAAATAGGGAAAGAGACTTGTAGGGTGGTGTAGCCACTTAAAATATGTCAAAACACCACCTGAGTGATGGCAGAATTAATTACTAAGTTCACATTAGAGTAAAAGGAGCCTGACACAAGCCCTTTGAACACAGCCCAGATGCATTTTCACCCCTGCCCTTAACCTGCTGTGTCAGTGGTCTGCTGCAGCTGGCATTTGGAACTTAATGCCATTTAAAAGAAAGGCACCACATCAAGGTCATATTAAAATATATATCTGAGACACGTTAAAATTACTCAAGTGTATTTCAGTTCAGTACATCTTACAGGGTTTATAACTTGTATAATTTCTCCTGAAGGAAAGGTTAGACTTGGGATTTATTATCAAAACAAAGGATCAAAGGCTGAAGACGCTGCCCACAGTCTGCACATGCAATTGGCACTTCTTTGTTTCCTCTTCCAGGTTATGAGTAATAAAACACTTGGGTGCACAGAGCAGTTTTGCACAGATGGGCGAGCTCAGGAGGACCTGGGAGTCAAACCCAGTTTATTGCAGCTGCTGCTTGGGCAGTTCCTGGTGCCCAGGCACCGAGGCTGCAGAGAGCTCCTGCTTCAGAGCTTACAGGGCTGCCAGAGCAAAGAGGTTCTCAGGCACTGATGTTACAGGAGAGACCTTCTGCCCTCAGGACTTCTCAAACATCACATAAACACAAAATATACACATATGCATTTATACCCAGTGGTTAATTCTATCTCAGTTTGTAGTTTCAGTTAACAGCTCTTTTGATGCTGTTGTCAGGCACTGCTGTTTTCTAAGTGTGTTATCTCCTGAGAGGATTTCACAAATCATTCAATATGAGTTGTCACCACATCTCAATCCATAAACTTGTATCATGACCCTATTAACAAAGGGGCATCCAGTGGCTGAAACCACATATATTTGTACAAAGGATGGCCTGGAAAGCAAAACTAATCTTGTTTATTGACAGAGCTCAGCTCTGAAACAGAATGGTCCTTTAACAAATCATTTAACCAAGATATTTTGCAGAAATGCTGCCACCTTCATGAAGGACTTTTGGAGGTGATTTATTTCTGTTCTCTGGCTGCAACTCGTGTTTTTCACTGTCAGTATTTTCTCCACATGGAGCTTCCACTGAGAAGCCAAGTGGAAAAACCAGAGAAAGTGCTTGCTTTGGCAAAGCTGAGCTCCCCTTCTCCTGGCTACTTTACATTGGCAGAAATCTGAGATCTGATTCTCCCTCAGATCCCTTCTTCAGCTCCCTTCCACACCACTTCAGACCCTCCCTGGTGTCTGCTAGAGCTAGAGCTAGAGCTGATTATTTAGCTATTCAGAGCTGTATTTTCTCAGTCCTTTGTGCAGACAGAAAACTGGGGACAGGATGATCACACCTGAACATCCTGCAATGCAGAGAACACCGTGAATCCCCTAAGCTACCAGCAGATGAATAATCAAATGTTCCATAATACCCACAACAAGCATCAGCTTAGGAAAACTTGGCTTCTGCCTACACTCAAGTGAGCTCCTTCTGCTTTCTGAATAAACCCTGTCCCTACTCATGCACTCAGAGCAGTCTCGAGCATAAACATTGCTTTGTACTCACGAGGCCATTTTTAACAAGATTACATTCAGTTATCTGAACTCTTTTTTTTGGCAGAAAGTGAGCTACAAGGTCAACTGCTTGATTTGTTCTCCTCTCAGGCCTTTGTTCTCTATAACCATCTCTTAAGTAGACACACTTCACTTTTGATTGCCTGGATTTATATGGATCTGAAACTGGTTTATTGACATATAAATGATGTTTCTTTTACAGCCTCCACATGTAGAGGAAGCCTGAGAGTCCTATGTTCTGAGAGCCATCGAACTGAAAGCACCACTCCTGCTGCACATTGGGGAACTGCATTTTACCCTCAAGAGGGTGCATTAGATGGGGTTCTCTGCCCTCCAAACAGCTCAGCTGAGCACTGGGAGCAAACCCTGTACTCGTGGCCACATCTGCCAGGTCACTGAAAATTTCCACTGTGCAAAAAAGACAAATACTTCAGTCTTTGGGGCAGAGCAGTTGATGTTTCTTTCTCTCCATATGTTGCTTTGCAGTAGGAATAAACCCTACAAGGAAGTGCTGGGTGAGGGCTGTGCTGCCAGTCAGGGGGATTTCAGCAGGTTGCAGAAATGGGGGCTGCCCAGCACGAAAGCAGCTCTGCAGGGAAGGTTCTGGTAATTGTGGATCTACATTCCTGCTTTTCTTACTCTGCTTGAATCTCACAGCAAAAGAACAGAAGGTTCACACATCCCCATGTTTTCTGGTCAAACCCCCACCTGCAGGGCCAAGGGTGCTCTAATGGCCCCGTTTGGATGCACCAGATCCCAGCTCACTGCTGCGATGCTCATCTTCCCCTCAGCCTCCTTCCTGGGCTGCTGGGGAGACACCCAGGAGCTGTGTGGTATCCAGAGCCCATCTTCTGCTTCCCTTCACCCCATTCCTGTCACCACGGGGAAACGGGAACTCTTTGGAGGACGTGACTGGTAAATCTGCACCTGAAGCAAATAAAAAGCCCCTCACTGGCTCTGTGGAAATGCCCAGCAGGCTGTTTGTAATCATATTTACACTGGAGTGGTTCCATCAGCCCTTGGGAAGTTAATCCCAAATCTAGAGCCAACCTTAAGAGTTTAAGAGTTGCTGTTGGAACACTGTGAAAAGAACACCCAGACTGCTCCTATTCTATCCAAGCAGTTGTCAGTGATTCCACTGTTTGGGTTAAATAAGCACAGGTATGCCAAGAGTACTGAAATGGCAACAGCCATGTGAAATAATATTTCTGATTATTAAACAGAAATTAATGGGATTTTTTATTCCAACACTGGGGAACTCATCCTAATTCAAAGGGATGATTAAAAATAATAGTCCAATAATACAGCTCTGCAAAGGGCTGCTCTCCAATCCCTGCTCCTATTTGAACATCCAGACTCCACTAGCAGCACCCTGGCACTGATCATTTTGTAGGAAAAATGAAATGCTAGATTTTATTATTCATGACCTGTTGAAAAAAAAAAAATCACATGCAGGGAGGAATCAGGGAGAATAACATTATGGAAATAGCATTTTAGACAGAGTTTGTAAAACGTTTGTCATATTGCAGACACAAAGTTATAAATATTAATGTAACATTCCTTGGGAAAGGATCAGGACAATTCCAGCACAGTTACTGGAAATCTTCTGTGTGAGGCAAGACATCTCCTAGCACAAGGAGGAATTATTTGACTATGCTACTTTTATGAAGAGATGTGAGAGGAGGTGTTCCCAAAGGACAGGAATTCCTGCTGGCAGAAGCAGTGACTCCTGGAACAAGGGGAGACAAGCAGCGGATAAAAAGTTTTCCAAAAGAAAAAGTTTTCAATGAAAAATTCAGTTTTGTCCAAATTATGAATTTTTTGAAAGGTGCTGGATTTCTTAGAGAGGCTCTGATTTTTTTGCTTGGAATTTATTCATAAAGATTTCCACCTCCTTTCCTGTCCTATTACGCCCTGTTCCACTGATACTTCAATTTTTTAAAAGATCTTCTGGACAATGTTTTTTTCTTTTTTTTAACGTTTACAATGAAAATATAGCAGGGAAAACTTTAAATTTCTGTATGTGGATTGACTAATTAGAGTTTAATTAGCCTTATCTGTTTAATTATGCATTATAATTCATACCAAAATAAATCAGAGCCAGCAGCATATACTGGAAGCTGTGCTGTGTGTGCTGTGTGTTGCAGCACACAAGGAAGATTTCTGCTGAAGAAGTCATGTATTTATCTGTAGCAGATATAAAATCACTCTATAAACTCTATTTTGTTTTTCTTTGTTTTATATAACCACAGGTTACAGTCATTTTTCTTTCCTTTATGTCTAAACTTCCAGTTGCTTTTAAGAGGTAAGAATGGCTTGTTACTGTAGCTGCAGTCCATTTTTTGTTTATGTAACTAGAACTAATTTTTATGCCATATTCCCAAACCAATTTCTGGACTCCAGATGGTTCTCATTGCTGCAGTATCCTCCTGTGCACACTTCATGTGCAAAGGCAGCTCCCTGCCAGCCAGGATCCCCCTGCAACAACTCCTCTCACACACCCATAAAATTTGACTTCTTGGTGTTGCTGTGCCCTCCCAGGGGGAAGTGTCACAGCCCAGAAGCTTCTTAAAAATTCTGTTTAAGGAAACTGATCAGATTATTCAGTGTGGCACAGAGTTGATAAATACAAGTGTGTGTATTTATAACCCTCCACTCTGTGATACTTAACATGAAAATAAGGACAGTGGTCATGGGGTTTTTGTTCTATATATATAAAAAATTTTGTGTTTTAACTAACAAAGCACATTGTAAAGGCTAAAAGGTTCTGCCTGAAAGCTTAATTTATAAAAATACAAAGACATTTGTCTGTTTTGCATTAAAAGTTTCCTTTGGCAAACTTGCTCCCCTGAACAAAATGGATTTTGGTCAACTAAAAAAACTTTCCAGTTCAGTGGAAAGTCCTAAGATTGACTAGAGAGTCACAGCACATGGCAGGAAAGGAGATGCCAAGGGAAGTGTTGGGTCTTGAGAAGCCAAACAGGAAAATCTTTTTGTTGTCCTCAACTGTCAAACATGAGAGCACAAGAGGAGACAGAGATGTTATTGAAGATGCAGAGAACGGACAAAAGGCCACAGACACGAGCTCCACCTAGAAAATTTCAACTGTATATTAAAAAAAATTTGCAATCATAGTCAAATGTTACAACAGGACCAGAGAGGCAACAGAACCTTGAACAAGGCCCTAAGCAGGGAAGTTGGACTAAGCAACCTCTCCAAGCTCTTTTTGTGATTAAATACAAAACCTTGTTGTAAAGAGCCACTGGAAGTAATGTCATTTTAATTACAGCAATCAAATCATATACACAGTAATGTGTATTTTACATATACCAAGGAAAAAAAAAACCATACTGCATTTCAAAAGTCATTTACTGCAATAACAGAGGCAAATAGTCAGGAATAAGGTTAAGCCACTATATTAAGGAAAGCCACAATGGGTGTGTAAATTGAAGCCACAGGAAAGCTACAGAAGCTCAGTATTCAGAGACAAGAATTCCAAGGATTTCACAGTACCCAACTCACCTCAACCTCATTACATGAAAATGGAGTCTGGATTGCAGGGTTGATCTAGATTATTATCCAGCACCCATAAGCTTCAGGTATTTATATTAACTGTTTTGAGATGTCAAACTGCAAGGTCAAGTTAAGTATTTTAGTTCTCACAACTGCAGCCTACTTTCACTAAAATTGCCTTAATTAACTTTGAATAGTCTGTGCTTCTGTAATTACCAGATCAAAATGTCGTTTAAAATAGTTCCTCATTTCAGGATATGTGAACACTGAACTAGCTGTAACAAACTTCTAATATTTTCAAAGTCAAAGGTTTCATTTTTACTTAAAAAAAAGCCACAATAAAACTCTTTAACAGAGGCTTAAAAAGGTCTTTATAAAATAATCTCCATCACACTTACAATAGTAAGAAAATTATTCTAGTTGCTAGTTTTTAGTAAATATGAACTGGTTTGTGTAATCTGTATTAAAGATGGTTATAACTACAGTTCACATTTTATTTCTTAAAGGTGGATGAACAAATGTGTCAAGAAAAGTAGATTATTGCTGTTTCTCAACAAGTCCTTGTCACTAAGGACATGCAGCCTTGGTAGGCAAAGCATGTCTGGCAGCCAGCTGAGACAGGAGAGCTGAAGGAGAGAAGTTATGATTTGCATGCCAAAAAAACCTTCTTCAATCACCTTACATTTGGCAATGGTCCAATTAAACTGATTTAAGATCAAAACTCTGTCATTCCATCCATCTCCTGAATGACAGTGCTGATCATCTCATAATTTAAGTTTGCTTGAAGTGACACAAGAAGGTAGAATCCAAGCAAGTTCTGGACTGGCAGGAAAAAAAAAAAAAAGCTCTGCTGCTTATCCTGTCATGTGCAACTATGAAAATACCAGATGTTCTTCAGAGGGTTTTCCACCAGGTCTGCTGGAGCAAGGTGGTGCAGAGAAATGGCTGTGCAGAGAAAACAGAACATGGACATATTGGAAATAGGAAATATATCAGGTTTTCTATTCCTGCAATAGTACTAATCAAATTAAATATGCCAACATTCAATCTCAAGAGGACTCAAAAAGATCTAAAAATCCATACACGTTTTTAATCAAACTTCTCATACAGTAAGCCTCTGAAATGTACTTTCTGTGGACACAAATTGGCAATTACAACTGCAAACAGAAAAAGCTCACAACAACTGCTAATAGGGTGTCACTCATTATACATTTTAACCAGCTATTAGATTCTTTAGCTTTTGGTAATAAATGATCCCAGTGAGGATGGTGGTAGTTTATACATCCCAGCTTTAATCTGCTGGTGCACTTCTTTCCATTGTTTACATGAAACCCTGTTTCACAAAGAACAGCTTCAAGATGAGCTAGAAGAGCTAAATCAAGTCACTGATACAAAATATATGGATGTTGCAGTCATAGGCACTACTGGATAATCCATGACCTTCACACCGCCACCCTTCACATCTGAAAGTCTTAAAAGAGCAGAGGAAAAAAAAAAAGAGATAAAAAACCCACATGGCTGCTAACACTGGGGAAGAATTTTCCACTCAGTACTTCCAGATCTCTTGTGATGTGGTAATATTTTACACAGCACATGTAAAGACATTTCTTCTCTTGTGGGAAAGATCCAGGTCTCGTGGTGTGCAGCCTTCCCAAGACACCACTTCAGGGCATCCTGCCCTCCCAGTTAAGCCTCTGGTATCTGAATCCCAGAGTCTCTAACACTGTTCAGTCCAGCCAGTGCTGAGGGACATTCTGAGCAATTCCTAATGGAATTACAGATTTCCCTGACTGTGCTTTGTTGTGTGACATTCTGCTAAACTGTCCCCCAACTGTGTAGTTCTCAATGTAAAAAGTACAATTATCCCAGTGTCTGCTGCAGCTGAGCAGCAAACTCCTCTGAGCTTTGCACTGATAAATTATCACATCCTGCTCCCCCCTGCAATGAGACATTTCCTTTGCAATGAGGTTCCTGTGATTTCAACCAGAGCCACCATAAAGCAATAGAAGGGAGAGAAAAAATTCTGCAACTGTGACTTGAGACTGCATAAGCCATTGTGATGACTGATACACCACTGTCAGAGCTGTGCAGCCAACTGGTGCCTTTCTCCTTTTACTTCTCCATGCTTTAAAGAAATGCATTTGATCAGCCTTGACATTTTATTTTTAAAAAAGCTGCTATCAACTGACCATCAGAAGCATTCTGTTACAAAAGTGTACTAAAACTGTATGGGAGCAATGAAAGATACCTAAAATATTCCTGTGAAATGTCAAGCATCTCTCTTCGTGCTGGGTATTTATGTACCTTGACATTATCAGTTCTTCTGAAAATGGAGAAATACATCAGAAACTATCTTGTATGATTCCAGAAAGGCAAGGTGCACATTATTTCTTCCTTGCCTCTCAAAAGAAAAGTATTTTCTTTTCTATAACATCCAGTGAGGCAGACTGGTACAATACAGACCCTCAGTTTGAAAACATACAGTTTAAAATAAAAATACCTGCAAGAATATTTCAGATCTAAGATACTCAATTATATTGTGCATTTAATTTCTTTTCAAAGTGAACCAACTTCCATGCTATGTCATTTCACTTGTTCTACTGAAATTCTTAAGCTATACAAAGATAATAAAATACTGACCTATACAAGGGTCTCATTCAGTGATTTATCAGTATGAATATTTAACACCTTCTGGGGAGACAAACAGCTTTTTGCTGGCACATGTGCACCATTAGTCAACTAATTCAGTATGGACACTGTTGGTGTTCTTCAATCTACTGCACTGTAAATGAAGTTTCATCATATCCAATTTCACCAAATTTTCCTATTCCTGAACATTCATTAAACAACTGAACTGAGGGGCAGGCATGATAAAAAAATCATACTTTGATTTTATTTGTACTGGCAATTATTATCCAGTACCAAAAGCACTAACATCAGATATCTTTTGGTAATGAAGGCAAGAACTCAAAGGCTTGCTCTGCATTCAAGTTTAGAAATCATTTTTGCAATCAAAATGACATTTTATGCCTGTCTGCTTTGTAATTTAAACTTCAGAGGAAAAAGGGAAAGTAAAGACATCTAAGCTGCAGCTGAATTTGATATGAGCACAGAAGATACATTAGAGCAAACTTACAAATTTATGTCTTTATGCATCAATGCTGTGGCTGCTCAGGATTGATATTCATAGTCCTGTATATCTCTTTGAGAAACAGCAAGGCAGTGTCTTCAGACCCCCTATGAAGAATGAAATAAACAAAAGGAAAAGAGGGGAGGAAAAAAGGGAAAAATTAGTTCAGTACGGTGCATGTTCTAATTCTCCTCAGTCACATTTCATCCTATTTCAGCTCTCTAAAAAGTCTGCACAACCTATTGGCCTAGTACTTATTTTCCATGAACATGGCCTTACCTCTACCACCTTCCTCCAAGCTACAATTCTTCACCAGTTTTGAATTAGTTCTGCTATCAGCCCCAGCCTATGCACTTACCTTTTTTCTACTGCATTTCCTCCTCCTCTACCCTCCCTAACTTCCTATGCTGCAACTCTAAATCCCCTCCTTTATCCACTTCTTTGATGTTACGTCCTTGTCTTTATCTCCTCAAATAATGTATCACTCTTTGTCTGCAATGAGCTCCTGAGTATATTCCACACTTCATTCTACTCACCTTGTCCCACTCCATCTATCAGCCCAGTGTCAAAACTCAGCCTTGCCAGTTCTATCAGCAATATTCTAATTCTTCTCTACCTGGCTGGCCCTTAATTGTAAACAGACTGTTAAATACCCATAGTCTTCCTCCTCCTTATCACTAAAATGTAAGATAGCTCTCAAATAATTTAAAGATTAATAGAATTCAAGTGCCATGTTTCCAAGTGGCTGTTTTCCCCTCCTCTTTTCAAAAATCAAAGCTTCAGGCTACCTGAATTTAAAGTTAACACAAATAGCCTTAATTCATCCATAAAATGCTATTTAAACACACATAAACAAAACCAACATAAAAAATAACAAAGTTAAAGAGGCAAATTTTAACGAAGTTCCAGAGCTGCAGGAGTTGTTAGATGATGGCAGTCTTCCTGTGCTTTTTAAAATAAATTACATAGGGAGGCAGTAAAGGAGATTTAGATAGTCAGAACTGTGACCCTCCAAATGTGAGGAGCATAATTTGCAGAACACCAGCACAGAATTAAACATGCAAGCTAAGGGACTACATGTATTTTCCATAATTAAGCACAGACATTTCTTCATGGTCTCTGCATTAAATGAGCAGCAAACAAGCAGAAGGTTCAACACAGAAGCTCCGATCTCTCTAACACTCAGAGCATTTCATTGAAAGCTTTTCCCACTATTCCTTTGGAAGAAACGCTCTCCTGTTTGGGTCATTAATCACCGTGTTTATCTCCCTTACTCGAATGACAAAGAACAGCTACAGGTACCAAGTGTTCAAAAACCTGGCAGTGATCGGCTGCCACCCTGTGGAAAGAATTCCCATCCCTTCAGCCCCGCCTGTGGAACGGCACTGCCACCACCGGGTCACCCTGACACAGCTCGGTGCTCACAGCAGCCTCGGGAACCCCTCCTCTGGCAGTTCCTGAGCCTGCACAGGGGAAGTGATGATGGCTTTAATGAGACCCTTCAGGTAACACTTTCAGAGCCGTATTTTAACCTCTGGAAAAAATATCTGCTGCTAAAATTACCTACTGAAAATCAAAACCTGCAGAAAAAACGTAGAGCACACTTTGTCCAGCACCTGCTGAACTCAAAATGGGAGACCAGTCACTCCTCCCTCACCAACACCATTTTACACAGCTCACAGCTGACACCCAAGGTTGACTACTACATACAAAGGTGTGTTGTTAAATATAGTTCACACATCCTTTACTCTGCCAGAGGAAGCAATAAAGTTTTACCACTTACCATAGTCTAATAAAATTCCTTCATGAGCAGTTTTATTCAAAAAACTACAGTTGTGAAAATGCTTCCAGAACTCTCCTTGTTTTGAAAATGACAGTAGCTAAAAATGTGTTTGGAGTGTCAAAGGTCAAGAGAACAGTGTGCAATGTCTTTATTGCAAACAGATTTGTTTACTGTGTGCTAACACAGGATTTTGTTTTGAAGTTGCATTATCAAATAGTGACATCCAAGCACAACACCCTGAGCCTGACACTCCTGGACAATGATATGCACTGTGTACTTCAGCAGTATTTCCAGAATCACAGCTATTTCCCCTTACCAGTAGCACAGATGACTCTGCAAAGCAAACAGGTACTCATTGAAGCTCTCTATTGGCTTCTCCTGTAGAACATAATCAATGCGACGCCCGCCATTCAGCATTCCCACCTTCACTGAAACATCTTCATCTTTTGGAGGGTCTGGGCTTTCAGTGATCTTCTCAGCTAAAATCAAACAGTTTCAGATTTAAACCATTTTCAAGCACAGCCTGCTTGACCATAATTAAGAAATATCAGCCATTTTTCCTGCTGTAATTTCCAAGTGTTTGTGATAAGACAACAATAACAACCTGAACTGCCCAGCAGGTTTCAGAAAGGTTACTGAACTACAGACTTCTTTCCAAACAGCTTAAACAGTTTTCTTAAGAACTAACTGCTGAGTGATCTCTCCCTGGACTTACCTCAACCCACAAAGGCTTTCACTGTATTTTCTCTCCCTCAGCAAGCTGGAGAGGAGAGTGACAGAGCAGCTTTGGTGGGAACCTGGCATTTAGCAGAAGCCTCCTTAACAGGGTCAGGAAAATCAATAGCAAACAGTCACTGGGATACTCCAGTGTCAGCTTATGTGAGAGAAGTAAGTTACAGGAAAACCAATAATGTGTCCACATACCTTCCACCACCTGCTTTTCTTCCTCCTCTTTAATTTGGTTTGCTACTTTCTCCAGTTCTGCTTGCAGCTGGGTTGAAGATGTATGAGCACGTGCAAATTCATTAAGGGTCTGCCACGCACTCTTCAAAGAGCTAATGAAGCCCTGCTTCAGATCAGATCCCATACGAGACAGAGAGTCTTTCAGCTCTTAGAAAGAAATAAAACAAACAAAATATTTAATACAGAAGGATTTAAAATTACCAACTAAAACCAGAGTGATGAAGCTCTGTACAATAAACATCCCAATTACCAGGAGAAACAGGCCTGCTATGTCATAAATGTGGGTTTCTTGCTTCTCTATTCCATTTTAAAAGATTAGGTCAAATGCAATTAATACATAATTGACTTCTTACTGAATGGGTCAATGGATCCACCTAAATCCAAGTAAAAACAGTAAAGAGCAACAGCCCATATTTTTCTCCTTTACTATACACACTTTTGGAGAGTTGTAGCCTAGAGCAAGTATCTTGTCTAGTCTAGCACAGCAGACTCAGTCTAATGTACAATCCTAAAGGACAGATGTTGCAGAATCTCTCCAAGTGCCTGAAGAGAGGCTTGCAGGAGGGCTCTGTGAACTTGCACAACAGCAAAACTGTCTTTCCTTATTAGGTGTGCAAAATTTAAGTAGAGCACCTTGGTCTGATGTGCACCCATGAGCAACAAAATCAGTCCCTGCCCTCCAATGGCTACAGAAGCTCCTTTCCCCTCAGAGTTTCCAACACTGAACTCTCTGGTTAAACACATCATGGTGGTCACTAGGGTCAAGGTAAAAGAAACCAATAAATTCAGTTTCTCTTTCACATTAGAGGAATGAACAAGCAATGTACAGCAAGTTTTTAATGGAACTTGGGTAATGAGAAGGTTAAATCTGGAGGACATGTGATTATTACTTTTGAATGAAACTGTGAATGTCCAACTTATGGGGCTGGGTGGAATCACCTCTGATGTTTTTCCTAAACATGGAGTCAGATATCCAGAGACATTCTTAAGTCTCTTAAAACCTTACAATGTTCTAGTGCATCAAATGAGTAAATAATTAATAGAATCCATATGAAATAAGTTTTCTTTTTACCCAGATGAAGCCTTTTTCTGCCTTTATGATGTGGAATGAGAACTGGTTTTAAATCCATGTCTTCAATGATCATTGGTTCTAACCTGTAAGCTACTGGATCAAGCTGTTAAGAAAAAACACATTGACAATTAGTTATCTTGAAAATTATTCTAATTATCACATTTCAGTGAAAAAAATCCCTATTTATGGTTTGTAGACAGTCATTTTTGAATTCTATACTGTTTGAACTTACAGAAATTCAGTTCATGACATATTAAGCAGGTTCATGAATTATTTTGGTCTTGTTCTCCTACGGGAGATTCTGATGAGGAACCACAACAGCAAGATTTCCTTGCAATCAATCTCTATCAACATGTCACTGTTGAAATGTTAAAATGAGACAGAAGAGGACAAACACACTACATGTAAAAATACAAGCATTCCATAAAAATCTACAAGAGTGGCCTCAAATTAATGAAAAAAACCCAAACAACTCCCCCCAAAAAACTTTCTTAGTTCTGAAAAGGAACAAGGCAAATATTACCAAACCAACCCATACCTGGAAGTATTTTGGGAAATGTACACAGGGGAACAAGAGGTGTAATGCTCAGAAGGTAAAACTTAGTATTCTGCCTTTTTTGTCACCCACATCAGCTAAAATCAAATCTCAAAAGCACTGCTACTCACTGGGTGATAGATATTGAAGAACCCCTTGCAGGTAGGGAGCCTGTAGTTTTCATCAATCTTCTCCACACCCCTCACAGTAAGGAACACACCAATAGGGGATCCAAGGGCAAAGAAAATATCTGGTTCAAAGTCTAGTGCACTGTAAACCACAGAAACCTGCCAGACAGAAATCAGACACATCATCCCTCAGAACTGTCAGCTTCAAAGCTTCAAAGGAAGTAGCAAAATGTCATCAACATTAAAAAGAAATATAGTGAAAAGACAGGATTGTTCAAATCCTTTAAATTGTTCAAATCATTTAAATCTATGTAGTCTCACCTGGCCAGTTCCAATTTCAAAATACTCATAGTCAATGTTCACAGAAGACACAGATGCACCAACTGGGAGCTTCCTCTTTGTGTGCAGCTGAGCAGACTCTGAAGGGGAGACAGAAGAAACTGCTTCTTTTGGTTTCTGGGTGTCTTCTTGAGTCTGGAGTGTGGCAGCCAGCATTGCTTTCTTTTCTGCTACTGCTTTCTTCTGTTCCTTTTGAGAAAAGTTTTAAAGTTAGGGAGGAAAAAAAAAATTCACAGTTGTCAAAACTCCTTTAATATATCCGGGATGCTAACAAGAGTGATTAAGAATAAAAGCTACTCCACAGCAAGGAAGTCAGTTACATTTGCTTAATAACTTTTTATTTCAGTCCTGAGAAATGTATTTACCTGCTTGGCTGCTCTGTCTTTTACAAAATTAGCTATTTTCTTTCTTGGTCCAAGAGGTATCCCCATCTCCTTCAGGTCATCAACTGTACACATGAGCTAAAGAAACAAACACCAAACACACACATCAAGACATTTTTCTAGTAGAAAAAGTACTTATAACTTTTCTAGTAAAATGAGTAATTTCTTACTGGCAATGACTTATGAAGTTGTTAAGTCAATTTATAAAGCTGCGGAAAATATAAAAAATTGTAAAAACATGACACAAAGTGCCTTAACATAACTGGGGGGGGATGCACCACACCAAGAAAAAAAGACAAGTCACAGAACATTTAGTCTTCAAGTCATCCATTGATTATCTTATCTTTGCAACTGCTCTCACGGCCACAGAACTCTTAGGAAAAAACAAAACAACAACAAGAAACCCCAAACATAGACCTCCATCCTGGGTCATCCCTACAAGTGAAGTGAACATTTCTGTACCAGGGACTCCATGTCGATTCGCTCCTTCTCAAAGGTGCTCGCGTACTCTGACAAACTGAGCATCTCCAGGGTCTTCTGCAGAGTGGGAACATCTTCATCTGCTTCAGCCTCACAAAGGTCATCACCAGAAGTTGCAATGGAGGAGCCCAAGGAACTGGTGTCTTCAGTCATCTGAACAGAACAGCACAGAAACAGAATCACATCCTCTGACAGTGAAATACCAATATGCAGCAAACAAAACCAAGCTGGACTACTTTCTCTTAAAAACGTGATCATGCAAGCTCTGTAAATATACATAGATTTTTACTGAAGCAGGATACAGATTTTTCAATAAAATAGACCAGCAAAATTAGTATTTAAAAATTACTATGAGAGACAAAACACTCTCAAAAATGCTTCCTTTTATTCATCAAACAACTCGTCACCATTTCTAGTCTAAAAACAGATTCTTTCCCTCTTATACATCTCCCCCACTGTTTACATACTGGTAAGACCAAGTTTCATGCTCACAAGGGTCAAAGCTGATGTTCACTACCAAATCCCATTACCAGTCTACTTGGAGCTTGAGAGAAATGCAGAAATGCAATCAATTTGTCCTGAGAACTGACAATATTTACAAAACTGCATCTTTCCATTATGTTTAAATGTACTGTCAAAACCCACAAACTTGTTTCAGCTAACAAATTCTGAAAAGTTAAGAAAAAACAGCTGAAAATATCAGATCTATTGGCCTGGAAAGACCAGCATGCAAATTACCTGTTTATCATGAACAGCCACATCCTTCACACTCCCATTAACACCAGAGAATGGTCCAGAATTTACTGATGAAGCCAAGTCCTTCTGGTTAGACAATATGTCAAACAGAATTAAGGAACCTGCAAACAGAAATTAGAGTTGACTTGGGAAAAATGTCAGGTTTTTCTGTCCCTGAATCTTGAGCAAGATTTAAATGCAATAGTAATGTCATGGTATAGACTGATCAAAAGAGATGGCTGAATTAAAATAGCCATATAGTAACTTGAACATAATCACTCTCAGCTAAAAGCAACCCCTTTATATGCTTTATGTAGTTGCCACGACTAAACTATTTTTCCTTAAACACCTGAGACTGCTTGATGAACTGGAGGAAAAGCTCCAGTCCAAACTAATATGTCAATGTGCTGCTCTAACATTCTATCTTCCAAAAAATGATTGTACTTTTACTGAGTGGGAGTTCTGAGACACAGAAATCACCCACCTAACAAGACACCAGATAACCTTTTAACTTTTATACACAGATTAGATACTAAGTTTTCAGGAACAGAAGTACTCTCAAAGCCTGTTGAGAGGTGTTTTCTGAAACAAAAGAGAGCTGTTTCAGTTTTCTTAAACACAGCCATGCCCTGACAACTAATTTAAGCCTTAAGCCTAATGATGGGTCTGTTTCCCTTAAGTAGGAATGATTTGGGATAAAAGCAGCATTGCTCAATCACCTAAGCTGTGCCCAGCCACCGAGACTCCCCCTTTGAAGTCGGGGTTGCGGCTCATGAAGAGCGCGTACAGGCGGTTCATTTCCATGCCCACTTTATCCACGATGGTCTGGCAGTAGGTGGGGCTGTTGTAGAACAGGATGTCGAGCAGCGTTTCGTTGGTGAAGTGCCTCAGGCGACCAATGCTCGGCAAAGTGATTTTCTTTATGTTCCTGGTAACACAGAATCGTTAGGAGCATGAAAGGCTTTAAAGAAACTTAAAATTCGTAAGGACTTTGTTAGCTTTTGAAATTAAAGCACTGTAAATGCTACAGAAAAGGTCTCTAAAGAGATTTAAAAAAAACATACAGCCTTCTGGCCTTGTTGCATACCCATACATTAATGCTACCTGCTGATTGTAATATTTGAGAAAGACACAGCTCCCTGTTTTCTCTCCAGGCTGAAGGGATCCCTGAAATAACTTCTTCTCTATTCCAACCATAAAGCACCAGGGAAGTTTGGTGAGCAGATTGAAATGGAAGAGAGAAAGGAACTCGCATATAAAATTAGAATCATAGAATCGCAATACTCTCTTTTTGAAAAAGCTTGGCATCACCATCTGCCTGCCTGGAGTCAAGACAGCTGCAGTGGAATTGCTGTAGACTTGAGACTGCCTGGTTTGATTAACAGAATTAGGATCCCTTTCCATGCAGTGCTCAGATGGAAATAAAACAGCAAGGCTGGAGGAAAGCAGTGTGATTTGACTGAGCTAGAACAGTCTGGAGAACATCAGCGTCGCTTCAAGTGGCACAGGTTGCCACCCTCACAATTCCCCGGCTTTGAGCAAGGGAAAACAGCTTGAAATGTGAAGTCACAGCAAAGGGGTAGGCACAGAGAAGGGATTTTAAAACAGATTTTTAAATGCTGCAATGCTCCTACCCAAATATAGGTACTTTGCTTCAAGAAAAGAACCCCCCCAGCTCAAGTGTCTAATCATAATTCAGGTACTCCTCTAAGACTGGCCAGAGGGCTCAATGCCTTCCTCAGAAATAACTTCTAGGGTCGAACTCAGACTGCAGGGAAGTAAAAAATACAGAACTCTCCACTCCAAATTGTCCACACCTGGTACTGGACAAAACACCTCCATGCCGAGCACCTCATACTTGTGATCACAATCTCTACACACTCACTCATCATCAAGGATCATGCATTGGCCCCTCTCACGCAAAAGCAGTCCTGAACAGGTGTGTGCATGAAAATAAGCAAGACAAAATACACCTCATGTCTTTCCAGCTTTCCTCATCAAAATAGTAATTTTTAAAAATTAGCAACTCTCTTTCGTAACCCAGTCGTACGTTTACTCATCTAGCCTGCAGGGCATATGAACTGCTCTTTTTCTCCACTTTCAAGAACCCCTTAAAAAGCAACTTTTAAGAGGTTTTCAACATTAACCAACACCCTCACCTGTCTACACCTGTTGCATCTCCATGCAGAGAACTGTGCCAGTGAACTGGAAGGAATTCCACCCTGCTCACTTTGCGTTCCTCCAAACATTTCTTAAAGTGAGTCTGCAACAACTTCAGAGAAACAGTCCTAAAATCATCCACTGTGAAGAAAAAGAATAATGAAAATTTGATAGCTGCAGTACTGAAGCAACACATAAATAGTTCCTCCTGCCCCTTAATTTCACACATTGTCAGAATACAGATGATTGAAACTGCAAACTGGAGAAGTCTTTTCAAGTATTACTATTATAACAATAAGAAAGTACATGTTTTTGTTAAAGTGGATTTTCTAGCAAGCTTCTATTTATCTCACAATGGCTGCATGTTCACTCCATGACCACACAGGGCTTTCTTAATTTACTCACTTGTACTGGAGTGTATTTAAAAAAAAAAAACAAAAAAACAAAAAAACCACACCACACACACAAAGCAAACACACCCACTCACACCACAAAAAGAAAAAGCAAAAAAACCAATCAACCAAAAAAAACCCCTCACCACACATTCCAAAACCCAAATCACCCTGCAAGCCTAATATTGCATAACAGTAATAACAGTTAAAGCTTCAAGTCTGACAGAACACAGATTCTGCCTTTGGGAAATAATCCTGAAAAACTTCTACCAGAAACTGAGCTTCTTAACATTAGAGAGTTTTCTTTGAAAAAAATAAAATAAAATAAAATAAAATAAAATAAAATAAAATAAAATAAAATAAAATAAAATAAAATAAAATAAAATAAAATAAAATAAAATAAAAACATGCTTATCTGAATTTGAGCTAGACAGAGCCACATTTAAACAGTTAAGAATACAACTGCTCATTACAGAAGCCCAAACTTACCACATTCAACAATGCTTCTAAACCTCAAGTCACATACAGGACCTATGCCATGAACCATAAATACCAGATGGTCAATTTGGGACATTTCTCCTGTAGGAAAAAAAAAAAAAGGAAAACATTCAGAGTACCAATATGTACTGCAGGAGTGAAGTTAAGAGTCAAGCAAGGGTAATGCACACTTGTTTTATAAAGCCTATTACATAACATGGTTCAGGACAACAGAGCCCACAGAACTGCTTTGATTAAAACACCCCAAAACCAGGCAACCTCTCTGAAGCAGCTCAGATGAAGGAATAACTTTAATCTTTAAATTTCAGGCACAAAGAGCCACTCCACCCTCTATTGCCCAGGTTTTGCACAGATCCAAACTGACTGCTCCCAGGGCAGACCCAAGCACACCAGGAATCTCATCACCTACCATCAGGAATCTCATCATGGTCATCATCAATTCCACGCTTCACCACCCTTGGCCTTGCCTGGCCATCCTGAGTGGTGCCCCATTCATCTGGTGTGGCAGAAGGCTGGAACTGAACTATGACCTGCAACAAACACAGTGTCCAATTCTAGCTACAGAAATCCTCATGACTCATGCTGTTAGTCTGAAAGCACTGCATGGTTTAATACATTTTTTGATTGCTTTACCTTACATCTGAAAATCAAATGTTTTCTTCCACAAAATCCTCATTAGTGTGAAAAGCAAACAGAAGACTCAAAGTACCCACCAGGTGAAGAAGCTGGGCCTGCTCAGTGATTCTGAACAATTTTAACTCCTCAGTCAAGCATTATTCAAGCTCCTCTTTCCTACTCTTCAGTATCCACTCTTCCTTAGCAGATTACTGCTTTTGTGAGAAAACTGAATACTACCTTATTTACAATAACTTCATCACAGGGAGAAAACAGAAGAAAAAAAAAAGTGCAGTGCTTTTCAGGGAAGGACAACAGCATTTGAAGTAGTCCACAAACCCTAAAAAGTGAGGAATTCAGTAGTACAGCTGTTTATAGGACTTATAGTCTGAACTCATATTTATGACACCAAGTGGTTTAAGTGCTCCTTCTCTAGGTTTTTTACTGGACAGAATTCCCTAAGCAGGACTATTGAACACTTCAATTAGGAGCAACCATGAACCTTTCTGGCCCTTGCATAGTTCTGTGTATTAATTACTGCATCTGTGATCAGTGAACAGTTAACAGCATTGGTCAATAGGGCTGAAGTCCATGTTTCAATCACATGAGACTGTTCACAGAGTATTTACAATAATTTTTAAAGCTTGATTTGCTATGCTTTCTTATGGCCTAAAAATAAGCACAGCAGAAACCTCAGGGCTTAAAGAAAGAAACTATTTACCTTCTAGTTGGATTCATGCTCTTTTCCACATGAAAGCTCTTAGTTTTAGTTACCTTTCATTTGGTACAGACAGAGGTTAAACTAATTCAAATTGCTCACCATTTGTTGCCAGTTATGCTTAGCCAAAATATTTACTACGTAAACCCTTATTCTCTTTATGTTTCAGAAAGCATTGTCTTTTAACCACATGACAGGACATTGAAGCAAGCAGAAGTTCAGTGTTCTGTAACCTTGATCATCTTTAATGCACACACACCCAGAACAACCAACTGGTAGGTTTCAAGCAAGATTAAGACTGCATTCAATTCATGCTTTCATCCATTTGCTCGTTCACCCTTCATTAATTCTGTGAGACACAATTGCCAAAATCTCTTACCTTGGGATTATGCATAACAATTGTCTCCCCGTTTGGAAATTCAAGTCGCCGATGCCACTGATTTGTAGTTACAGCCCTTTTATATTCTGCCTGAAACAGTAACAAGTCACACAAAAATCAGCATGGCAACCTTCTCAGTGGTTTGTGGCCTCATGCATCATCTGTAATGCTACAGTTAAAATTTCCATAACTTTCTTTAAATAAAAATGCCACATGTAGAGCTGCACAAGTGGACTTTAAGTCACAGCAGTGCAGAACTGCTGCAGGAGCAATGTGGCCTTGCAGACACTCCTCTTTCCAGGATTTCCTTCCATCCAGAAAGCACATTCTGGAAATCACCTTAATGCAACAGCAAGAGCTGTTTCTCATGTGATTAACACAATGAACCACCAGGTTCTTTGTGCCTTACTAACCTCCAGTTTGTCACTGAAGTCCTCGGAGTAGGGGACGAAGCGGCTGTCCTTGTCCCCCTTGTAGAACCAGAGGCAGCGCCGCACCTCGGAGGGCTCCTCGTCCCAGTACACGGCCCTGCGCACGCGCTCGTACAGGAACACGTCGTAGCGGCCGCCGTCCGTGCTCAGCACCACGCTCTCGGGGTCGGGCTGGACTGGGTCACACACACACACCCACACGTGGTTACCACAGGCACACACAGCTCTCTGCTCCCAGCCCAGCCCCATCATCAAACCCCTGGCACCAATATCAGGCCATTAGGACGGACAGTCACACCATGGCAGGGCAGCTTTGTAACACTGCGGTGCTTCTAAAACGCTTCTGTACGCTCTGCACACAACAAAAAGCTTGGGAAAACTCCCAGATATGAATATTTACTGCAGAACTGGCAGTTTAACAAAAAGGCAACCCAAGGCACAGTAATTAGGAGTTCTATATGAAAATCTGATACCTACATGGGGTGGTAAACCTCAACACTGACAGCATCCAGCAGTGATGATGTCAGCAGAATAAATTAAGTGGCACAAAATACATCTTCAAAACCTTATTTATTACTGGTACACATATGAGTGGCATTACTCCAATATTTTCCTTTAGTCCTTCTGCTCACCTCTGGATAAGACAGGACTTACCAGAATTATAGACCTCCTCTAGCTTTGCAGAATCCAGAATGCTGAATGGCATCCATATCTGCTTGTCCTCCACCTCCTTACAGTAGAACCAGTGGGGCTGCACTGGCTCATATTGGTTCTGCAGAAACACAGGAGGGGCTGGGACCAGGGGCCCTGCAGGCCTGGCAGGCTGGAGCTGGGACTGGGACTGTGGAAACTGAAAAGAGATGGGCTCAGCACCTCAGCCTCACAGGGTTTTTACAGAACTCATCTATACTCTGCTACCAGGAACACTCTGAACCTTTATTTCTAACATTTTTTCCTCCCCAAGAACATTAACTTCCATTCTAAAAAGCCTGTCCATTTTGTCATGTTATTGAGAATTTCCACCTTTTCAAACTGGGAAAGAATGTGAATTTCATTCCCACAAACACTGTTGAAAGCTGTCATGGTTTAGTATTATGATTACCTAAAACCAGTGAGATTACAAAAAAATTCTCTTAGACTTTCAAAACTCGAGCTGAGCTTGTTTCTTACAGCCACAAAATTTGACATGAAAATAAAAATGCATTCTTCTCATTATTCATTTACACATAATTATGCTTTTGCTTAAAGACTCCCAATTTGAACAAGTGGCCACTTCAGTAACAGCTCTCTTCCTGTGAAGTGATCAAAACAGGGAGATTTCAAACTCAAGTGTAGCATCAATGACAGAAGGAAAGTAACTGATTTTGAAAGGGTCTACAGCCTACATAAAGCTGATTTCATACAAATTGCACAAAAATCCCAGTCAGTACAACTAAAAGCAACTGATGCCAGCAGTAGTAGCTGCCTTGGTTGATGATACATTTAAAGGAAAAAAAAGGCACCAAAATATTGTACAATATATAAAATCCAACAAACGATTCTGAAATTACATAATCTAAAACTCCAGACTGTTTAGGTTCTACTGCCTTGGCTGTGTTTTGTCATTATATAATCTTTACATTCTTTATTCCTGATAACAGAAATGTAGCAACAGTTCAGGCAAATATAACAGTTTTTGCTGTTTTCAAGGCAAACATGCCAGGTTTTACTGACCCATTCGCATTATTTTAATAATGCTTTTGTGTAGGTAAAAAAAGAATGAAGATTATTGGTTTATATCACACAAAATCCTCAACCAATGTGTTTCAAAGAGTTTGCTGACAATTTTATGTGACTTGGTTTCAAAAAGTTCTGGCCTCACCAACAAAACCAGTTTGAAAAGAGATTTTAGCCCATATATTTGAAATGGCTGAATGACCAGATTTACAGCTGAGGCACAAAAATGCAGCAGCACAGCTGAAACTCAGCAAACTCAGAAAGCCACAGAAAAGTGCAACAGAACTTCACAACCTGGCTTTGTTCCTGATGCCCAGAGGCTCCCACAGCTACAGCCTCAGGATAAATTCACCTCAAAGATCCGGAAGTTTTCCAGAAACAACAGTTCCAAGCTATTTCTAGCGAAAAGATTTTGCTGTTATAAACAGTTCAAGACTTTTCCTGGGGTTTTTTTCTGCAGAGAAGAAAAACCTTCAGAAGATAAAACACACAGCTCACAGTGACTTGTTTTGCTGGCCCATACCTGTGTCAGTGGCCCCGGGGGTGTCTGGTACATCTGCACGGGTGGCACAGGGGCCGCTGTGTGGGCAGGGGGGTGGCTCTGCTGCAGCTGGGGCGGGGTGAGGTAGGGGTTGGCCCTGCTGCTCAGCGTGGTGTGCCTGTAGGGGTTGTAGCCCTGCTGCTGGGCGGCGCCGGCGGGTGGGGGACAGCTCTGCTGAGGGGGCTGGAAAGCCGCCGTTCCCACCTGGGAAGTGGGTGGGGCACTGTAAGACTGGGATTGGGGAACGTGTGGTGAAAAGGCATTTTGGCCATCCTGTGCCCCAGACACGAGTGGAAGTGAAGTGGGAGGTCTGGAGAAGGCTGGTGCTCCCACGGGTGTTGAAACAGTTGTTAAGGGTGGCTGCCCGATGCTTCCAAAGGGATCGCTGCTACTGGGAACTTGAGAGAAGTAGCTGAAAGTCTGTGGTGGGTTGGGGCTGGCAGATGTCTGGCCCAAGAAGCTGTCCTCTTCCCCAACGTCTGCAGAATCATCTGCAAAAACAAAGGCATCACCAGAGACCTTGTCAGAGCTTCAAACCACTGTATGGGGTCAAATGTTCCATAACATCATCAGCTATTGCCAAAACTGTTGGCTCCGGGAAAGCCAAAAGGATTACAAAGATAACACATCCTTGATTAAGCACATCATAAAATGCAACAAAAGATACAAAATCTTCAAGGACTCTTAAAATGGACCATGAAAGTCACTCAGTGTACTCTGAAAAATCAACAAATATTAAAAATATCAATTAAGAAAACAAAATGTAACTGGAGTCGGGACCTTCCAAGACAACTCGGCAGGCACTAAAATCTCTCCCAAATTCATGTAGCCCTCAAGTGCAAGAACAGCCATGGTTCATATCCTTCCACCATGAAAACAGCTACTAAGCATAGGGACATTATGCTCTAATTTTTAGGATAGAGCTTAAAAAACTCCTAAATAGGCCAATCCTAGTGGTTAACCCATTCATTCTTGCCTCCTCTTTCAGAAGAGCCCTCTCAAGGTTTCTCATCTGACTGGCAATGTGGCCATAACTCGTGACCCCAAGCCGTTTAATGAGCAGGAGTTACTCCAGTTCTCTCTAAAAATCCTACTCTAGACTTGCATAAAAGCCACATCTCTGGTGCAGAGAAATCAGTCCCCATTCTGCATAACTGCAGGAGATGATTTAAAATTATGCAAGGGCACGAATGCCCTTTTGTGTTGAGAAAATAAATAAAACAGGTCCTGATCAATCACAGTTTTCTACTTAGCAGTGATGTAGGAACAAGTGAGAAAAAGGATGTTTGTCATGATTTCAGGTCTCACAGTAAGCTCACCCAAGGCCGTGATGGCCTGAGCAGCAGTGCCTGCCTGCTGAGGGAACAGCACCTTGCAAGGAGTCAGTGCCACCTGCAGAAGCCTGCAGAGTTTCATCTGCCCTGGCCATCAAATGGTCCCAGGCTGTGGGGAAAACACCATAGAGCATCTCTGCTGCTCAGTCCCCAGGCAGAGACAGATCAGGAGTCTCTGCAGCTGTGAGCAGCCAACAAATGTCTTTATCCACGGCCAACACAACTGTAATAGGGAGTATCAAGGGAGTGCAGGGGAATCCACGGAGAAGTCTCCCTAGGAAGCTGCTGTTCTAATTAATAAATCATAAAAGACTCAGCTGCCAAGTTTAAAAAGAACTATTTTAATCATCTTTCATTTGGCCTTTGCAGACAGTGTCAATTCGAGGCATTACCTGCATTTATCAATTTTTCTTTCTTTCACTTACAGCACTTGATCCCGCTTTGAGGAACAAAGCCAAAATCTGTGTGTGCAACAATGTCCACTGTGTGCAGAATGCTGAAACCACTTAGACCCAATGACCACTCTGCAGTCAGGCCTGGGGATTATCCCCCAGCTACAAAGAGAACAGCCATTTATACCAAATAAAAGGTCTCAACTTCTAAGCAATAAAATCCACCTTCCTTTCACATTTCAAACAGTGCTGAACACGGAGGAGCACCTGCAAACCACACTGACAACTCTCAGCTTTCTGAAATAAAAGACAGCAGAGCAGGCCCTTCACCTCACTGTGTCAGGACACCATAGCAGTGTGCTCCAGAGTTCTCAAGGCCTTCAGCAAATGAATTTTCTCAAAACACTTTCTATTCTCCAGTTTCAAATAGGTTTTGGAGATTTAGCCTAAGTGCAGCTTTCCCTGCAAAATGAGTTTGACAAAAGTTCTGTCAAAAAAACCCCTATATGTGCATATATATACACACACATGCGGTTTTCCTTTTCTAATTTTGCAAAAACTATGTTGGAAAAACAAGCACATCATACAAATGTAAAAAACTGAGTGGACAGGTTTGACATGTGTTCTTTCCATGCACAAAATAGTCTTTCTTCAGCTGTGACCGTGTCAGCCTCCTGCACATCCCTCCCTCCCCAAGGCAGAACCTTGTCCTTCACAGACCAACCACGAGTGACATCAGGCCACGTCCTCACTGGGGACACTCCTCCCTTCCTACACTAAATATATATTTGTTACATCACCCACACCTGAGCCAGACAATGCATCTTATTGCCAAACTGCACAGCTCAAATCACTCACTGCTCACTCCTGGAGACAGATAAACAAATGAATGACTGCACACAGCTCCCTAGCGTTGGCTGTCAGATGTCAAACAAATTCCTGGATTGATTCTTATTATATTTTACACCGTTTAAAATTCAAACTCAAGAGCTTGTTCTTTCCTGTTTCATACTAGGATTCCAAATACAAACTATTGTACTCAGCAAGAAGATCCCAACAACACCTGGCTGGACAGATGGTGAGTATACTTGACTGTGGAAACAGAACATTTAGCAGGATGTGGTCCTCACTTGGACAGACAGAGAGTGTGGCACAACCTCTGACACTGAAATTCACTTCAGCTGCAGAACAATGAATCCTCACCCCATCAAATTTTAAGTCACATGAAGAGCGTAAGATTCACCACATTAACCAAATCCTATCAGATTTTATCCCTGGCTGGCTTCAAAATGTTCAGGAAATTGCCAGGACAGTCATCTGTGCAAAGCTACTGGCCAGATCAGCACTTAGAAATTACTTTATTTTCTTAATCCAAAATTAATATATATTTGCATGAATGAAAAACTATCTTTTGCACAATGGAATTAGTAAATGTATCAACTACCTAGAGTAAGCAGGAATAATATTCTCATGCTTTAATCCCTCCTACCCAAAAAATGCAGTTGATCTAAAAAACTATTCCAAAGCCATAGTTGGCAAACACTTTATTAAATCTATGGAGAAGTGCTGAACTGATTTCCAGTTATATTAATACTTATTTTAGCTAAGATAGAACTGTGTTGAAATGAAGTGTTGAAGACTCAGCATAGAGTAGTTTGGGTTAAAAGAGACTTTTAAAGGTCATCCATCCAATTCTAACACATACAATGCAGTAAAATTTTAAATATCTGATTTCTAGATGCATTTCTAATGTTTAGAGCTTTAATCTCTGACTGAACACATTCCCAGAAAAATCCATTCCTTCATCTGAAACTGCCTGAGCATCAGATTTTAAGTTGCACATGCATGTGCTGGGAACACGATTAAAGATTTAGGAGTAAAGGATATTAGAGCCAGGATTAAAGTAGCAAGAATATTTAAGGTGGCTGCTTAACGTGCTATTTTCAAACTGGGAAACAGAAGATAACATGAGAGAGTAGCTTAAAAAACGCGAAAACACTAAGTACACACTGAATGGAAGCACTGACGCGTCGGTGAGCTGGAAGCGCGATGATCAGCGCCCGTCCTTAGACACAGCGCTAAAAACCACACAGACAAGCATCAGGCAGGGTAGAAGTAGAAGAAATTAAGTGCCGGAAAGCGGAATATGGAATCTCGAGCAGCGTCTGTGCTGAGGCACCACCAGTGACACCCGGAGAGCCTCAGAGCCGGTTCGATCCCACACCACCGGGCCCCCCAGGCCCGCAGCCCCCTTCGGCAGCCCCGGCTCGGCTCTGGGGGCTCCCCCGGCCCCGCCGCCCCTTCCCGGCGGGACCCCCACAGCCCCTGCCCTCCCTGCCCGCCTCCCTCTCTCCGTACCGGCGGGCAGCAGCGCGGGGCCGGGCGGCGCGGCGGGCGCCTGGCTGACGGGGATGAAGGGCACGTTGAAGCTGAACTCGGTGGCGGAGGAGGAGAAGAGCAGGTTGGTGCCGGTGCCTCCCCCGGGCTTCGCCGCCGCCATGGCCGCGCCCCAGCCACGTCCCCGCCCCGGCCCCTTCCGCCCTCACCCAAGATGGCGGCGGCGGCCGCGCGCAGCCGTGAGGGGCGGGAGGGGGGGGCGGCCGGCATTCCCGCAGGGAGAGGAGGAGGAGGGGGGCGCACGGGGGGGGGAAGAGGAGGAGGAGGAGGGCGAACGGGAGGAGGAAGAGGAGGAAGCGGCGGCGGTGCCCGCGCTGGGCTGGCGAGCGGCAGTCAGCGGCCGCAGGGTGCCGGCAGCCCCGCCATGCCGTGCGTGGGCGACTGGCTGAACAGCCCGCTCAGCATCGTGCAGGGCATCTTCGGTGAGGCGCGGCCGCGTCCCTCGGCGGCGGCGGGAGCGCCCCGGGCGCCCGGAACCGGACGGCGCTTTCCCTCGCGGGGTGGTGGCGGCGGGAGAGCGCCCAGGCCGGCTCTGTGCCTTACATATCTGTCGTATATCTTGTATATCTTGTATATAGCGTACATTTCTCACCTATCTCTGTGTTCCGGCGTGCTGTCTGTACGCGCTGCTGATGTTACCACTGCCGTCAGCCGCGGCTCTTTCTGTGCTGGGCTTGATCGTAACTAAAAGAATGCCGAAATAAAAATTTCCGCAGCCGGCCCAGCGCGGAAAGCGGTGCCTCGGCTCCTGCCCTTTCCCGCTGGGCTGTTGTGGAGCTTTCCCTCGCTTCCAAGAATGGCTCTGTCCGTCTTGGTTGGCCTGAAAGCCTTTGAAATGGGAAGTCGGTGAATTGCAAAGGAAATAAATTAGTCTGAGGTGCACTTAGTTCCCCAAGATAGAAGTGAAAGTTGAGTTTGGTATGCTGGGAGAATGCTCGATAAAAGTCTCTTATGTGGTGCTAAAAGGCATGGAAATGTGTTGGTTTTTTGTAGCCCAAAATGTTCCAAACTCTGACTGGGAGAAGAAGGTAACCGAATTCTTCAAGGAGAAATTAAAAGAAAATAATGCTACTAACTGGGTAAGAGTGTTTTATTCTTTTCTAGTTACACTTTTTCTTAAGCTTCATTGTGTTTTACATTTTATTGCAGTGGCTTGCTTTTGAGAAGTTCTGCCTTTCCATTATAAGAGTGCAGCCGAATTCCAGGCCCAGGCTTTGGGGTGTGTAAATTACACCTCGGCTGCTTTAACCTGAGTGCAAAGCTAGAATGTGAAATCCCATGTGGAGCAGCCCATCCATCCCCTTGCCTTCAGCACCCTTCTCCCCCCAGGCCATCACTGCTGGGTGCTGCCACTCTGTAGCACAGTCAGTAGATGGCAGGAGATGACAAATATTGTCATTTTTGGACAAGTGTGAGTCCTCAGTTTGCACCACGAGCTTCTCAGCTGCTGGTTATGAACCTCTTCTCTCAAGAGCTTTTATCACAATGCTGCAAACTCTTGTGTGGCTTGAATAAATAGCTGCCTTGGCCTTCAGGTTTTAAGGAAAAAGTGCTTTTCCTACTAAAACTGTGCTTTATTGGGCTGGGTCAGGCCTGGTTTGAGCAGTTTAGCAGGGAAGCTGTGCTTTAGGTTTTAAAAATAAAATGTGCACAGTTGAGTTCAAAAGCTGGTACTTTTCTAAAAGGCTGCACCAGAAATGACATCATGGAACTGCTAAGGGGATTAGAAACTTTCACATCAAATCTGTTCTACTTATGACTAAAAATAGGTGAAAATGATTTATTTTCTTTCTTTGTCAGTGAAAGTATTCTGTACTTAGTATTTAAATGGTAGCTTAAATCAAAGCATAAATGGCAAAATTGAGTAAAATTTACAACATCAGAAGGAATTGAAATCACATTTTCTTACTCAAAAAAAACATGAAGGGATATATATTTGTTAAAATGCCACTTCCTATAGGGCCACTTACAGTTTTTGTTGCATTTTAATGTTGGATGTGGGCTTTTTTAACCAAGAGTTTATCTTCAAATTTAGAAAACTATTCGTATTGCAAGTCTCATTCTTTGAAGTTATACCACGTGCTTAGGCACTGATTTTTTTACTTTCTATTTTTCCATTGTCATGTAAAACTATGTGAAAAAGACTTCCCCAATGTGGACTTGGAAATTAACATACAGGTTTTCCTGGACTTTTTGTTATAAGAAATTGTGCATGCAAGTTGTTCTAGTACTGCTGGTACATAGCACAGGGTGGAAGTGCTGTTAAGTAGAATCAAGATAAGTAATAAATTCTGTTTAATCCTGCAGCTGCAATAATTCCAAGTTTAAAAGTTGGTTTCAAATGTTATACAGTTTTCATACAGTTCCAGTGAGCTGTAACCACTTCTTTCATAGTCCAGTATTGGGACTGGAAGAATTTGAACTGTTAAGTGCCTGATAATTGTAACTATTATCTGTAACAGCCGTTGCAGAAAGGTGTTGGGATAGATACACTTTGTTACAGTTTAGATTAGGATGGGAGATGCACTCAGAAGATACTAAGTGTGCTACATATATAGGGTTTGAGGAGGAGGATGGTCAGAGAATAAGTTTTTGTGCTGATTTTGGCTTACTTCAGAGCATTGCTCAATATATACCAGTTGTACAGAACAATCTCTTTTTTCACAGGTTCCATCACTGAACGATGTTCCTGTGCATTACCTAAAACCCAACAGCTTAGTGAAGTTTCGCTGCATGGTTCAAGATATGTTTGATCCTGAGTTCTACATGGGAGTGTACGAAACAGTTGACCCAAACACAAATGCACGTGTAAGTGAAAGGCTGATTTACTGTTCTAGCAAATGTTTGTCATTTTACTCATTCTGCCCCTTGTATGTCTCTAGTTTGTGAGTTAAGCCTGTGGAGTCTGGACACTGATAGTAACTGTGTTCAGCTCCAGTGGCATTACTAAAACATCACTTCTAACATTTCTGTTGAGGAAGAGAAAATGTTAAAATGATGAAAGCTTTGGGATTGTCTGTGAGGGACTCTGAACTGCAGTGATTCTGGTGTGATTCGTGGTCAGGATGCTGTCAGAAACAGAATGATTGCTTTGCCTTTTCCTTCTTGACAGGTTCTGCATTTTGGTAAATACAGAGATGTGGCAGAATGTGGGGTAAGTTGTATAAACTATGTGAACTTCGACATGAAATATTAGATGGAAAGTTGCAGTTTTATAAGTGTGCCAGAGCTTCTTTGGTACTTGCCAGTGGATTCTTGAAGATACTGCTCTAAATGCAAAATTAATCTTCGGTTTGGAAAGCAGAGTGTTCATAACTGCTCACTGGCATTCTCATTTCTGCAGGCTTCCAGCTGTTTCTGTTGTGTTTGAAATTTGTTTTGGTTGAGTGGAGGGGGGAATGCCCATGACCTTGAAACTATCTGCTATGGAAAACAGTTACTTTTGGTAGTGCAGTGCAATTTGAATCAAAGCATTGCATATTCACTTCTTCCTGAGTTATGTAGTCTTGCATGTTAATTTTAACTTCTGGCTGAGTAACTGAATCTGTGGGGTTATTTTTTAAAAAAGAAAACAAACTGTAATCAGATTTTTAACAAAATTTCTCTTGCTGTTCCAGCCTCAGCAGGAAATTGATTTGAACTCCCCACAAACAGTCACCTCGGAGAGACAGACTTTCTACTGTGTTCCAGTGCCTGGTGAATCAGCATGGGTGAAAGAAATATCTTTTTTCACTGAGCTAGTGCTTTGTTATATTATCAGTGGTCACCAACTAATTAATTAGATAGAAGGAGAGACGTTTATTTAAAGTTTCCTTTTTTGTTCTTTTTTTAGAGAATCAGGAGAGGTAGTAGGTGTAGAAAGAGAAAAAAAGAAAATCAATGGTATGTAATATGCACAAAGGGGATGCAAATTAATTTAGGAGCATTTGTTTTGATTTAGTAGAGATTTTTGCTTGGGAGAGTCTTGAAAATTTCTGTTAATTTCTATTTTCAAATGCTTAGGAGAAGAGAAACTTCAGTTGAGCCACTGGCATTTTCTACAGTAGGACACTGTTACACAGTGAGTGTCTCCTATGAAACACCAGTAGCTGAGCATGTTAAGATCAGGATTTTGTTAAACCCAGACCTTGCTGTGGCTGAGTTTTGCCTGCTCAGTCTGTGGCTTCCTTAACCCACAATTCCACGCCTACATCAGTGCCAGCCAAGCCCGAGTGAGCCCCTCGACCTCCTACACCCCCAGTCGCCACAAGAGGAGCTACGAGGAGGATGAGGACATGGACCTGCATCCCTCCAAACAGAAGGAGCAGCATATGGGTAATAGTTGCTGTTGGGGAATAGTTGTTATGATATCTTTCCAGAATTTGTCAAAAATTCATTACTAAAAATCGAAATGTTTGCAGCTGTTTGAATTATTAGTGTCATTGCAACCTTTGTGATTTGGGGGTTTGTTGAAGTCAGTGATTTCATTTGAAGGAGTGTGGGAGAGCCTACAGTGTTATATGTGTGTTGCATGACTTGCTGACAATCTCCACAGATTTATAATATAAACGACTTTTTAGGCATATTCTCACCTTTAAGAACTGGTTTTTTTAAACATGAAGTGCAGAAGAATATTACCTTTGCAGTCCTATGGACTCAAGAAAAAAAATCATTCCCCTGGTTTAAACATTGCATTTTGAAAATGAGATTTCAGGCCATGTTTGGGTTTTGAAGACACAAAGATCTTTACCGGTACTCTCTCACACTTAACTTGATTACATAAAATATGCATTGGTGAGACTTCTCATAATAAGAGTATATTCTATCAAGTATATTGCATTATTAAATATTTGTCTCAGGTGTCTTGTTAAATTAGTTTCATTCTGTGTTGCTCACTGAAGAAAGTTGTTCAAATCTGCGTTTCTCTTTAAAAAGCTGACAAATGCTGTATTTTTCAGGCAGTGGAGGTGATATCCATGGATGTGTGGAGCCAAAGAGATTAGAAACAGAAGCTTCTGCAGGTCATCATGTCATTTCTCCCAACTGCTCCCCTCCACTTGACCTAAATTTTCCCTTGCCAGGAGAGAAGGGACCAGCATGTCTTGTAAAGGTAAGAGGAGGAGAGGTGATGAGCAGGGCAGTGCTCTCAGGGAGGCACACAGAATCAGCCTTGCAGTGCTTTGTAGGCACAGAAATTTACCTCTCAAGTCCAGGATTTTGTTTCTGGATACATAATGACATTCTTTTTCTTCACTAACACTTTGTTGCTCTTCTTGAGTGCTACATTTGAATTGCTGGACTCCTTCAGCAGCATTTAGTAGAGCTTGCACCTTCTCACTGCACTTAATTTTAAAAAAAAGAATCCAGCACCAGATGCTTGAGGGTGCAGCTGGTATTGAGCCCTGGTATTTTGCTTTTAGGATATCTCCTCTCATTGAAAAACAGCTGTGAAAAACCAAGCTGAAGAAACAATAAATGACACATTTGTGTGTTGAATTTGAAGTAATCTTTGATTCACTACTGTGCTATATTACTATGAAACTTGAACACAAAATTTCTCTGCTGTTGCTGTGTTGACTCCTCTCTTATTCAGCACATCTTGATGAATCAGAGTAGAATACCATTATTCACACTTGTGTGGCAAAGAGTACCAAAAGAAAAAGTGTGGAATCGTAAAACTCCCTTTTCCAATGTAAGCTTGGTGTCACTGAGGGCTGGGGGAGTCCTCTTCACTCAGACGCTTCTCAGGCCACAGCTGAGTCTCCTCAGTTTCCTTTGTCTGTGTTTTTCTGCTGTCCTGCATCTGGCCCATCTCCCTCTGCATTTTGTTTTCTGTTTGGGGCAGGTCTATGAGAGCTGGGACAGCTTCAAAGTCAATGATGTGCTGGAGGTGTTTGGTGTTCTGTCTGTGGACCCAGTGCTGAGCATAGTGAACAGTGAGGAGAGGTAAGGCTGCCCTGAAATGCAGGTTTGCATTGCAAGGAGCAGGCTGCCCCTAATGCAGACCAGGAAATGTGCAAATACATGATAATTATGCTTAAGAGGTGAATTTTGTTGCTTAAAAATAGCTTGATGAGAAAAGTGTTATATTGAGCATCCTGTAAACTGCAGTCCAACGTGCTCGGGTACATCCATACCCTTGGATACCCAGTGCATCTTTTTTTAGGTTGTTGTACAGTCTGTAAAGCAGAAAATGCTTCTATGTCTAAATGGTTTGTACTCTTTGATGCCTACTAAACTTTCAGTGAATGTGAATAGTGAACAGGGCTTTCAAAGAAGCTTTAATGTTACAAAATGTCCTTTTGAAGTAAGTTTTAAGTCCGTGAAAGTTGTTACCAGAAACATAAACATTTCTGAAGAATATTTTAAAAAAAGTTTGCATGTCTGTATGGAGAGTGATAGGGACCAAAATGAGTAAAAAATGGGCTGATTTTTCATTAATTAAGGTGTCTCATCATGTTGTACCACTGATAGAAACTTCCCAATTCACGTGCTATTCTGCAATTACTTGCGTGACAAAATATAAAATATTTCAGGATGCAGGAAGTCCATTTTCAAAATAAAACTCTTGACCAAAATCTAACATAAATACTGCTAATGTCTTGAACCATTGCACTCTGAATCACTCCTGATGGTGAGTTTGTTTATCTGTGTGGCAAGCACAATATCCAGAGTGCAGTGTGAATCCTTTGTGGTGCCAACTTCTTAAAAATTAACTCAGCCTGGTCAGCTGCTTTTTGTTACCATCTGTGTGACAGCTAATCCCAGACTGACAGTTCAGTTGCTTTCACAGGTGCTTGTGGTGTTTTTCCTGTGTCATTTTATAACAAGAAGAGAAAGTGGTGGCAATTAGCAACATTTTGAATGCAACCAAAAGAAATCTCTTTTAATGGAAAGAGTGGATAGTGTGTGAGGGAACTGCTGAAGTGGCTTTGAAGTTATAAATCCTGACAGCTTTTAAAACCAGTGCAAGAAGATGAAATTTGTGCTAAACTTTACTATCATCTGATAAAGTGGCTTTAGGGATTTTACTTTTTAGAAATGACAATGAAAAATGAAGACCACCTGGAAGAAATTTTTTAAGATATCTTCAGGGAGAGCAAAGCTTGTGTATATGAACTCTTAAATTGAGAGGCAGTACCTCCAGGTTCCAGCAGAGGTACATTAGGATTTATTTATTCATAGTTTCTTTACTCAGCCAGTGATAGAGCTGTGATGTGACTGTCTAGAAGATCTTGTCAGGCTCCAGAACCTGGTGGGATATGAAAATCCCACATATGCCTACAGAGACAAATATAATAAATCATGAACTTATTTTTTTAAAAGCTACTCTTTAGACTTCATTCAGTACAGGCTGGACAGAACAGCCTGTAACATTTTACTTAAATTTTACGTTTTACAGCCTATTAAATGGTGCAGCAAATAATAAATGTGGTTTGGTTTTCAGAGTTTGGTTCTATGTTTTTTTGTTGGGTTGGGTTTTTTTCTTTTGGAAAATATGACTTGATTATTTTCTGAAAATAATAGAATCCAGATATTTTGGATTAAGCATGCTTTGGTGTTTTTATGTCATGATATTATTGTGGTTCAGTATTGATGGTGTTTCTAAAGATCCTAAAAAAGGTCGTTTGAATGTGGGAGGAGCCAGCAGGAGCTGGGAGCGGATGTTGTTCGTTCCTCTGTTCTTGGCCTGGTTCCAGCTGCTCTGGGTCAGAGGGAGAAAAATTCCTGTGGAATGCTTCTAAGTCCAGCTGTGCTGTGCCCTCTCCCCAGGGACAGCTCAACCCTTGATCCCATGGAGTGCATGGACACGGCAGAGGAGCAGAGAGTGCACAGCCCTCCAGCCTCCTTAGTGCCCAGGATCCACGTGATTTTGGCACAGAAGTTACAACACATTAACCCCTTGCTGCCTGCCTGCCTTAAGGAAGAGGAGAGTAAAACCTGTGAGTGCCTTTCCATGGCATCTGAACAAATCCTGCTTTGCTCACAGCGAAATGCCTCAACAGCAGGGTTTGAATTTAAATCCTGCTAAATGGAAAAACTGCACAATGCTGCACACGATGCAAGTGTTTGTGTTTGTGATGTTTATGTTTTTATTTGACTGAAATGAACGTGATTTATATGGAACTTGCTTTTGCATTCTGCGTGCCCAAGGATTTTACCAAGTTGTTCAGCTGTAAGATTTGATTTGTTTTCAAGTGCAGTTGTGAATTGCTGGAAAATTGGATTTCCAATTCAATATGATAGTGGAAATAAGAAACATATTGATAATACAGAGAATCATAAAACTGTGCAGAAAATAAGGCAATTTTGCTTTTAAGCAACTGTGCTATTTCTTGTTTGACTGGTTTTTTTTTTCATTGAACTGTTGCTTTCAAACCTCCAATATTTATAACTTCCTTGAGTGCCTCGTATTGCTTGTTTTGTGCTATATGTAAGAGGTTTTTTTCTGCCTTTAATATAAAATGGATCAGCTATGGATTTTAGAAATTTGGCTCTAAACTTTATAGCCTGCTGCAAATGCATTACACAATATCTAATTTTTTTAAAAAAAAAAAAAGCATTTCCAAGGAAGTTTTGAGTGATTCAGGTTATCCAAAACCAGTTGGAAAAACCAATGAATGTTTGTTTATTTTTCCTAGACTGCTTTGGAATAAACATTTTTCTTCACCAAACTGTGATGGAAAGTCAGATTTATACAGAGGGAAGAGGGTGAGAAGCAACACATTTTCTGACATTTGTCTTCTGCTCTTTTGCCAGTTGTTTCTAATTTCATGTCTGAGCTGTCACCAGTGAGAGCAGAGTTGCTGGGGTTCCTCACCCATGCCCTCTTGGGAGACAGTTTGGCTGCTGAATACCTAATACTGCATCTCATCTCTACAGTGTAAGTATTTAGATGTGTGCTGAGAATTTATGTATTTATCATTTAAAAGAAATCTTTCTATGGGGTTCTTCACCAATCTGCAAATAAATAGCAGAAATAGCTTAAATAGTACTTATTTCAGTAGTACTTTGTCCAGCTAGAGTTGTCCTGTCACAATACACACAAAGGCAGCTTTCACTGTCTGAAATCACAGTAAATATTGATAAAATACCAGCTTTGTGGCAGTGTATCTTTCAAGTGCTGCTTTGAGAGCTGACAAAATCTCCAAGGCATTTTTAAACCGAGGTATGAAAACATCTTTCTGCCTCTGGCTTCTTCTAATGAATAGGACATGCCACTGACTTCCCAAAGACAGCATTTCCTGACTGCAGGAATTATTGCTTAGGTACTACAGGGTACTAAAAGGTACATTCTAGGAATTTGTTTAATTAGAGGTGAACACGTTTAATGGTGAGTTCAAATGACCTGTTTAGCATGGGATAGAAATTGACTCTTAGGTTGATTTAAACTGTCACTGGATGAAAGGGCAGCATCTTTAGACTCATTAAAATCTCAAGTGTGAATCCTCAGATGTTATAGTTGTCAGGCTCAAATTTAGTCATTTGAGTCTTCAAAATCAAAATGAATCCTGTTTCCATTCTTTTTAGCGGGACTGTGAATGTTCCAACACTTAGACTAGAATGTATTTTCTCTCTTAGCTGGTATCACAAAAAGGTTGAGAGTTGTCAAGAATGGGGAGAAGAGACACAGTGAGAAGAGGGAGAGGGAAGCTGAGGACAGGTAAAGGAGATGAACCGTTGTGATAAGGAGTTGAGATTGAGCACAAGAAAGGAAAAGAATGAAGTGTGTTCACTGAGTAGCAACAGAGTACAAGGAGAACAGGACATCTGGAAGGCCCCTGCAGGATCCCAAGCACTGTAAATTCCTGCTTTTGTGTGGTGCTGCAAAGCCTTGAGGAGCAGCTCCAGCCTGGCTCAGCCCCTTGGGCACTGCAGGAGGAAGGCAGAGGAGTCGGCTGATTTTGGTATTAGTTCTGAAACCCTGCTGGCTGTCAGAGACCCCATGCAGTGCTCCAGCTGAGTGACACCTGCATTCAGTGTTAGCCAGGTGTTGCCTAACCTGTGTCATTTGTGGTGCAGTTATGCAAGACGGGATGTGCTTCCTCTGGGAAAATTCGCCGTCAACCTGAGCGGGTGTCCCCGGAGCAGCGCCTTCAGCGAGCACCTCTACCGCCTCATCCAGCAGCTGGTGCCAGCAGTAAGCACTGCCCTGGGCAGGGGCTGGGGGCTGGGAGGGCGAGTTCTCATCCATTCCACCAGGCAAACACTGCTTTAGCTCAAGGCAGGCTGATTAAATGCTCTCCTGCCACCCATTTAGAGAGCAGACAACAATAGAGATGTGGCTGGCCTGTGCCTCATCTGTACCTCATCATCCAGGATGAATATGGGTTGATATCCTCTCCTCAGAGGTATTGAAGTGATAGGCAGCTGCTGCATGCTTTGTTTGGTCTTTCTGGATGTGGGTCATTTAATTGTGGTGTCATTATGGTTTATTCCCAAGTTTGTGGGTACTGCTCTGCAGAAAATTCATAGTAATTCAATTTGGGGTCACACTAACAGTATTGCTGCAATAAATTATTTGTCACTGAGCTCGTCCTGGATGTGCAGGACAGGTGATAGGAGTTCTTAACAGCACCATTTTCCTTTGGGAAATTTTTAAGTACGCAGCATTTGGATATTTGGGATAAAGTGTTGCAGTGCCAAGTTTAGTTTCACTGTGCAGGTTCCCAGGCCAGCTGTAGCTGAAGGAAGCAGCATTCCCCAGGGAAGCTGGGGAACAGCACAGGGAAGAAGGTGCTGATGGTTTGTTGTCCCCTTGCAGTCCTTCCACCTTCGGATGAGCATCGAGAGCATGAACCACTCACGCTTCATCCCTCACAAGGACTACACGGCCAACCGCCTGGTCAGTGGGCTGCTGCAGCTGGCCAGCAACACCTCCCTGGTCATAGATGAGACCCAGCTCGAGCAAGGACAGCTGGACACAGCAGGTACACAGACTTTGGTGGTTAAAAGCTCATTTGGGAGGTTAAAAGCTGCTGTGTTTTAAGACAGTGGTGATAATTGTGTCCTGGTGACAAGGGCCTGTTGCAAAACTGTGTGGTTTCTACATCCTATTTCATTGCTTTGAAGCAGCTTCCTGCCAGCCTGCACTTCTTAGCCAACTTAAGACAAATTGGGAGAGTTCTTTATTACCAAAATAACTCTGATTCATTAGAGTGGCCTTTCAGTTTCCTGTGATAGTGCATGAGGTGGGCAAAGCATATGCTGATGCCTTATGCTCTATACTTTTAACTGTATATATGGAAGCCATCCCTGAGAACCCAGCTAAAAGCTGGAGAAGGAAAATTGCTATTACTGTGTTAAAGAGTGGTGATTCTATCCTACAAGCTGATGTAGCACTGTGTAGCATGCTTTCAGCAGAGCTTTAGAAATTAATTTAATTATAACTCACATAAAAGAGATGAGTTGCATATTAGAAGCTCAGTAACTGGAGGATTCACAGTACAGGTGTCCTGGGGAGTCCTGGGGCTGTCCTGTGCAGGGCCAGGAGTTGGACCCCAATGATCCTTGTGAGTCCCTTCCCACTCAGGAGATTCTATGAAAGAAAAACAGGAAATCACTGCAAGTAACTTAATTTTAAAATAAAAAGGCTGTCTTGAGAAAGCTGCTTTGGTTTTTTTAATTACTGCTCTTAAAAGTTGCTAATTGAAATTATTCAATTGCTTTTGAGTTTTCAGTATTTTTTTGTTACTCAGCTTTAGTACAGTTAGAAAATTTTACTAAAGAAAATAGTAAAACTAGTAACAAGCTTCTCATTGTTTCAAAAAAAAAGGTCAAAATATGATGAACTCCAATTTAGAGAGAACTCTTGTTGTGCTGGTTTATAGGTTTTCAAAAATGTGACTGTAATGTCTAAAAAAACCTCAGCATTTAGTGAAAAATAATGTTTTAGGTATTAAAAGTTGCTGATAAAAAAGGCTTGTTAATTTGATTTCATTTCTGTTGGTGTGATGTTGTTCTCCACTGAATTTAGAGTGAAAAAGTAAAAACTTTTAATTTCTCATGGCAACATTGGGAACAAAATTTAATCCTAGAGAAGAGTGTCTTCAGATTTTGTAGTTGGTTTGAAACTCTTGGAAGCTACAGCTTAGAAATTTCAAATGGAAGAGTCAACCTAAAAGACTTGAAATGGAAGTCAACCCTAATATTAAATTTGCCTTTATTTCCTAACTTTGCCTTTATTTACAATATACTAAATTAATACTAATTCTTTAAAGGCAAAACCGTTAACAGTAGTTTTGTCATTTGATGCAGCAACTGCTGAAGAGAAATTCAGTTTCTTAGGTACATGTTCGTATTTGAAAGAGAGAATTCCAAGAGTTAACCAGTTAATTTGTTAATCTTAATTTTTTTTTAGATTTTAAATAACTTAATTCCAGGTGAGGCAACTGAGTACTATAAAAAAATTTGGCAAAATGAAATTGGCAGTGTTTTTCTACTTTTGAGGAGAGATTTCTTCTTTGGTTTTTCTCTGTAAATAGATACCTGGCTTTGTAGGGCTGATGAAAACATGAGCTATAAGCACGTGTACTAAGCCAGACAGAGTTTAGGCCTGAAATCAAGAATTGTTAATTTTGATTCACATTAAGAAGTGGTTGTCTCTGTCTTGAAGAAACCTCAAACACAAGAAGGAACAGGATGCTTGCAGGAACCCTTCTGCTGGCTGCTCCTGAAAGACAGATGGGAAACAAAAATCAGGGCTGACTTCTGTTTATGTCCAGTGGTCAGGGAATTTGTTCTTGCTCTTCCAGGTGTCCATAACGTGACAGCACTGGGTAACCTGATCACTTGGCAGAAAGTGGATTATGACTTCGGTTACCACCGGATGGAATTCCCATGCAACATTAATGTTCTGATCACTTCCGAGGGCCGCTCACTCCTGCCGGTACGGGAAGGGCTTCCTGCCTTTGCTGGGCAGCTGCTCAGAGCAGGCCCTGCCAGGGACGAGTGGGGACAGGAAACTGTCTTGTGACCAGGGAGGGTGTGACACTGGCAGTGGTTGCTGCCTTCTCCCTCGTGGCTGCAGCCGGGCCAGAAACCTGTTCATAGGAAAACAGGGAGATGGAGCTTTCCTCCTCCTTTGGGAACAGGGATGGTGAGGTGGTGAAGGAGCCAGGATGGGTAAAGCTGCAGAGGTGTGCCACTCTCAAAGCCTCCCTCTGGCTTGGTGGGTTCTGAGGTGATGGGCATTACCCCTGGAGTAACCTGAGCCTGCAAACATCTGCTCTCTGACATTGCAGCTTTGTCAGCTGCACCTTTGCTGTCCTACCTCTGAGTGAAGCCAGCTCCTGCTTGAACCAGGAGCTGTTTAAAATGGGAGCTGTGGAATGCTTAAAGAATCACCTTAATTCTGGGAAATAGTGACTTCTGCTGCTTTTGAGAGTAAATTAGTCTTGGAGTAGGAAACAGTGGGATATGTGGAAAGAGATGAAATGTAATTTTCTCTTTCAGTCAGATTGCCAAGTCCACTTACAGCCACAGATAATTCCCCCGAACATGGAGGAGTACATGAGCAGCCTCCTCACTGCAGTGCTGCCCTCTGTGCTGAACAAATTCCGAATTTACCTGAGTTTATTGAGGCTGCTGGACTACAGCATATCTGATGAGGTGACCAAGGTATGGAGGCTTCCCTAATACGTTTTTCAACTGTGTATTTGGATAGGAGGCACCTTAGTAGACATTACTGTACTTTCCCATTGCTCTCCCTGCCAGTGATTACTCTTTCAGCTTTATAAAAACCTAACAGAAATATTTTCACATCCTGACTCTGCCTTCAAGGATTTGTAAAGTATATACTGAATTTATTCCAGATAAGAAACAGTGCAAGTAGCCTGATTTCTAACACTCAGTTTGAAACCTTAGTTCTTTCTAAAGATGAGAAGCCTGGTTTTGCTCAGGCTCACTTGTGGACAGCAGTGCATTGAAATGTTCTCCTGTAATCTAAAGGTAGTTACAGCTCCTTAGAAGCCCATCTTGGAGTGGAGATCTGTTTTGGTCCCTAATTCCACGCTGTGTTTTCACAGGCAGTAGAAGAAGACTTTGTGGAAATGCGCAAGAACGACCCCGAGAGCGTCACGGCCGATGACCTGCACAAAATGCTGCTGGTGGCCAGGTGGGTGTGGTGCCCTTGGCACCACTCAGGGCTTCCCAGCAAGCTGCAAATGGAGCCAGCACTTGGTCTGCAGCTGAATTGAGTTGTGCCAGATTAGCCAGATAAAGGGAGGGGAGATTCTGTTCCTCATAGGCGAACTATTCCCTTCCTGCTTTCATCCCATGCTTTGTAATTCCCGGGATGCTGAAAGCCAGCTGGTTTTGAGTTATCCTTGTGCAGCAGTAGCTGGAGGAGCTGTTCCTGACGGGCTCTTTGTGCTCCCCCAGGTTCCTGTCGCTCAGCGCGGGGCAGACGACGCTGTCCAGGGAGAGGTGGCTGCGAGCGAAGCAACTCGAGGCGCTGCGGAAAGCCAGGCTGCAGCAGCAGAAATGTGTCAATGGCAATGAACTTTAACACCTGCTGGATTTCTCCCTGAAAACGTCTCTAATCCTAGGTGGAGCCCATACTAAGATTGGAATATTGTTTATACCAGTTTTTGTAGATAATTTATACCAAAAAGTTACGGATATTTACCCTCGCGGTCTGAACACGCTTAACTCTGTTCAGCCACCTAAACATATTTTATGGAATTTTTTTGGACCCTGTTTTGTAATTGAAAATTGGTAACATTGAGCAAATTGTTTGATATTAAACTTTAATACTGAAGTTGTGTAAACTTTATTTCCTTTAATAAGAAGAAAATTTAAGCCAGAGCCCTTCATATACAGCAGCAGTAGACTGTTCTGGAATAGATTTGTGTTCTAATTTCTGCTTGGCTGAATTGTGAGGATCAAAGCTCTCAGCTGGCCAGCAGCTGCAGCTGGAGGAGGTGCTGACTTCACTCTGCTGTTCTGTTCCTGTGAGCTGAGGCACAGCACACTGAGAGCAGCAGCATCATTGTGATCACAGTGTGGTATCAAGCAGTGATCTGATCTTACCCATGACCAGCTTGGGCATGAAATACATTTTCCTTGTGCTTAAAGCAGACCATGACTTTGGAGAAATGTGAGAAGTACAGCTTCTTGTACTTAGTCTGGTACAGCTTCTTGAAAAACCCCACATTGACTGGATTAGTGATATATGCTCATACAAAATATCTTTCTTCCTTAGCAGTACTACAGGGTGTTTAAGTGGTTTAAACAATGCTTCAGTGACATTAAGAATGGTCTCTCCTGCTGTACAGTTTGAGTTGCTCCTTAGAGGACGTGCTGCCCCCAATGGGACTTGCAGAACTCGTTTACCAAGGGTGGTTTAAAGACTGAAATGCTGGGAGTAATTCAGGGAGGGTAGCTGTGTGGAGAGAACCTGCAGGAGCCTGTGATGGAGCCACTTCGACATTTTGCTTTAATTAATCCTGTTCTGAACAAGATGAAAAGCTCCAGCCAAATCTTCATTAAGCTCAGACCCCCTTTACTTGGTGCTTTCTTCTGATTGAAATCACAGGGACAGGACCCCCCTTTTTTACTGCATTTTCCTGTTCTAAACATGAGGGGTTTTGCTGTACAGCCAATCTGGGTATTTTGTGTCTTCACACTAATAATGAGTACTTATTATGAGACACATTTTTTGTGTATCCTGAACTTGAGCCCAGTTTGGTGCTGTTTCAATTCACTTAGAGCTTATTTCTTTTTTCTGAACACTAAAATGAATATTCATGGTTTCATCTGACTTGTGCTGCATTACTGTGACGTGAAGCAACTGAACAAATAGAGGAAGGAAATGAAGTCTCTCTTTTAAAGGCTGCAGGGTTGGGTTGTAAGATTACCTCAGAGGATGGTTTTGTGCACATTGCCATCTCCAGTATTTCACAGCCAAGGATGGGAGAGCTCATAACCTGGAAGGACATTGAGCTGGAGAGGGACAGGGACAGGACAAGGGGTGATGACTTCAAACAGAGGGTAGACTGAGATTAAACATGAAGAAATTCTTCCCTGAGGGTGGTGAGGCCCTGGCAGAGGTTGCCCAGAGAAGCTTTTTGGAGTTGTAGCAGCATCATTCTAAAACGATAAAGAACTGTGTCCCTTGACTGCCAGGGGATCTTGTCTGTAACTTTGAAACAACCCCCAGAGCTGTGGAGTCCCACATCCCTTAACATCATACACCAAACCCATCTTCTGATTTCACTTTTTTTTATTAAAATATCTCATGTATATTGCTCACATTAAAATACAGCAGTAGTTTAATTTTAAATATAGCCACAAGTATAGACACTCAAAAAAAAAAAAACCAAAAAAAAACCAAACCCAAACCCACATCACTTTAACAAAATAAATAAACCAAATTTGTTTATCAAAGTTTGAGACCATCAGGATTAGGTGATAAATGATTTCAGACACAGTACAAGTCCTAAGACACAGAGCTACCCCAGCCCAGGACACGACGTTGTGGGGACACCACGTGCAGCCTATCTACAGTACAGGGACGAGGACAGAGGCACTGGGTCTGTCAGGGTGGTCACAGCACAAACCACAGCACACGAGGGTCCTGCTTCACAGCAGCTTTTGGACAAGGTCCTAGACTAGCATGGCATGGCAAGGCATTCCTGGGAAGGAGGATTTAACAGATGGAATCCTTTGACACACACAAGAGAAGGGGATTTTTTATCCAGTTCCCAGCATGAGCGGATGCTTCACCCTGTGAGTTGCAAAGCTGGTCATGAATTTGGTCTGGAATAGATGCTGACAGCTGTGCTCTAATGCAACACTGGTCTTACAAAGCAGAGCACTGGCCTCCTGCTTGAGATGTTAGTTGGGATTTTGCACCTTGGGCAGTTAGGATACATTTAAAGAGAATCCTAGCACAGAGGGGCACAGTGCCTGATGGGCAGGTATCTGGCTCGTCTTGCTTCACACAGAGACAAAAAATTAGAGCAAATTGGCAAAATATGGAATAAAAAAAAAAAAGAGGAATTGCTTTAACATGGGCAAGACAATTCAAAGAAAAGACATTTGCTTCATTTCCCCTCACCTCAAAACAAGTGAGGAAAAAAACCAATCTGCAGAAGAAATTTGCACTGCAGGATTGTGGATATTTCAGATTGGGTCTTTAAGCTTTATCTATAATGGAAGTATCCCAGGATGTCTGGAAAGAAAAGGATAGCAAAGAAATCTTACTTTCTGGTTAACATACTTAAATTCAACAAAAACACATCGGTTCCCATTGTAGAGGCACAATTCATAGAGAGCTGCATCTAGAACTTCAATGAAAACAAGTAAAAATACTAGTCCAAAAATAAATAAAATGTAATTTACCGGTACTTTATTTTGCTGGTGTAGTGCAAGGTAAGTAAGGTCAGAGAAGTGCAGTATCACCTTTTGAGTATAAATACTTTCTACATAATTCAGAAGAGCTACAAAATTAGTCTCAAAAAAATAACTGTGCAACACATCTAAGACAGACAGCATGCTTATTGAATCCCAGTGTCTAAGCTACCTGTTTAAATATGGTTTGTACAGGTTCTGTCTCACCTGCCTGAGGGAATTCTGAAGCTTGGTCAGAACCAAATTCATTTGCATCTCTCACTGCCTGTAAACAAGTTACCTGTTACCAATCCCAGTATCCAGTAGCAGTTCATGCCACGGTAGTCCTGATGTCATTGTGTTATTTTATTAGAAGCCACAGCTAGAAGAACACTTCCCAAATTAGCAACTAGATCTGAATTATTCGCGTCTGGCATTGCGTAAACATTTCTCTCAGTTCTTTTTGTTTGATTTCATTTAAAGCTTCTGGTTCCGCAGGGCTCTTCTGGACCTTCGCCACAGCAAAATTAATCCCTTGAGTCAATCCTGCCTGGGTGATGTTGGCAACCTGGACCATGGAGCTGCGGATTTTAGCGAAGGGAGACACGGCCCTGCTGCTGCCGTCGGCGGGGGAAGGAGTCGTGTGGAGTCCTGGCTCATGGTTCCCAGACACAGATCCTGGGCTTCTGTGGGATTTGCTGAAGTCAGGCCCACCAACAGCCAAGAGCTGAGGATTTGGCTCAGAAGATTGGACATCCAGCTTAGACGGCCTGGAAGGAATGTTTGCAACAGCTTCAGCCTTAGGCTCTGCCTTCTTGGCTGCGTTCCTGCTGGTTTGGGTGGGTGCGTGATGGGGCTCTTGAGAACCAGCCTCAGGCTCCAAAACATCAGCCACCTTGCTCTGGGCATCCTGCACGAACCTCTGGCAGTACACATCGATGGGCTTAGCCAGCTGCAGCTCTGCGCTGTCAGCAGAGGGCAGGGCAGTGTCCTGGGCCGGGCAGGGCTGGCCCTCGGCCGGCACGGCAATGCTGACACTCGTGTCCGCGCTGCTGACGGACTGCGAGCGGCTGCCCAGCCGAGGCGCCGAGGCTATGATGCCACAGCTGGGCAGCACGTAGTCCGTGGGGCCAATGTTCTCCAGGGAATCCGTCAGCTGCGGGTCCTCATCTGATTTGGAATTGGTCAGGAAGTCATCGGAGTGGAACGAGTCATTGTCCGAGGCTTCCGTGTCAGACTCGCTGGGGGCTTTAGGATCGACCCCTGGATTCTCCAGAGTTTCAAGGCTGCTGTCTGATTTCCAAAGATTCACTTTCAAGTTTGGCTTTAAAAAATTGACTTTCACTTCAGGTTTGGCAAAGCTGCCCAACTTGCGAAGGTTGCTGATGTTCACATTGGATTTGGTTTGTTTCACCTTTTGATTGAGAGAGGAGAACTTGCTCAGTAAATAATTCTTGCCTTGGGCCAGGGACCCTCTATTCTGAGACCGAATGCCAATGATGTCTTCATGAGGTTTGCTGCTCCTCCTAGAAGAGGAAAAAAAGATCTTTAATGTATAATCAAAGCACCAAGTATTCACTCTTTTCCAGTCTATTTCCACAACAGAGATGGACACTTTAGTTCCTAAGTTACCCTTTCCTCACATAAAAAGTAAATTTAATGATTTTTTTACCAAATAATATTGTACCCATATAGTTAATCAAGCTCAAACCAACAAAACAACAACAGGAGCCAAACAAGGGGAACAGGCAGTTTCTGCAGGCACTTCAGTTTTAGATGAGAAAGGATTTAAATTCTCCAGTCACCCTGACTTTGTGTATGCTGCACTCAGTAGCCAGATTTAACAAATACTCAGTCTGCAATACCTGTAAAACAGACCAAGATTTTTTGGCTACACTTTCTACTCAGCTGTAAGAAGAAGCTGAGTTGAGAGCAAAAGTGGGATACAGAAGGTTCACATCATTTAGGTACTCACCTCTCCAGCTTCTTCTCAATAATGGGCACATCCATCCCCATCGCTTGCTTTGTGATTCTCAGCATTTCTGCAATGCACTGGAGAGTGTCTGAAATCCAAGCAGCAGCCTGTCAGACCCTTAAAAAACCCCTTAAAACCTCATATTCCACCATCAACAAAGAAACAGGTCTAATTAACATAATTAAGTTTGTTTGGTTTTATTGGGTTTTTTTTTTCTTTCACCACACAGAACAGTTGTGTCCTACATGTTGCAATTCTGATTTAAAGCTTACAAAACAATCCTAAAGAATCAACTCTCCTTCAGTCCTAAATAACTCAGCATTAAGTGAATCACTGCCACACTGCTTCATTTGGGAAAGGAAGATAAGCAATTTTATTTATTCTAATCCTTGTTGACAAAACACAGTGCTCCAGGTATGATGTGGTATTTTTTCCCTTGCTAGTGTTCATTTAATCTAGCTAAACAACAAGCAAGAACATTTCCAGACACTGATTTCACTAAAAAAATCAATTTCTTTACCTCTTTAGGAGCTAATTTTAACTTCATTTTCTAAGTTTTTGGAGCAGTAAAGACCTGGACAGGGAAGTTACTCTAATTCTAGACAGATGTATTGCTTTAAAACTGTATCTGAAACTTACTTTTCTTTCTATTAAAATAGTAACATCTGAGTGGTTTTTAAAAATTGTTTTCCCACTTCACACAACTGGATTTTATTAGAATGACTTCTGAAGAAGGATAAATTTTAAGAGCAATGGAACAAGTGTTTTTTAGAGAAACACTGACAGACTGGATACACTTTTATGTCTGAAACTTTTCCATAGGACACAAACCTTTTCCATCCTCTTCTGGGCTGCGAACCACAGCTCTGAGGGTGTGAAAATATCCACTCATTTCTTTGTATTTGTAATGCAGCCTCATGCAAGAGAACTTGGGTTTGCCAAAGAGAGTAGGCTCAGGCCCTGAGAGAGAAACCAGATTAGAAATCTTTAACCAAACACTGAAAAAGATACTGCAGAGACTGCACCTAAAGGCATGTAAGTGCTGAGTTTTTTTCAGCCTAAAAGGCTTCATGTTTTTCATTAGAGCGGGACAGACACTTTAAATGAAAGATTTTCACAATAACTGAACAATCAATAACTTACAAAAAGCAATTAAGACTCTCTGCATGTCCATTACAATCCAGACTGATTGTTTATTGCAGACCACCCTTTCAAACAGAAGGGGGGAAAAAAGTTTTACACTTTTTATATCCTGTGGGGTTTTCAGGGAATGCTCCTGCAAGGATTAAAGTGAAAGATAATATATTTTTATCAAGAGGATGTAATTTAAATTTCAAGATCTGGACCAAGTACTTCAACTCTTCAGTGCACAGCATAATCTATAGCATTAAATGAGGTGTAGATGTAGATGTTTCACCTCTGTTCTGCACCTCAGGGTACAAATCTCCACAATACACAGAAGTGAGAGACCTTTCCCCTGAACTCTTAGAAATTGCACAGACACAGTGAAAGTTACAGTCAGGAGATGATGAAATCACCCTGTATTGTGTAATGGAGGATTAAACTCCATCAGGGGGCCACACTCTCCAACTGGATCACCTTTTTCATTATTCAAAGGCCTCACATCTTTAAAGCTTCCAGCAGAAAATGCTGGATTTAGGCTGCAGATGTTACATTCTTTAGCAAATAAGTTAAATCAGCATAACAAGATGCTTTTGTAATAGCATGTTTGGTACCAGCCCTTGAGAAAGAAGTTTTACAAAGCTATGAAACAGATCTAAAGTACAATTCTGAGCCAGCTGCTGCATTTGTATCAAAGGAAGGGAGCACTGAATGCACAAACCTGTGACTCATTACACAAGTTGATCAAATTGTTGCTGCCATTTGATAAATAACAAAATCCGTTTGGATTTCTTTTAAGAGTTTCAAAGAGGGAAAACTTTAGAACCCTTCCAGTGATCAAAGCTTCCATTTCCAGCAGCAGGAAGAGCCTGGCATGTGTTATCAGCCAGAAGGGCCATTTCTAGGTGGGCTGCCCAGGGTATGTGCCACACTGCTTCAATACATCTGTAGGATGCTTTGATAAGTGCTCAAGCCATTGTTAAGAACATTCTAAAAAATCCACAGAGTGACTATTTTCTTACCTATTTCTATTTTTTCCAGAGCTTCAAGACTTAACCTTTGGTACTGGTTCACTTTGTCGATTTCGTCATCGTAACTAGAAAAAAGAAACAGAATTTAGTGCTTCCCACTAATCTAAAACAAAGCTGCTAAAATAAACTACACATAGTAAGGGAAAGTGGTAACTTACTAGGCCACATAGTAGGCAGAATTCGAAAGTAAAAGCAGCACATCCACATCCTTATGAGTGGCATCGATGAGACTGAAGGGAAGAAAAAGAAATACAGGGTGGGAGGTTTTATTTGCAGAGCTGTAACCCATGCCCAGCGTGTTCTGGGGACACTCTTGAAGAGCTGAACACAAGTTACAAGAAGTTTCAATCAAGGTGTGTTATCAAATGGATCCATGTAAGCAACACTCTCTCTCAAACCTGAAATTACCTAGCAGCTCAAATACGTCAGCAGGAGGTCCAAAAATAAATAGAAAGCCCACAAGATATTAAAAATGCTACCAGAGGAATGGAAAAACACCTCAGTCTCGGTGAGGGTGATGAGTCTGTGCCCTGAATAGCTGCCATAACAACCTGCTCTGCTATTTTTAGGTGCTGAAGTTTAACCTGCAGGAGATTTAACCACTATTCTTCTCTTACAAGCTACTGAACTCTGAACTTGATAAGGAGTGGAGTTCAGAGTTTATGCCCATTACTTTTCATTAAGAGAAATCTAGACTTTCCTACTGCTGACTCATTCCCCAAGGATTCAGTCTCACCAGTCAGTTACACTTGCCCCATAAAGCAATAAAGAACAACAGTTCCTCAAGCACTCCCTTCTAACACCCTTCTACAAGTTATTTTCATGGTACCTGCCAGATTGTGGCAATGTTAACTGAATGAGACATCCATTTCCAGATGGTGTCTCAAAGGTAATTCCAGCACAAACCATTTTTACAGCACTTTGGGAAAAGCACACGTTTACAGGACTTTTTCTTTTATAATCTTAAATATTCAAACCCTTAAAGGTTTCTTGTCCTTCTACAGAACTGTCCACTTGTATTCTGTTCACACATCAGCTATCAAAACCTTTTAACATCAGTAATAATTAACAGAGGTGTCAGAGGAGCAGCTGATCAATTTTAACATTGTGCAACAAACCTTGGATCACAGTCAATGAGTGCCCAACCTCCATGGAATTTTTCATCATCTGGCAAGAGCAGTTTCATGTAGCTCTGCAGCAGCTGGCTGATCAACTCCTGGTGGCTCCTCAGGTTCTCCTTGTGCAGGGCTTCGTGCTCCTTCTCTTTTGTAAATATGGAGTACAGGTCCTCTGTCACAGGGATACCCTGCATCAAATCTAAAAAAAATCCATAAAATACCAAACAAGAAAGAAACAGTTAAAAGTGATACATGGCAACACAGTTTGTCAATTTCTTCCAAATGTTGCATTTTAATGATGCTCTTGATAGCCTTTCTGAATAGAATGTTGCCTGAAACTGAAAACTCAGAAGATACAACCCTATTCTCAGTGAGAAAAAAAAAGAGTTCCTCATCATTTTAAGAGATACATGCTACATAAATTTAATTTTGTCTTAAAAAAAAAAAAAAAGAGATGCTACAAGACATTTAAAGCTAAAATGGGGCGAAGTCTCCAATGATTCACACCGCATGCAGTCCCTCTGAATTGAGTGTTGCTTAAATTCCAAAGTAAGACTGTTCCTTTTAGAGTCCAGTACAGACAGGAACATTGTACACACTCAAGGTGCTTTTAGGCAACAGGAAAAAAAAAAAAAAATCAGTCAGAAAGACACCAATATGATTTAATAATCTTTTCTAAACAACCACAGTTCAGCCTGGTGGAAATTGTGCTCTTACCTATGACTGCTTGCCTGTAAGCATCCCTGAAACGGTTCAAGTAATATCTGTTTGCAGAGTTCACTCCATCCTTCATCACCCCTGCCAGCTTCCTTTCACCAGTCCTTGTGAAGTCACCCTGTCACACAGAACAGGCAAACCATGCACACATCAAACTTTGGAGCAGCAGCTCAGCTCAAAGGATTTGGCACTCTGAAACTCAGAACTGAATACATGGCAACTCAGGAATTATCTGCAAGTAACTACTTCATACAGGAGTTGAAAATACTGATTTTTTTTTTCAAAGAGCATCTTCTGGCATTGTTTGGCTCTGCAGAGAATCCTATGTTTTTGACAGACTTACAATTTCAGTAGGAAATTCCAATAGAAAGCAAATCTGGACACATAAGCCAGCTAACATTGAAGCAGGACTTTCAAGACATCAATCGCTGTGATGCTTCAACACCTCAAAAGAAAATCCTTTTAGTTTTTGGCCTTTAATGCAAAAGGAACACTACTGAGCAATAAAGAAGACTGAAGCTTACTGAAAAATGGTTTTCATCTTCTCTACTTTTGCTACCAAAACAAGACAAGCACAACATACTGAGGGAAAGCAGCACACATCCTCACAACCTCAGAAACAAAAGAAAGTTTCTAGGCCACAGAAGGCTTAGAATATGAATAAAAAGCTGTTTTGGTAGTTACACTTCATTAGAGGATTCTATTTTCAGAGACACTCTGAACACTGGCACAGAGCAGTGTTCTAAAAGCCACATCACCTCCTATGAAGAACATTTCAACTGTGTTTCCCTTTCAAATTAAAAGAAATACCACAATTAAAATTAATTTAATCTGTCGCTCAATAGCAAGTAGAGAGATCTTCAAGACAAAGGCCTGAAAATTTAGAGCTATAGATTGAGGCCTGCACTTCAGATTTAATGTTTAATATACTCAATGAAAACAAGCATTTCAGACTGGTTTTTTTATATTTTTTATATGAGTTCAACCAATTAATCAAAGCTCAGTAAAGGTCTTTAAAGAGAGGTTTAAGTGTTGAGCATTTCCACCATAATGATTTTTCTTGTCTCAAATACAAGCAAATACTACTAAAATTTGTTCCACCACTTACACACAGCAAATACCTCAAATTCTGACTTTTCAAAGCAGCAGAAGTACAGAGCAAGGAGTTTCATGCTAAATCTTGGTAGGCAGAGTGCATTACAGCTAACTAAGGAAAGTCTTTGGAAAATACAGCTGATTAATATCACCCTACTACCTACACAGCCCAATCTCCAGAGCTTTCGAGTATTTTTGAAGTATTGTAACTGCTGAGAAGTACTATAGCCATGACAAAACATAAATGGATGTAACAATTAATACACATCTCAAGCTCTTGGCTGTGCTTTGTCCCCAGACATGAAGGGAACAGAAGGCAGTGAAAGCGCAGGGAGCACTCAGCTCTCCTCCAATTCACACCAAGTGCGACCCAAATCATTCTTCTGTTGCAAAGCCTCATCTCTCCAGAACAAAACCACACAGAATATTTGGTGAACTTTCACATATCCCAGGGTTTTCCAGTGCACATGAGCCCTGTAAGACAGGACATTCCTGAGGGCAGGTGAGGCTCTCCCCCTTACCTTCAAGGCAGCCGTGCCCGCGTACTGCCGGCTGATGGCATCGCCGTTGTTGGCCCACATGATCTGGTAGATCCTGTTGCATTTCACTGGCAGGGGCTGCTCTGGTGGCATCACACCCAGTTTTTTGAGCTGGAATTTGACATATGTGTTAATTCAAAGCCCAAAGTAAAAGTCATTCTCAGTATCGGAGCTTGGTAAAGGAAATGGAGACGCTTGCCAAGCGTTTAATTGTTAGATTTTGTACGAGGGGGAAAGGAAGCCATTGTGCTAATTTGTCAGATTAAATTAATGAATTGGTGATTTACTGCTAAACTTCATATCACTGGAGGCAGCAGTAACATTAATTATGGATGTTAGAGTCAATCACCAAAAAAATTAGCTGCAGGAAAAGAAGTTACTGCAGATTCTCAAGATACAGGAAATTTTTTCATGGAGAATCATCAAAAAACAGATATCACAGAATTTTAAAATAAACAAGTTAATATGTCTTCTATTGCAAAAACATTCATGACCTCAAGGGTCTGAAAACAAAGAAAAGTAACTTCTTATGTTGCTTTATTAGTAGTGGCTGCACATTTTGGACAGTTACTGTTTGACACTGACACTAAAGTCAGATATCTCCCTCTGAGAACAACCAGTCCTTCAGCTTTGCCCAGATAAGCCTCAGGGACAATACCAACGTTAGGCTTTGTACACACCCTGAGCTGGTAGAGCAGCACACACATAACTGCAATGCAGTCACTAAGTGATAGGGATAACTTGGCATAAATCAAGGGCAAACTTCAATTTACAACCAAAAACCAAATGGTCCAGCACTCTTTGAGAGTTAGCTGAAAATTAACACAAAGCTGCTCATTAACTCTGAAAGCCCTACTGAGTTTCCAGATGAGAGAGAGCAGGTCCTGTGGTTCCAAGGAGGAGAAGTGTAGGGTACATGTAACTCTCAGCCCTTCACTCCATGTCACTGACCCTGCAATGCTCAGGGCATTTCTCAGTCACAAACTGATTCCCAAGTACTTCAGTACAGTATGAGAATGATGCAGCACATCACAAGCCAACCCTTCAGCAGTGATTACTGAAGCCTCTTCACAACACTCTGTAACACTCCTGTTTTCGAAAGAATTGCCTTGGAACTCCAGAGTTACCCTGGATAGAAACCCTATTCTAAAATAATGACTGTGGGACTGCTGGTCCCTCCCCCTGTCCTCAGTACTCCTTCTATGCCAGGAGCTCATAACAGCAGATGACAAAGAGGAACTGCCAGATACAATGGTCACAGCCATTCACTTCTCACCCTAATGAAGGACCCCCTTCATCCTTTCTCCTTCACTTTAACCATTATCAGGTTTGCTCATTTTGGGCTGGGACTGGGACTTTGAAGTGTCAGTTACAGGACATTAAGCTGCATTTTGTCTGCAGCAGTACTGTGTCAGTGAAGTCTTCACAAGGGGAGAGTCACCACTGAGCTTCTAGAGCAAAAAAGCAAAGGGGGCAGGACAAAGAGAAAAACTAAAGGAAAGTACTCTCAGTCTGCTTGGAAATCCCTTCTCTGTACGTGGAGAACTCCACAGCACAACAGTCAAGCCATCAGGGCTATTTACATCATGAATTAATTATTCCTCTACACACAGAAGGGATAACTAATCTCCCTACCTGCTGCATCACAGTATTTCACTTCAAAGCACCTAAAACAGATTTTAGTCCTTTAACATCTCCTTTCAGGGACTGCAGGGATGGTGTTTTGTTTTTAAACTCTGTATTCCTACATAACTTAAGCTGAAATTACTAAATCCAAACAAGACAATCCTCTCCAAGATGTGGACAGTCCTTTCCAAAGGAGTACATGAAACATCACTGTTCTATAACGATTTCAAGTTTTGCATTTGTATATACTATTCCTGTCAGCTTCGTGGCTCTTCAAGTATTTTGCAAAGATTTTTTAGCAGAGGTTAATTCAGCGTTTTTCAAACACACAGATTTCCCTGTGAACAACAATTCAGGTGTGAGGCACTCAGCCCTTGCCACAGCCCCTCAGAGATACGTGCCTGCTGCTCCATGACCACTCTGGCAATGGCAGCCTGCACGACGTTGGTCCGATCCAGGCAGTCCATGCAGTTAACCCGGAAAATTCCTTCCTGCTTACAGATCACTCCAGCCTGGTCAACCCTTTCAGCAGGAAGAGAACAAAAGCACACTGAGACACTCAAAATCCAGTGTAATTCATCAGCTTCTATCAACAGTGGAACGTTTTACACATGGAGCACTATTTCTGGTTGCAGTCACCACCCCAGCCACACCCCACTCTGAATTAACTCCTCTTGCTCCAACTTCTCCTCCTCTTCAATCTAGGCTGGGTGTCAGACATAAATCCTACTGGGGCCACTGAGATGCAATCAGATGCTGAGTTCAACTCATGCATACATAATATAAGCTTTCAAGAGCAAAGGCATTTAATTTCAGGAACAGAGAAGCCAATGATAATGACAGCAATACAGAACAATATAGAGCAATTGATTGAGGCTGCAGCCACACTCATTACTCAAATGTATGGGCTTTAATCAGTTCAAACCAAAGGTCAGACATGTCTGCTTGTTGTTCATAGTAAGGCTGCCATTCTAGGGTTTGTGGGTCAAACACAGAGTGTGTCACATTAAATGTGAGTGACCCCAAAAGTGTGAAATGCAGTAATCTCGGGCAGGAAACAGCACCTGAGAATTTTTGCTGTTACATGGGTAGAACACCAACACTTCAGAAGACAAAAACTCTGACACACAAGCTGGACGCCAAAAGAGGAATATAAAACACACTGGTTAGCAGAAAATTAGGGCCTCTGAAAATCTACTCTTTGTTGGGGTTTTCCTCTACAAATGTTCCCTACTAGTTTAAAAACAGTGAAGTACCTACCAGCACCACTTCATGTCAAGAATAATATCATGAATGGCATCAGTCAGTGTTTGAACATTTTCAAACTTCATTCCTCGGCTAAAACACAGAATTTCACAAAAGTTAGTTTGAACTAGAGCAGTGACTTGACTTAATAACTTTATCTTATTTGTAGTGTTAACAAAGATAGTGTTTTGGCTAAATGAGAGACAAGCACTCCCTCCTGCAATGAGCTTTCAACAGCAGCCAATATTCAGAACTATTCTGCAGTACAGTTCAACATCCAAATCCAAGGCAAGAGGTTAAAAGATCACTAAATTCTCAAGGATCTGCATTTTTTAATGTTGCTTCCAATAAGGAAGAATAAGTGTGCAGCTATTCAGGCATGTGCAACATTCTGTTCTCATTTTAGTCTCAATAAAAGTAACTGCTGTAGATTTGGAATTGGGATGGTGAGTCCTGCTTTGATAGTGATTGTACAGAGAAAACACCAACAGACATCACCTCCTCCTCCCCCTATCCTATCAGGTTGTTTTTCAGGGTTGTTCTCAATTCACTCCTGCTCACAGTGCAGTCACTACAGCTGTTCATAGGAGAAAAGTCAATGAAAGAAAACAAAAATTCCTCTAAACAAAAGATTAAGTATCAAATCAATCCAGGGTGCCAACAGTCCTACAGAACTCTCAAAGGCCAATACTGTTCTGAGAGGGGTTTCCCTTCCCACCACCCCCTCTGACAATATCTACTTATGCCATAGTCAGTCAGTCAGTAATGCTCTCCCAGGCCAGCTGCAATCCCTGGATTAAGATGGGAAATGAAGATTAAACCAGTTTAGACCCCACACAAATGCAGCCTGCTTGAGGGGAGCAGGGGAAACACATGCCTGTGACAGATGACATGCTTGGGCACGTGAGCACTGCTCCAGAGCATGGCAGCATCAGAGGGGAGTCATGAAAACAGCAACTGCTTACACTGGATTAAGATAAAATCCAGTGTATTTTATACTGAAATAACAGCATCAGGATCCTGAAAGAACTCAACCTTATGTTTTTATAGAAACAAGGAAGAGAAACAGAAGCAGAAAATTAAAAGCAAAATGCTACATAACTTGAAAAAGCAGGTCAGCCACAGCTTTACATTCATGGCATGTTTAAGGAAACTCTTAAAATGTGTGACAATTAAGCTTTGCTCAATAAGTAACTGCATATTTAACAGGTCAGGGACACAAGATCACAAACAGCAGTGCTTGGTTACCCAAACTTTAAGTTTTATAGTGCTTTAGTTTAAAAACTGTATTTTTGATTAAAAGAAAACTGTTTCATGCAGAAGTAGAAATGAGTCTTCTCCTCCTTTATACTTGTCTTTCATGCCAATAGAAAAGATGCAAAGTGCCATTTTTAAAAGGTTTCTTACCAGTGCTCATGGAAGTCAAATGAAACATAGGTCAGATTTGCATTGTTGTAGAGAAGAACTTGTTTAAGGTAAGCATCTCCAATAATCTTCTCTCTGCCTGTCTGATCCACCAAGTTAATAATAACCTGTTCAAAAGTTTAATTATTTAACACTCACCATCTGCTACACAACTTGCTTAGATTTACACCATGCAATAACAAATAGCTCAAGAGTTAAAGATTTGTGGCAATCTTGCTGAATTCCAATCTTTGCTAGATTGTACCTAAGACAAATAAGCTCCAGCAGTTCCCTGCCTACACAAATTTTAATACAGAGAAGCTCTGAATGCCCAGGACAGGTACACAGGAATAGGGTTTACACATTTCCATAAGTTATTCCTGGGTTTTACTGGTTACTTACAAGGATACTTGAAAAACCTGAAGTAAAATTCCATTTATGCACCAACCTTCCAATTGTCAACAAGCTTCTAAAAAAACCCACAACACATCACCAAGAAAAACAACCTGAAAACATTAACCTTCATCCCCTGCATTTTCATGAGATTACTATTCTGTCATGTAGCACTCACCTGCTTTTTGTAATTTTTCAGCTGTTCTTCAAAGTGTGCACGAAAACAGGCCACGGTTTCATTTTCACCTACGAGGCAGAGAAGGGTTAGACAGGAACAGCCTGTTCAGCAATAAGTCCTGTTTGATGTATTAAATCATGCCCAGATTTATACTCAAAAAAAACCCAAGATACCTTAGCTTTAAGATAACAACACATTGTACAAAATGGCTTTTAAAGGTCTTTTATCAATTTGCTCAGTTTCAACATTGCTGTTATATTTTAGTGTACAGCAAACACGTTCTTGAGTTTTGCTTTGTTTTGCTTTTTGGGCAGAGTAATATAAAAATTTAACTTTTAATAAGCCTGCTTCATCCTTCTACATACACACCACACACACACACAAATATCTCTTCCAAAAGAAGAGTTCCAAGGGAGCCCTGATTTTTAGGTTTCCCACCCCAACACTTACTCTTGTCCAGCCGGGGCCGTGGGTTGTATCTGTATCCAACTTGGCTCCAGAAAACAGGCACAGAGCCTCGTGTTTGGATATAGGAAAGGGTGTGATTATGGACATGGATCAGTTGCTCTGTCTCAACATAATTTGCCACGTTTCCATTTTTATCAACACCCCTCCGCTTATATCGCATTCCTACGGGAAACGAGAATGGTCAAGTCATGCTTAAGTATTTGTCTTACACATTAATAACTTTTGTTGCTGTTTTTGACAATTCTAAGTTAAGACAAGGGTTCTGGCCATAATCCATGCTCAATGGTAGAAGTCACTCCTACCCTAGTTTATTCCCCAAAAGTTATTTTGACTATATGGACAAAGTTTATTTACTGATCCACTAAGAGCAGCAGAAAGCAAGCTGACAGGGCAAGGCAGTTTAAAGTCACAAATACCTCTGGTCCACATTAAAAGACACATTTCTTACTGTTCTGTCACATTTAGCAGAAAGTTTTATTTTAGTACTCAGTATTTTCCATGAACCTAAATGCCACTTTTACTGACAGAGGCTCCACTTCTCGCAGAGATCCCAAAAGCAGCCTGAAAAGATCCTCATGTTCCACAAAACAGAAGATTTCCCCTCCTTGTTTTACCCTGTGTAACTAATTCTGCACATTAAGAAGAGATAATGCTCCTCTGACTATAGTTTTATGCCTACCCAGCTCTGAACTGCTCATTAAACAGAGAACTGTTTGCATATCCTTGACTCAAAGGAGAGTACATCATTATTTCAGAAGGGATGCAGGTGGTAGCAAAGGACAGGGAAGGAATAAGAGAGTTGGAAAAATATTTAAGGTCATGGAAATTTAATTTCAAGTCCTGAAGTAGAACTGAACCAAACTTTTGATCTGAACTTTAACAGTACAGAAGGGAAGAGGTTAAAAGTAAGGAAGGGAAAGGAATGCAAAATACCTATAATAGGGACCTTTATAGAGAAATTGTCAGAGCAGCATTACAGCCTTTAATCAGACAGGGAGAAAATTCTTCACAGTTTATGCTCTGGACTAGCAATCAGATGAGCAAAGTGATATTAACAGTAAGAAGGAATCAATAAGAATTTTTCCCTCTAGAATTCAGTTGCTCTATCTGTGTAACAATTTAGTATTGAAAAGGCAGACTGCAAGCCAGATGCTACTCTGAAACCCTCAAGTATTTACTCCAAGTTGTTCTGACAAACCATTTTCCTTGGAACTGAATTAAATGCATCCAAGTGAGCTGTGGTACAGAGGTACAGTCCTTTATCAGGGTAAGGTCATCAGGTCTTTTTCTTGGTTTTTTGACATGTTAAAAACCTGACTGTGTAAGAACAAACTTGGAGACATTGGAGAGTATCTTCATAAAAATCAGATAGACTGAAAAGCCTAGAGCTGAACCTATTCAGCTGTAAAGTGATTCAATCTTTCCTTCTGAGATCCTAGGGACAGGGAATAATTTCTGTTTGCCTTGCTGCTCAAGTCAAATAAGTATAAGACCAAAGCATGGTCACATTTCACACCTTGCCCCTAATGAACATCTCCTGGGACACAGGCATGCACACACATGAGCTTTTCAAGTCTCTTCAGCTGCTGTCAAAGCTCTCAAAGGAAGACCTCTGAAAACTTAACTCACCCCCAAGCCTGCTGAAATACATCAGTTCAGAGTTGTAAGCAAGGTCCTCATCAGAGGGATCTCTGCACAAATGGAACTTTACCTCAGGAATGTGAGCTGCAAGGATGCACTCAGTGCTCCTGAGCAGAAAAATGAAGCTCACATAGCAGCCAGCCCAAGAAAGAGCTGTGCAGTGCCAGAGGCACTCCAGCCTCTCCTCTCCCTCCTCCCAGCAGGGCAGGCTGCAGTGCAGACTCTGACAGGGGCTGAGCACCTGCTGAACAACCCAGCCTCTCCAGTTTCACCATCTGCATCTCCCTCCAGTGCTCAGAACAACCCCAGGACCCCGAGCTGTGTTTGCCTACCAGCTCTGTGCCGACTCCGGCGCGAGAGAAGCGCCACCAGAAACGTTGGGTGAACGTCATCTACGCAGGACGATTCCTGAGGAGGAGTTTCAGGGCTGCTCTTGTCGTCATCAGAAGATTCACTATAGTTCACTACAAGTTCTTCAATTTGCACAAATCCTTGGATGATGGGGATAATCCAGAAGTCCACTTCGGCATTCTGAAGGTTACAAAAAAACATTCACTCTCCTGTTGGTCTGACGTTACCTACAATTATTTCTGCCATTTCTCGTGTTTACAGAAACAGTTGCTTCACGTGCTTTTCATGTTTTATTTTTTGCCATATCCTTATTTCTGTAAGAGGTACCAGCATTTTTCTTCCATCAGCCATAAGGCTTTTAAATCAGGAGGAAGAAAGAAAGCAACTTTTTTACCTAATTTCTGCTTTAAGGCAGTTTTAAAACCTCTGTGTGGACATATCCTGTGTCACATTTATACAGGAAGGGAGATGCCAGCCTGTTTTCAGCAACACACAACAGCATAAAGCTTCATATGGGCTAACTTAGTCCCCAAGACAACTGGTTCAGGGTTCTGCCCCCTAAAACATTGATTTGTTAAACAGAATTGAGATCCAAATTCCCCACTAATTCAAGGATATCCATTCATATCTTATAACATGAAAAATACAACTCATTAAACTCCTGCATTGCACACAACTTTTCACAGAGGACATACGTTTAACCCTGCTGTGACTCCACAACCATTTCACCAGGTGTAATTATCAAAGAAAGAGGAGCAGGGCATAAGGCAAGATGTCTGCTGTCATCCCTAGAAAAAATTATACTTGGTCTAAACTGGCATACAGAAATTAGAAACTTAGTCCTTGACCTACAAGGTTAATTTAAAATGATGGAAGATCATATACTGAAGAAAGAGTGGTGGTTTTCTGTTTCTTTATGTGCTCATTAGCCAGGAAAATGTTTTATTTACTGTGAACAGCTGTTCAGAACAACTTGTTCTACACTGTTTTTACACTGATCAGCTACTCTGCTCAAGGAGAAATAACATTATTCTCCACTGTGGAGGACCAGAATCTTATCTCAAGGAAACTTTGGAATTCAGAGGTTATTTCTTTTCTGGTTTCTCCTTATTATCAAGTTCAGCTCTGTTCAGGGATAATCCATTTCACATAAGAACACAACTCAAATTTACCTTCAGAAATCAGCACAAACATATCACACCAACTTATTCTACATTGCTTTACTGTAACAAATTTTTTAATTCAGCTGAAGTTCACTCCTTAGCATTGATCACAGGATGACTGGGGGAAGAAGGCAGTGCCAGCTGCACAGCTACAGAAGGCACAGCCCTGATCCAGATCCTGACCTGTCTGCCAAGCAGGTTTTTAATCAAACTTCTACGAGGCCTTAAGCAAACATCTCAACCAAAACTAAAGAATGGTTCTCACAACACACGTGTCAGAAATAAGACTCACACCAATGCTGATGAGATCTTCAATCATGTGCTTATTCCAAAAGAATCTGTCATCCACCTGTTTAAAAGACAAAAGGGCAGTTTTTGCAGTATTACCAGTCAGGTTTGGCAATATCTGTGGGAAGGACCCCAGTGTCCATCACTCCATTCACTATAACTGTGCAGACAAGTCAGTGCTTTAAACAAAACACTTCAGTTCAAGCCCTGCTGCTGCAGACTTTTGTTTCCCTGCAGCTGAGCTGGTCACAGGACAAGGTGTTCAGCTGCTGGAGAATGTGACCAGCCAGGTTTGGACCATGACCATTCATTACTGGCCAGCTCACCTCCCAGGTGGAAGACACAAACACAAACCACTCACTTTTCGCCACAGGGCTAAGTTGGTTTTCTCACACGCACTCTGCCTCTGCACTGAATTTGTCAGGTCATAGCTCAGGCTGTAGTAAAAGGAGTCTGAATCCATGAACATTTTGAACAACTCCTCCAATAATCTCTTCTCCAGTCTCTCTTTCTCTTTGCTCTCTCTAATCTGAAAGAAAAAAAAATGGCTCTCGTGTCTCTGTCTGTGAGTGAAAAAGACTCCAGCCATATTTTCCATTTCTAACCTTGGAGGACAAACACTTTCCCAGTGATGAGCAGGACCCTGAAATTCCCAGCAGAGCTAAACACAAGAGACAGCAGCCTCAGAAATATAATTCTAACTTTAATAACTATTGTTTTGATTTCCTAATCCAAGCCACTATTGTGTTAAAAGCAGATAGATGAGATTGTGTGGTGTTCTCTGAGGAACCAGGCACCAAATTTTGTGTCCAATGCTGTATTATAAAAGATACTTATGCAAAGCAATTTCTAGAAGTTTAGAATCTCACTAGAAGCTAATCCTGGTAAAAAAGAACTCTATTAGCAATTCTGCCAAAATTGCATAGTTACAGAATGAAAAAATCACAGAAGAGCCACAGTTAAATATTCAAAAAAATTAAACTGGGTACCAAGACAGTAGTTCCACACCCTGCAGTTTTTCACTGGGGCTTTTTTTTAAACTCTTGGTATTCCATTTGATCATCCATCACAGCCTTTGAATTATAAACTCAACATTTTGGAACAAAAAAAGGAAACAGCAGAAAACTTTACCTTCTTTTTATTTGGAGCAGACACATTAGATTTAATTTGAGTAAGAGTCTTCAGCAGAAATTTTGTGTCATCTGGGGACTGTGTTATCTTCTCTGGCTTGTTTATCCCAAAATGGTGCTTTTTACAAAGCTAAAATAATGACATTGAATTACAGACAACACTTAGATACTTTTTAAAAAGTTCAAAGAAAACTTAAAGTCTACAAAAGCAAGATTTTCATGTCCACAAACCTAGAGGAGACACTGAAATAGAGGGGGAACATGCAGGTTTCCTTCTATAGCCTAATTCTCACTCTTCTATGGAAGGCATTTTCTCCTGTGGTTGTAAGAATCTCTGCCTCAATTTGACATGACCTGAGTACCCAGACCCACCTCAACCTCCCACCCAAATTAACTTAGCACTACTCATTTTTATTTTTTTCCATTTATCCATTCTCTTTTGGAAAAAAAATTTCAACATTTTAACTAAGGATTTCCCTTCAAGCCAAGTTACAGAATTAAGATTCCAAAATGGGATGAAAGCAAGAGCATCCATTAAAAAATATAACTTCTCCTGGTTCAGTAAACCTTGTTCTTGTGTGGTATTCCCAATGATCTTTATGAAATTTAGGTATTATTTTGTTGCAATTTCCCACCCTAGCACACCTGGTGATTTCTGTTTAAAAAAATACTTTTAATCAAAAAACAATATTTAAAAAAGCACAAAATATTCAAGATGTCTGCTTATACCAGGAAAAAGAGACAAGAGACATTTAACTTTTATTTCACTGAAGCAGGAGGGGGACAGCCAGAGTTCCCTGGGGATGGCCATACCTCCAATTCCAGATCCTGAGGTTCTGTCTCAGAAAGTGGAATCACTGCAATCTTTGTTATTTTGCAAACCTCATGATCTCCTGGAAGTTTGCCAATCAATGCTTTCTGACGAATTAAAAGGAGCCACCATGGTAAATCTGAGGGAAAAAAAAAGATCAGGAGATTCTTTTATTTGTCTTGTCAGGCATTTATTTTGATTAGTGTGCCAGAAGCCATTTGAACTAGAAGAATCCAGGAAATGATGTTTTGCTATTGTTGTATTTTATTATGCACTGCAATAAAATAACATTAAGGAAAAAAACCAACTTAAAAATATTTATTTAGTCTCTAACATAATGAGATTAACTATTTCACAGACTTACATTAAGGTTTTTCCTGCTTCACCTACAGCAATTAGCAATCTCTAGGGTGATGCACATTTCCACTAATGGCAGCACAATTTGGGAACAGCTGGAGCTCAGACAGCAAATTAAGATTTTCCCTTGGTACCTCCTGTCAGGTATCAAACAGCAAACAAGACACACAGGTAACATCTGATTACAAGATTCATGAGTTAGGAAACCTGATGAGCAAACATGGACTGCACCATAAAGAAGTTTACACGTGTTTAAAGGCTCATGAAATCGTTCCTGAAGTGCATAAAGTGATGGAGAAATTCATGGGATGAAAATTAATGAAGATATTGGTGACAGGTGCATTCCATGCACACATCCAACCTACAGCACCTGCAGTTATAGGACACACACTTTAATGAGACATGGAAAGAGAGCAAACATTCCCACTGGCTGCTGAAGAGTGCCTGGACATTGCTAGGTTTCAATCCCTTGGCTAGAGCAGTAGTTTTGTGCTTGGCTTTTAGGAGTCAAAAGCAAAAGTTTTGTTAAGGAAGATGGAAAAGGCAGAGAAAGTCTTAGAGACAAACATACACACTCACTACTTCTCCCAGCTGAGAAGCAGCCAACTGAGTTCAACTGAAAAGGTGATATAAAGGCATAAAAAGCCTGCTGTGGTAGACTTAAATATGCTCCCACATTTGTGATGGCAGATTGTGTCATGTATTCTGCCTCTGAATACGATATACAGCCTTTGAAAAGTCTATTTAGCAGCTCTACAGCAAATACAAAGTCTGTTCTCCTTGCTCAGTAAATTCCAAACAGGATTTTATCCTGTGAGTGCTTAAGAAAAACACAGAAAACCCCAGCAGTTTCTTTTATCTAAAGGACAGGAATAGTCATTGCCAACAGACAACTGTGTGCTGTGACACTCCACTCCTCCCTTGGATTCTGTGTTCCTGCCTTTAGAAAAGAGATGTGTTTATGTTAGGTATGAAGAAGCCTTTAAAAATTTCAAATTCTCATCACTACAAATGTGCTGTGAGAGCCAGAGGGTGCCTCCCAAAAAGGAAGGAGGGGAAGGGGAATGAAGACATGCAGCACTTGTTTAGTGCACATGACCCTGTAAAGGGAGTCCTGTGCTATTCCTGAACACTGCAGCAGAATCATAATCTCTGCAGGATCAGAGACACTTCAGGTCAGGAGGGATCTCAGGGTGTCACCCTGAGCAGGCAGAGTCAGCCCTGAGGCTCCACCAGGTTACTCCAGGCTGTCACACAAGCACAGTGTCCTAAAACCAGTCAAAGGATAAGGAATCAGGACAAGAGAGTGACAGCAAATGCCACTCAGACAGTGATCCTCAGTGACAAGCAGGTGTTGGAACAGCTCTCCTGTACAGATGTAGGGAATATGCCTTGGAGAACACCTGCCTGTGCCCCCAGCACCCCATCCAGCAGCCATGGGAAAAAGGAAGCTGAGGAAAAGAACAGATTTTATGTAACAGTGAGGAGAGTAATGAACTGGTTAAAAAAATCCTTTTGTAAAGGAGAAACTGAAATGCTGCCAAACCCACCAGCCACAGATGAAGATGCATATCAGTTAAAGGAGGCCTACCCTTTTTGTGTTGCTTTCTAGTAGGCAAACCCAGCAGTCTCTGGCAAGCCAGGGTAATCCAAGTTTATAACAGAAAGGAAGTAAAACAGAGCATCCAGGCAGATATTCCTGCTGGGCAGTCCTATAATCTCATCTATTCCCACCTACAGAAGGCTGGCCACACAATTTACTCCTAGATCACCAAGGTATGTCAACAAACAAAACAGACACTCTTTTAAGAAGGGCAACCATCTAGAGCTCCACTGAATTAATGAGCAGTGTTCTCTTGGAGATAAGTATAAGGTAAAGACATTTCTGAGTAGATATGCCATAGTAAAAAACAGGAAAAGGGGAAACCTCTGCCCAGTCTTCCCTCTACCTATATTAACAAACCCTGGTAGCAGTAAACAAGAACTTAAGAACTTAATACTGAGTTGAGCGTCCTTTTGTCATTTTTTAAAATGCACTCAAATGTCATCTTGGTGTACATTGCAAAACTCTTTGTATTATAGCCAGAGCCACAGAACATTGAAAGAAAACAGGAATTCCTCAGCAGATCAAAAGCAAACAGTCAGGAAGTAATTATGCAGATAAAGTATGCCCTGAAGTAAAAGCTTCAACAATAGCCATAAAAGCAGCATATTCTAATAGCCAGCAATATCTAAATAACTGAATCCCTAAATATAGAGCATGTGCTCCTGCAGTCAGAAAGAAAAAAGCAGTTCCACAGAAGATTAGTTATTGCCTGCTCGGTGTGTGAGGTATGGTGTGCACAGCAGAACAGGACAGCTGTGTGCCATTCCAGAGAAGTGCGTGTTTCAAGTCATCCCTCAGGATCTAATGCTCACTTTTAGTGTTTTATGAACTGTGGCAGAGCAGATGGCAACAACTAGCTTGAAGTATTGCATCCAAAGGAAGCTATTACCTCTCATTCCTCACGAAAATGGAAATTCAGCTCCTCTGTTGTTTCAACACTGTCAGCACAACACTGCTGTTTTTCCCTAACACTTCCCCAACAATCCAACATTCACTTTCCCCAAATGCTTTTGCAGTAACTTCTCTTAAACTGTACATGAGTTTCCTACAAATGCTGCTTTTTGCAAGTATTTTGATTTTAGCTAAGAAATTCAATGCTACCACTTCCACACTTCTTGTTACTTGAGCAACTTAAAAATTGGCTGCCTGCAAGAAGAATGCTTTAGGTTGTAGACTGTAGGAAATTCAGTTATATTTCAGTGATTTCAGATGTTGACCAGCCTGTAGCTTCTATCAACATTCAGAGGCATGCTAACAAAAAAAAGCTGGGGATAAGGAAGGAAGAACTCCATTTCCCTCCTGTTTATAGACTCTATGGACTCTTGCCAGCAGCATTTAACCTGGGTCTTAATTAACCAACACTGGAAGAACACTCCAAATGAATACAAGCACAGACACTGGACTACACAGGGGAGTGCTTTGACCAAGAAACAGAAGAACCTGTGGCAGCAATGAGTGAGTTAAGTGGAAATTGCTGAAACTGGTTGAGAAATCCAGCTTTGGTTATAGTTAGATATAGATGTACAGTGTAACTGAGCATATTCTAGCACTACAATGTTGGACCAACTTGCTACAAGTCTCTCATCGAAAGTGACTCAGTTTCAGGCTACCATTTGAGTGGATCTACTCTTTATTCTAACCAAAAAAAAAAGAAAATAAAACCAAAACCTCCTTTCACCAAAAGCCAATACAGAACTAGAAAGCAATTGAGTTGCTACAAGTATATTTTGTAAGCATGTACAACACTAACTGGACAACAAAATTACTATTCCATAAAAGAGATTTTATAAAAGAGAGGTGTTTGCCTCTATGTGGGAAGATCATGCAAAGACAGTTTTAATTGTGCATCTTACCAAGAAAATGTGCAATGATCTGTTGCAGTAACATCTCAAAATCCTTTTCCTTTTATTTCCATTAATATTCCACTGCATTTTCTTACAAGTTGTCTTGGGGTGGGCCAGAAAAGGGTAAGTGAGTGTATTCTTACATTCTGATATTGAACCAAGGTTTTATTGTTTAGGTTTGAGTTCCCCACACACACCCAAAAAAAAGTATCTGAATGTTTAAGAAAATTCACTCTGGCAAAGAACAAAATATTACTTTAAATAGATTTCAGTCTCAAATGTGAGTATACACTTATGTTCAGAGGTACAACTGGCACCCTTATGTCAAAAATTCTTTAAAGAAAAAAAATAAACCTCATAATATTGGCTAGCTGGTTTCTGTGAGACTGCTTCCCTGTCACAGCAGCTTTCCTACAAAAACTCCTGCATGAGGCAAGCAATAAAAGCAGCAAGATTAAGAGTAAATTAAAACCATCCCTAGTTACTGCTCATTGGCAAGGGTATTCCACTGCTACATTACAGACAGCCCATGACTGATTAGAGGCACATTTCAAGGTCATCTTAGACAATTCCAGCCTCTTGCTGTAAGCAAATCTTTCAAGAGCATATGAGGATCTATGTCCAAAACATTCAAGTGCACACAGACCTAGTGACAGCTCTAGAGTGCACTGGTAGCAACTCCAATACTTAAAAAAGCATTTGGAGTTTCCAGCACTTGTGTGTGCTAAGGATTTTTAAAACCTCTTTTCATCAATAGCTGGTAACAAGGCTCTGAGAAGGACAAGCTCAAATTCACCAAACGGGCTTCAAATTAAGTTTTGTGATCCTCATAACCCGGGGGCAGAGGAGAAGAAATCAGAGCAGCAAGTCCTCCTGTTTCAGGTCAGCTCTGTGAGGAAAACATTTCACCCACATCCTGCAGCACAGGTCTCCTACTGAGCCTGGACAGAACTGTCCAGCAATGTTAAATATTTATACAACTTGTGCTGATAAAGTTTCCAGGTGACAAAGATTGATACAAGAATAAGTAATGAAGACAGGTTACTGTTACAGACTGCTAGATGATTCAGCCTGAGGATAACACCAAGCTACACTTGAATATGATCAAGCAGGAGTTCATTGAAAATAGCAGGTTTGAAGAGACCTATGTAAGACATCTCAGTCAGCTCTCTCATTGTGACTGCAGCCTGATGGATGCCACTCAGCAGGAAATGTCAGCAAATTCAAGGAGTTCTCAGAAGAAAAGCAAGGATAAATAGCTGGAGGCTATCTTTCTTCAGACATTTAATGGTAGAAAACAAAACACCATTTATAGGACAGTTTCATCACTAAATACCAGAATATCTACAAAAAAAAGGATGAACAATTGGTGACAGTGTCATCCAAACAAGGCAGAGACAAAAGAAAACACTTCCACTGGCCTAAGCAGAACTGAGTGGAAGGCCTGGATGAGCTTAATTGATTCAGTAGCTCTATAGGACACATGGAAAGAAAAGTTATCAGGCTTATTACCTGATAATCTTAATTTACCTGACAACAGCAAGCTGACACCTATTGAAGTGTCACACACTGGGGAAAGTTTCAACTCGGATTCCATAAGCAGAGGAAGCAGCTCACAATAAACACACATGCAAAGATCTTCAGTTGCCACAACATACTAAAAAACCTTCCAAAAAGCATGAAGTCACCCCTTTCAAAGCCTTTTTTAACTAGACTCCCTAGAGAGAAGGGGGAGGAAGGCTTTTGTGTACCCAAGGTTTTATAACAAAACACCACACCCCACACAAACACAAAAAACACATGTCAAAACCACTGAGCATTTTCCCACAGCAGAAAAAGGTCATTTCTGGAGTTTAGCCATCATTCATCACAGACAGCACGTGCTGGACAGCACAGAGAGTCTGGGTGAAGAGAAGAGAAACTGATATGGCAGAGTCTGAACCACTGCATATCATCAGATCTGAAAAAGGGTGGCTGAACAGAGCTGGAGAATGAGCACAGACAGAAACATCAGGTGAAATTCGGAGAAGACGAAGCGATGCAGCTGGAAAGAGGATGTGGTCATGAACTTCATGGAGAGAAGGGCTCTGAACTATTACTCCCAGAAACAGGACCAGGGGTCACAGCACCTATGGAGCCACGTAATTCCTAGGACTAATCTGCCCTGCACTCTTGCCAGGGTGTCCCAGTCCCTGTTCTCCACCCCATTTTAGCCAGCAGGATGCTGCCACCCTGACCAATCTCTTTCTATTCAAGGGACCACAAACATCTGATCCATTGCAGCACTTAATCCACCCTGCTCTCCTGGAACACACTTGAAACTTTACCTGTATTGATCACATTGCCAGGCACTATTTTAAATGCAGGGTCTGAGCACTCACAAAAAGAATGGCACCCAGCAAGGGTTTATAGCTGCCTTTCCTACCTGTCAATGAATAGACAGAGCTCTATTGGCAGAGGTATCTTTCTAGACAAAGCTGGTACATATCAAAATAAATATTTATTATGGCTACAGGAATTTGCAGCTGATAAAGCAACAGAAGTATTGAGTTTATTTTACAGGAAAATAATACTACTATCAGTTAGAGACAAGCTTATCATTAAAATAACAATGAATTCTACACCTGCTTGAATTTTATAGCTCTGTCATTTAACTGCAAGCAAGTTTAAGTGTTCCTTTTGCTTTCAAATACTCCTCTACCAAGGTAGCAATTATTCTTCAGGTTTTCATATAGTATTGAGAATTCAGGCCTTATACTTTTGTGAAAGCTTCCTTTATGAGTTTTTCCACTATACCATAGGGGAACAACAGGAATCTCACTTGAAAGGATTATTTCAAAAGGTTTAAGTATTTTATAAATCTCACACAGAGACTCAGACAGAACTTCAAGTACAAGTTTCTACTATTTGTGAATGCAGTTCTCTATTTTTTACAAGACAGTGTCAAATCAAAATACATACACTGGAGAGTAGAGTGAATTTGCATGGGCAGCTGTAATATAACCACTTTGACAAGTCCACATATTTGGGGAGTGCTCCTCCAGAGCAAAAAACACTACATCATTCCATTGCAGCAATGCAGTATTAGCTGTAATATCACAGAACTTCAGCAGTAAACAAAATGAAAAAAAAACAAGTCAAAAGAGAACTAAGCACATACCTGTATGAAGCTGAACTTTACCAATGACTCCCTCTACCAGGCCCAGACAAATGGGATTCCAAGCCAAAAGAAGATCAGTGGCTGCAAAAAAGAACAAAGCTCCTGTTTTTAAACAGTAAACTCAACAGGTCAATTAACCCAGTGATGGTCACCATCTCCACTTTCCCCACCTTAGAGGGGAGAAAAAGTACCACAATTGCAGCAATATTAAGATAAAGCACACTTTCATTTTTGCTTGTTACCAAGTAGCTATGAATAAATTACTAAGTTTCCAGCATAAAGCCCTACCACAGATATCTTCCAGATTTCTGAGGGGGAAAAAGTAGCTTTGGGCTACAGTAATTGAATTTAATGGAGGCTTAAATCTTCTAATATCCCTTAGAATTTGTAACATAAGCAGAATTTTACATGGCTGTAGTGAAACTGAATAGAGGTCACTGAGTCAATAACACAGCTTCAAAACCCAGCAGATGTTGACTTTCACCCCCAGCTCCCTCCCATTTGTATCCAATTACTATTACTTTCACATCCTCTTTCTATAAACATGCACACACAGACACTTCCTCCTTTGCTGAAACACTCTCCACAAGCATATGGAATATCAAAGTACACAAAGTTAAGGTTTAGGTTTCTAGTTCTCCTCCTGTTAACAAATTCCAGTGAACCGCATAGGAAGTAGAAGAGAAAGCAGGAAGGCAATCAGTTTCTAACACTGGTGCAGTACCTGTTCAAAGATTCGAGAGTGGGGGAAAGAATAAAACTCCTAATTCAAATCCTTGAAGTGAAAAGAAATACTTAAAGGCAAATAATAACTGTGTAGGAGAGAAAAATCTCAAAGGAGAAGAGGCTTTTCTATACTACAAAGGATAAGCTTGTTATTTTCTAACAAAACATACTTGTTCCAAGGTAAAAGAATTTGTCCAGTTTTAACATCCAGACAAATTAAATACCTTAGATATTGGTGCAAGCAGATGAACATTTGAAAGAACAAACTCACACAACGTAAGAGTACAAATCATCTACCTAAACACAATTTACCTACAATACCTTCGTTCTTCTTGTAAATCTGAGATTTGCACTTGACAACGGATAGTGTGATTATTTTTTTTACACACTTGTTTTAAAACACTGAATCCTCCTCAAAACATTTGCATTAAGACCCTGATACTCCAAGAACACACATTCTTTTCCTAGCTTCCAGCACAACATTTAATATTACACTAGACTCAGCTAATTTCCTCATTAAATACAAGCATTTCCATGAGCTACAACAGAAACAGTTGAAGCCAGGCTAGATTTGGAATGAACTCATTAAATGGGATGGATCACATGTGCCTGGACACAGACAAGCAGGAACTAAAAGCCCACAGTAGCAGAATTTAAAACAATGTTTGCAGGGGCAGCGCAGGGCTGCAATAACTGTGTGTAACCAGCCTGGACCAAATTCCTGTTTCTTCCTTTCTCTGTAGGAGTGCTCTGGACAGTGACTGGAGCTGCACAGAACCTTGTGTGAATCATGCCAGAAGCAAATGAATTTCTTACGGAGACTAACCCAGCTGAGCATCAGGAAATCAGCGACAGTGGGTATGACAGAGTGAATGGCCTGATGTGCCCTCAATCCCTGCTGAAGTACCTGCACACGTCCTGTATTCTCCTGACAGATTTGTGCTCATACAAAACAAGTTCTAGAACAGCCTGAGCTCAGTTTCACTCCAAATAACACACAGGAGTATCTCTGTGCTGAGTGGAAATCTGCACTATCAGCAAAGAGTAACGCAGGCAGCCTTCCTCACTCCCAAACCTTCCACCTTCTTTCCCAGTTCACCCACGCAATCCCAGTTTTGTTTTCATCCTGGGACTCTTCTACAGCTGCACTGTCTCACACTCCATCCACTTCTTGCTTTGTAATTAGCTTTAAATTCATCTTTCCACCATGATAGCTAAAAGCCAGCCAGAGATATCAAGCAACAAATAAAGCCAGGCACAGGAGGAATTTAAAGAACCAAATCAGTGGAGGTTTACCATGGCTACTATAAGCCTGCTAAATCAAAAGACCTTCTGTGTCTTTCTAAAATACTGATTTCCTGCTATGACAAGAGATATTTGCAAGAGAACCTCACTTGCTATCCAGAGCCTTCCCCTACGAGTTTACAAGAGATATAAAAATGAGGAAACAAGATTTTGTTTTAATTAGAGGAATAAGGAAACAACATTTTAGACCTGCCTGTAAAAGGACATGAGAAAACTGGTGTGAGGGACTGCACAGACAGGTGGGTCTTACACAGCTGTTTTCTTACTCTTGTGGGTTCCTCTGACAGAGGCAGCACCAGACAATCCAAGACTTCTACAGGAATCCTACTATCTCAGCAGCAGAGACACAATCAGAAAAGGCTCTAAACTTTAAGTACAGACAAGCTGTGGAAAAGAAGAGAATGTATTTGGAATCAAATGCATATTCCACCTTCAGAGTTTAAAGGCAGCAAATATGGATCCACCAGCTGGGCAGCACTGGCTCTTGAGATAGCCATGATTATCAAGCTACTAATGCTAAAGGCTGACTGTTTGAAGAAAATTTTCCATGGGGAAAGCAAGGCATAGGGGAAAAAAGACACACATTTAGTAATATATGAGGAGATTAACATGCTTTTTTCAGTGTCCAAGAAAACCTAGATGCAAAGAAGTCGTACAGAAGAAATGCCTGTTTGCAGGCTGTGAAAAAATACCAATTGTGGAATCACACTGACTTCCTTTTGGTAACAGCATCACCAGAATAATTTGTTTTCCTTATGCTGTTTCTGGAGACCTTTCTATAGGAAAGTATGTGTGACACCATAGAAGCAAGTTTTAACTAAACAAAACATATCTGGCTCCAACCTTCTGATTAGAACTTTGTTATTGGTTAGAGTCCAGTTTTCTGTGTGACAACCATATCTCAGCTCAGAGCCAACACCCAACAGTGCTGAATAAACATCACTACAGTAAATACCAATATAAACCTCTTGCTCCTGATGAGTGCACTCTGGAAATGGGAGATGGATGAACCAAACAAATTAAAGGTTTAAATATCATTCCCCCATGTATCCCCAAAGATGGATTTCATGCTGAGTGCACTCCTATTTACTCTGTATAGAAAGAAGCTGCCTCCAACTTTTGCCTAACACTAAAATTGTTCAAGACTGTTCCCTTGCAGCCATTTGGTCTGTCTGGTAAATCTGGCAGCAGCAATCTCCAGTCACCACCTTGTATCTTTGAAAATTATAACCACTCTATATTTAAAATCATTACGTAAGCAAAGATTCGGAGATCCAAGAATGTTAACTGCAAGCCTGTAGGAGATTAGTATTTAACTGAAATATATTTTACAGAATATAAGAGGCAGCCTAAGATGGTACCAGAAGGTATCCACATCCTTTTAAAATCACAGAAAGAAAATAACCATATAAAACAAAACTGAAAATCCTCAGTTAAAAGTTTTCAGATAGCACACATGAAACCTGGCCCACATTTCTAACTGCTGAATGCTGAAAGAACTCATGACAAGTTTGATTCTTTCTTCTTTTTTTAAAGAAAAGCCTATCAATAAGAATTAACCACCACAAGATTCTATCGAAGGAAACACAGAACTTCCCTCACACACAAAATAGACTGAATGTTTTGAGATATAATGTGAAATACAATTTATCAATAGTTACTCTTGTTTCCCCACACAAACTTATCTTCCCATAAATGTCATACTAGTCATCTTTTGAACCTCAGAGAGCCAGGAATAAAGACTTATCAACTTCAGACTGCAACACAATGATGTTGAAACAGACTTCTTACAGTAGTGTGCTGATGATAAAAGAGCAGTGTCAAAAGAGTCCTTGTCCCTCAAAGCAGAAACTCAGGAGCTGTGTCCAGAAAGAGTCACTATGAGCAGTGAGATGAGTCCCATGGAAAATCTTCCCTGACTCGAGGCATTCTCTGCTGTCCTCAATGTGTTTAAATTTGAGGGAACTGCCAGTGTTTGACAGGCCTTAACACTCTGATGTATACACTTGCTCACTAAGTTTCCATCCTGAAGTACAAAATTGCTCATTCCTTGCCTTATCCTACTAAATAAATTCAAGCGACTGAAATAAATGTTGCGGTTTTTTGCTGATTCCTGTCAGAGATTAATGACCACTGGCAGTGCATTTACCATTCACAGCGATTGTATCAGCACTGCAGTTGCAGCACAACAGAACTTGTGTCACAAACTGAGAACAAAACCAGCTTTGATGTGATTGAGTCCCACCACCACCACCCTCAGAGCTCACCAGCAGCGATGCAGAGCTGTGCAACACCAGATAAAGTTTCTTTAATTCCTTGTGTTTACACAAAAATAACCCTGATAAAGGTGATACAGAAGCAACTTGGAAGAGCATCAAAACCCAAAACTGCTTTCTGGCTCTTTCTGCAGTCTACCAACAACTGAGTCAATCCAAGGTCAGGCACAAACTCTGATAAGAAAATAAACCACTGCCTTGGGATAAACCACTTGCCCAACACAGAATAGCTGGAGGCAAGTCTGGAGAGTTTGGGGAGCCAGGCTGGCAGCTTCCTTCGGAGAAGGCAGGAAGAAAAAACATTTAATTTGTACTCATTTGAATCCAGGCCACACTACTGAGCTGCTGTGCCTGGTTCAATCCACTGAGCAGCTGTAACTATTTCTCTTCCAAGCTTGTCATAGTTCAGAGGGCATAGACACACCTCTTATCTCCTTCTTTGTTAGCTTTTGGGAATGAACCTCAGCTAGAAAGTGTTTCCTGGCAGTGTACTCGATATAAAAACATGCACACCATCACTGAATTTCCCTCAGGTTACACCTAAGTGTATAAGCACAGCCATTAATGTGTCATTTCTCAAAAAGTCTTCTTGGAGTCTGACAGAGCACTAAATCTCAAGCATTTCCACCATTCAACACAAGCCATAGATATTTATATAGAAAAAAGAAAACCAGAATAACTCACTATATATAGCCAAAATAAATCACTCAGCTCTGCTAATGCAAATTTTAACACCAGAAGTGTTAAGTTCTCAGGAAGAAGCTTCAATATTATTTTTAAATAGATTTGAGGGGGATTTTTTTCTTTAAATTGTGTCTGCTTTAGATCAAAAACAATTGCAAGACTTTATTATTAGTAGTATTTGACCTTTATGACCTCCTGTGGCTTTTCAAAAGAAAGTCAGCTTCCAAGTTCCAGTTCATCTTTAAACAGCATTCTGGAATTTTAGCTGGGATTAAGAGATTACAAATTAACTGGGAAGATTTAAGAGTATAAAGTTGAACTTCTTTCTCTTGGAGGAAATAAAGTACTACTTATGCAAATAAAACTTAGCTAATTGAGTTTTCCTTTCAACACAGGTTTCTAAAACTGTATTTAAGCTACTTGCTGAAAGATGGAGCATTAAGACATTTAGTATTACAAGCTCTTAATTGTCATGAAGTGTTAACTTTATTTACCTGCATATTCTCCTCCAAACTTTAAACAAGTTATCCCTTCAGCTGATCACCTGATTAAATACCTTTAATTTGTCACTTATACAGCTTGTGCTGTCTGTAGGTGTTACAGTCTCGAGAGCCCTCCATCACTTAGAGCTGAAATGCTTTGCTTTGCAAGAGAAATGGGATCACCACTGCTCCCCAGTCTGGCCCACAGCAGGGACACACCAGGAGGATTAAAAAAAAAAATCCCACTTAATTTTCTCATTCCTGCTACACCTCAGAGCCTCCCTGGAGTGCCTGTTTATCCCCCCCTCCTCGTGGAAAGCACGTTTTCCAAACAGGAATTCAGTGCAGGTTTTACAGTGCCTGAGTCAGCGGCAGGAGCCCAGCACACTGCAGAGCACACACCTCTCCAGCCGTGCTTAGGAAAACCAAACAGTTTATTTCATTTATTGGGACACTTCCCTTCAACATCTCAGCATTAAAAGAGATGAACACAAACAGATCAAGTACAATTTACTGACAGATTTAAAGCAGTGGGGATGGGAGCATACAATACACATTTGTATTGCTGCTGCCAGAGCAGGATGCAAGTCCCAGAGAAAGCACCTAACAAAAATGAATCCCTACTACTCATCTTGATAAAGAAATACTTCTTTGTATTCTAGTGCAGTCATACAAACCCTTGAGCCACCAGGCATTGCTTGGAAGACTGGAAAACATACGGAAAATGTTCAGTTGTCTGGAGAGTGTCCAATGTTACATGGAATTGCACAAGGAACTCCAGTACTAGAAGTGGAAACAAACTGCTGTCAGCAGTGTTTGCTCCAAACAGAATCTCACCCTGTGCATCAGTGGCCTCCAAACTTTTTTATCAAGTGCCACACTGAAAAAAAAAAAAAAAAAAAGCACCTATCCCAAACATGTATATTTATTTATTAGTTCAGTAGAACATGTATATAATTCATACTGCATACATTATGAAACATAGAAAAGATAAAGAGGTTTTTAATGGATGAAATAAACATTATTTTAAAAGAGTGTTTATTAATGGTACAAAATAGTTTCTTCCCACACCCCCAATGGACTGCCTTGAGCACCCACAAGGTGTGTGCACCCCACTTCAGAGACCACTGATGTAGGTGGCTAAATATATGCAACAAGCTGCTATGTGCATTTCAGCCATTCGAAATAAGAATCAGCTCCTCACATGCCTTCCACAAACCTGTAAATACCATTCAGAAAACCGCCCAGCAGGGACTCTTAAAATGCAAATAAGTGCCAAGCCACTGGAGCTCAGAGGGTTGGTTTTTTGCTTGGTTGGTTTGGCTTTTTTTTTTTTAACTTTAGAGCTTCGCTTTATTCTTCACATTGCTGAACTCTGTTAGCAAACACATATTTTCTCAGAAGGGATACAGAAAAGAAAAAAAATATCTTTTATCCTTCCAAAAGCAACAACACTGCACTAATTAATATTATTCCACACCAACACACATTCATTTCCATTTTTAGCTGGTATTTCAACAAAGCTCAAGTTGTTTGAGGATATACCCTTAAAGTTAAGAAAGCAGTAGGTTGTCTGCATTTTTTTTTAATCCTATTTACTCTGTAAGAAGGAAACTATCAATCAGGCAGGAGAAAGATTTTATTCAAACCTACTTACAAAACTGACAGCTTAAACACTATGTTCACTCATTCTGAAGATTCTCTATTATAAAATTTGCTCAGCTACAGCTACACTGAAAGAAGAACGCAAGAAATCTATTCCATCCTCAAAAACTAAAATATAAACATTAGCTGAGCAGAAGGATTTCATAATCATGGAAATTAGTTTGTTTTACTAATCACTGAGCTGACTTACACTAATGCTTCTTAAGAGCCATGAGAGAATTACAGTGTGAGCCAAGTCTAAGCAAGGTAAAGTTTTCCCTCTCTGTCACCTCTTCTTCTGACTCCATAATTAACTTTCCTCTCTGATTGTCCAACAAATCAGGCTCAAAGCACAAAAAGAGTTATGGATTGGAAACAACCATTTCTAACACTAAGTAAGGGAGTTATACTCAAAAATGTGGCACGTGTTTCAGGAACAGACAGGATTTCACACCACACACATCCCCATCTATTCCCCCCTTTATTTAATTTCTTTTTTAACTGTTGGGCACAATTTGACTACTCAGATAACAAGCAGAAACATAGCATTTAAATGTTACTGGAAGACATGCAAATATAAGGAAAAACGTAACCATCACCCATATGTGCAAAAGTTGCTGTTTTTCCTTAACTGAGAAACAGACAAGGGAAAAAACTGAGAGACAATGACAGATCAGCATGTTTGGCATTTACATTTTGCAATTACCTCTTGGGCAAGGTCATTTGCTTTTAAATTTGGCTCAGAATTCTGTTTTCCAGTTCAAAGCACGTTGAAGGGCCTTGTTTTTAGTTTTTCAGAGGCCCAGCAAACACTGCTCCAGGGCTCTATTCAAGTAAGATTTCTCCCTTAAAAGGAAAACCTCAGTGTTCAAGTGGCATTTCATTCATTTGGGTTCAGCTTTTCAGGAAAAAGGTCCTCTCCCAGTTTTCACTGGGGAAGATGTTTGGAGCAAGAAAATACAACAGATTATTCCTGTTTGCTAAAGCCAAGCTTTAATAAAAAACAGTCTTTGCACTACTTCCAAATTCTTCCTCTAGGAATACAACCAATAATTTCTCCTCTTCTTGATACTCCGTTCCCATTACTTGCTTTTCTATCCCATTCCAATCTACAATAGTTGTTTGGAAAGAACACGAGCTGCACAGCAAACAAGTGACTGCCTTTTCCTGCAGTTCAGAGCTTAAAACTTAAAATCACTGAAGTTTCAATGTTTGCTTGCACATACAGCTGAAATATCACCCACACCACTGAACTGTGAAACAAGCTAACAAGAAGAACAGTATTCTCAGAAAAAACCATAAGCCCTTGGTACAGATGCAGACCTTTCTTAATTGAAGTCAGTGTCTTCTGTTCTAAATATTTCAGTTGCAGTTAGTCTGCAATTTCCTATTCAGTATTTAGTTAATACTAACTCATGAGATCAAAGATGAGTCACCTCTTCCAGCAAAGTACAAGCCACAGAAATTCACTTGAATTACATTAATTTTAATTTCGAGGGGAAAGCAAAACAAAAAAAAAAAACAAAAACCTGCAACACCAGAATATCAAGATATCAAGTATTAGGAGTTTTTCATGTATTTAAAACCTCAGGTCATTTCAGCATGGGCAGGAATTCCAAGACATCTACACACCTGAGTTGGGACAAGTTTGGCTTTTTCAGAACTCTTCATAGAAGGAAAAGGAGGAAAAAAAAGAGACAGGAATACTTGCCATATTCAACTCATCATCTGTTAAGATTCAACAGGAAAGTATAGAAACACCTCACCTCAAGGTTTATTTAATTCTCACCAGGCTATGTAACACACTATCAACCCACTTAAGTCTCAGTTTTAGGTTTACTATGCTCTATAAAAAGAAAAATGGACAGAATTACAAAGTAGATCTTACTTATTAAAAGTAGAAAATAATTTCTCTCTGATAAATATATACAAAGATGTGGCCTCAGAGTCAGAAGCTACAACAGTGACTAATGTATGCAATATTTAATCAGATGAAGGATATAGAGCAGCCCAGCCCACTCCCCTGGTCCCCTCTGTTCTCTTTCACAAGGAGGAAAAAGCAGCAACAGGGACCCAACTGCTGAAGATTTTTTCAGCCTACGTTCTCGCTGGGTTGCAGCTAATGCAGATCAGTTCTGACATCTGGTTTGTCACATACGCCACAAGTACGTGGTGCTGACAACCAAGAAAGAGGAGGGAAAAGAGGGAACAGAATGAGCAAGCAAGGGTGAGAAACAGTGCAGTACCCATTGCAGATAAAAAGGTGTCAAAAAACAGCTTGAGGTTCCTTATGAAGTAACTTGAAATACGGGGAGAATTTTTCTAAAGCTACAGCCTCCTGTGGAATTCATTTCCCAGAATAGACAGGCAGTTTCCGAGACATACTACTGAAATTCAGGAAGGCAATTCTGTACGAAATAATTCCGTAGCATGACTTCACACTCAGGCTGTCACCTCTCAGAGCCATGTCTAGGACTACTCTGTAGTCTCAAACTTTGCAATGCATGTTTTGGTATCAGTGGCATCACTCCTCACACCACTCATCAGCTCAAGGCCTTCACCTGAGCACTTCCAGACTTCCCACAAAGAAACTGCTCCTTCTCCTCCAGTCCACAGCCATGAAGAACAGCTCAGGAATTCTGACAAGTAATTTCTACATTACTCCTGCAATGCCTTTGAGGAGTAAGGCAAGCACACAGCTGGAATATTAGATGGCCTTATGATTTGTGATTCAGAGATGATTTCACACTATCAGACTAAGACACCCAACCTGAAATCTGTCCCCTGCTACTCTAAAAATACAGTTTGGTGGCACGTCCCTCACTGAAAGTATTTAAAGTGCATTGCTTCAGTTACTGACTCACAACCATTTGCAACAGATGAAAATGAATACTGTAACAATACATTCCTGAAGCATTTGTTTTAAACAAACAAATGCTCATTTGCCTCTAGTTTACCGTTCCAGAGGTAAAACACAGATTATCCCATCTTACTGATAAAGGCAGAGGCAACACTGTCTTTGAGCATGACACCCCAAAAGCCGTGTTAGACTAATTCCACTCTGTGTATCCCTCAAAATATGTGGTAGGGTTTTTTTTTCTCCAGGGTGCTGGGAATCAGCATAACTACAAGAAATAGTTCTAGTAGCAACTGTTCCCAATCTTAGTTGCCATTACTGCCTGGAGTATTATCAAGGCCAGCACAAAGATAATAGAAGCTCTCACACCATAACAGTCTCATTCCTCCTGCTGCTGCTAAAAAAAATGGTGAGAAGAATTCAGTATCTTCAATACTTTTTATCCTTTCCACACACCAATATGTATGTATACATATGCAAATATAAATACATCATTTATACAAACATCATCAATAAAACAACATTTGTAATCTGTGTAAAACTACCAGTCAGGAACAGCCACACAGAGCATAAACAGAGCAACCCAAGAGCGAAATCCTGACCAAGACCTCATGTAAGGCATTTAAGGCATGCTTGAACAGCACATGTTTTTTCACTACACTGAAAAAAGTACACTCTAGACAGCCAAACTCTTAAAAAAAAATCTATGATGCCAAAGTGATTCATGGATTTCCTGCAGGTGACTCATTAGTGCTTTCACTTTAGAGAATAAAAAAAACCAGAAATATCTTGTAAACACAGGCTGACATCCTTCAAAGGAGGGCCAACCTCAGACTTTGCTTATGCCAAATATTTACCAAGATTATTTGCCTTTTTTTTGCTTTTAATTCAAGCTGTTATCTCCATGATTCAAAGAGGTCAGAAATACATCTTTCAACATTAGAAAATATCTGAGCATGCCTTTATGATTGAGGAAGGAAAGTATTTTAAAGCTTAGCACAAGCTCTTTAGATCCAGACCTACCATATCAAGCAATGATTTGCAAGGTTTACCAGTATTATTTATTTCAACCCATGAACGTGCAAAGGTTCATTCAGAGCAGCCTCCGTGAGACAGAATAAAACCAAGGCCTCCAAAACCAAGCAGAGACACATAGTTAGATCAGAGCCTTTTGACAGATTATTAAACATGTCAATGAACACAAGTTATGACTTTGTTTGGTTTTTTTTACCATGGCAGTGACTCATCACACAGAAATCCATTTACTCATTTCCGGGCAGTGGCCTCCATAATAAATGGGCAAATGCAATAAAATTGCAAACCTGAGGATGTGCAGTTTTGTATTAATATAAGAAAGAGCTATTGATCCAAGAAAGACTTCCTGTGAGAGAACTGTTTGTTTCTTGGGCTTACTTTCAACCTGCTAAGGTTCATTTCACAGCCCTGGAGTCTACTGTCAAGAAGATGGTCCACAGACAGGGCTGGAAAAACAAAGCTGGAAACACGTGGAAATGGGAAAGCATTGCTAACAATTGGGAGTTTCAAGCAGACCAAGGGACTTCAATATCACATTCCGTTTCGTTAATCTGCAGGTCACACACAATAGGGATCACATGTAAACTGCCTGAAAATGCAGAGGCAGGCTAAGGACAACATGCTGCTGGAACAGCAGGCACACAGACTGCTGGGCACTGGCAAAGCCTCCAGGAAGTTAAGGGACAACAAGAAAAAATAAAGCACAGCAATGGCTGCATGAAAGCAAGGGACTGATGCTTTTAAAAGTTAAAGTTATCAAACACCAATCTCCAGAACTACAGTTCACTAGTTTGTGCTTTAATTACTGCAGGTCAAGGAAGAGCTTTATGTCCATGCAGATGACTGTAACCATCACAAACCTAAACCTGAGGGGTCTTCCCCTCTGTGAAAGCACACATTTCAATGACTGGCAGTACTGTCTGCTGGCTTAACATCAAGTATTTTGTAAGATCACTTGCAAATCAAAGTATTGCTGGATTAGTGAAGTTGATGGACAAGAATGAGTCGCGCTAACTTGAGACAGATTGCAATTTTATCTAAGAGACGCAAACAAATCGCGCTGAGAAGACACAATTCAAGGATGAAAATGTAACACAAGCAAGTGCAGTGTGAAAAACAGTCCTTTGGAAAAACACAGATAACAGTGGTATTTGATGCTTATGTTTAAAGTTTGTCCAGCCTTTCACAGAAGCTCATCAAGCTTACTGTACTCAGAGAGCCAACCTGGTCATACACATGTTTAGCCACCTTTTCTGGCATAACCGAGATCCCAGTTTTAGAAAGCTGTAACATCAGTGCCACACGTTTGGTGAAATACCAAACTATTTAGAAACACCCAGCTATTTAGAGTTTCTTTAGCATACAAGCAGGGTCAGCACGGTCCTTTACATCAAAGCTACATATCAGAATCACAGAGAACGAAGAGAACTCATAGAATGGTTTGGCTTGGAAGGGACCTTAAAGATCATCTTGTTCCAACCCTGTGCCACGGGCAGGGAGCCCATATTGCGCAAAGCAAGATAATTTCCATGGGTGGCATTTTATTTTATAGACACCTTTACTGAGTAACCTCCCTAGGCAGGATAGGATCATTTCCATTGTTTCAAAATTCCCTTTTACACAACTCCATCTCAGTTTTTGTCCGCTCTGTCTTCCCTTCAGTCTTATATTAACACACAGTGGAGCTCTGTGTAATTGTCACTTACACAGCCTGTAATCACTGAAAAATGCAGAAGCACTTTAGAAGCCACAGAATCACAGAACGTCAAAGGGCTGGAATGGCCCTTAAAGATCACCCAGCCCCTACCCGGTGCAGCCACCTGTTCAATTTCTCCTGGAAGGGGCGACCACGGGACACGGCTGCCCAAAGACGCAATGCCATGCCTGGGGAGCATCCCTTATGTAAGTGCGGCTGCCACCAGCCCCACACGGCCCCCGGCACCCAGCGATGCTCCCCGGGGGTGACCGGATGCCTTTGGACACCGGCACCAATCGGGGTCACACCGGGCAGCGCTGCTTTGTTGTGCGGGGACACGAACGCACGGCGAGGGACAGCGACGCGCCAGC
>VZTJ01005789.1:155985-187452 GCA_013397795.1 Orthonyx spaldingii | reverse complement strand
GGGGTTGAATCATTTTTCTCTTGCTCCCTGTTCTCCTGGCACTCCTTATTTTATACAATATTTATGAATTATTGTGCATTGTTTACATTCGTGCCATGCCCGGGAGCTCCAGCTCTGGGTAAGAACCCCCACTGTGCAGAGCCAGCAAGGTCTGCTCAGATTCCAGGAACTGAGAACCAATACAAAAGGCAAGGTCAATAACAGAATGAGATGTTCAAGGGAAGAACATAAGATAATGAGGCATTGTTCATCAGCTTGGAAGCCAGGCGTCTCAGCATTCCAGGATTTAAGCATTACCGAGTTGTGATGGAAAACACACTTTAGTACTCCATTCAGTTAATCAAGTTTTAGCACAAAATATTTATATTACATCATTCTGGTGGACCCCATTCTCTGTATTGTGACTAACACGCTTCTAAAGCAGCACATGTACTTGTAGAGCTGCAGCAAAACCCTATGCAACAAATTAACTTGGGGTCAAACTCTCCTTTCCTCACCCCAGAAGTTGTTCCAGAGGGAACTTTGCCGAGTAAGGTCTGACACGCTGTGACATTCAGCAACAACACTGAATACTGCTAAAGCCAGCTTAAATAATCCTTTCCTCCTTCCCAGCTGTGTGTTTCTATTCCTGTCCCATGCCTGCACTCCATAGCCACAAGCACTTGTGCAGCATATTGTGAACTCAATTTGCAGATGCACAATAACCTATTAAGTACTATTTATGAAACTGGGCTCTAAAGCACAGTGACTGAAGTCAGAACAAATTTACCTGGCTGTACCAAGCAGAAGGAACCTCATTTTGTAGGGTCAGGACTTACCTTAGTGTCACTCAGACAGTGCCAGTGTCACCCTGAGCAGGATCAGACCATGTCTATATTACGGATACACTGATGCCAACTGTGCCTACATTTGGAAGAAGTGCCACAGAATTGGAAAGGATTTGGAGAACTAAACAGCTGGTGCTGAGCATCCAGCTTCTGGACTATGCACATTCAGGGGCTTTATTTAAGATTAGATCTAGTTTTGTCCTACAGACCCCTTAGCAGCTGGAGCCTGTCAGGGCATCTCCTGGTTCTTGTTGCAACTCTTAAGGAACCCAAGTCATGTGCTCAGCCCTACTCAGAGCAGCAGAGCCCTGGGATGAGTCTCAGAGAGTGGCATCCACAGGAGCTTTTCCAGTGACCATCACCTGCCCAAATGTCATGAGCTGGAACAGGAAGAGTGATCTTCTGGAATCTTCTGGAATCCTCTCAGCCAGATTCACCCACAGAGAGGCTGGCTGAAGAGGTGATTGCTTTTAACACTGTAAGTGAAATTATTCTGACAGACATTTGGAGCCATAAAAAACCTCATTGACACACCTACCCACGGGTCTCCAAGAGAACTCATATTTACAGAACCTCAGCCTCTACATAATGCTGCATTTGCACTGCGGATACACCTCGGTGTTCCAGAGGAGTAGGGATGTATGAAGTTCGAAGAGTGACACTCAACCCTCTCCTCCCAAGAGCAGAATCTCTAGCTGCCAGGCAACAATTTAGGTCAAAAAACACTTCTCAGATTTTCCTTCATTTGTGACATGTGGATAAAAAAGTCCTGTACAGATCTTGCCATCCTCAAGCTCTTGATGCTCAGTTAAGTACTGTGCTGGTAATTAGAATTCTTATGACTCTCCAAGGGCTAAACCAGAAGATTAAAAGAACTGTATTTTCCTGTGAGATTATATGTTCCATACTTGAGTAACTGGGATAGATGATCATTGCTATATACAGGCTAAAAGTGTTTATTGCTGGCTTTGCTTTTCTTGTGCAGTGCTATGTAGGTCATTGTAAAAGCTAAGGAAAGAAGACAGACATGAGACTGAAAAAGAGGGCTGAAAATCAGAAAGTGTGAGTCTTTGTCCTTGGATACACAGCAGGTTCTTTGCACCACGCTTTTACATTTGTGACTGAAGGTAACATTTGCTCCCTGCTGTGCACAAGTGTTACAGCCAGACTATATTGATATGTATAAAATGTTTTAAACTGCCATTGTGACAGAGGTCACATTCATATTTCTATGCGGATAAATGAAAGCAAGATCTTTGATGGCAGTAATAACAAAATAGAATTTATGTATGGTCATACCTCAAACAAATCAGGGAAGTTCTGTATTTTTGTTGGAGTCAGTCAGGTTCTGCATTTGTGGGGGGCACTACCAGTGAGAAGCAAGATTGGAGTGGAGCGAGGTGGAATCAGAGCCACGTGAAACACTTGGCAATGTGCTTTTCACTTTGATATTTTGATTGTATTACAACACCTATCTATCTGAACAATTTCTATACTGCATTTCTATAACAGCTTTTTACCCTGGCTCCACTGCTGTGTGTGATAAATCAGAGGGCTGTAACACTTTGACAGATATGGAGCTACACAAATGACTCAGCTTTACCTGATGTTTCTGAGATAAGGTCAAAGGCATTCCTAAACAAAATTTTTAAATATCCCAGAAACTGCATATAAATAGTCAATTTCCTCTTTGGGGATGAGACACATGAGGAATTGCAAGGCACCCTTTCATTTCTTAAGGCATTCTAAGCCTGCCATGTACACCATGACACCATAGAGAACGTAGGAGGAAATAGAACTATCCCTGAGTAATTATTGCAGGGAAAATTACAAGCATGAGTTGTTATTGCAGGAGTTACACTATGTCATCAGTCCAGTAGGGCCAGGTGGAGACGTGATCGGCTTGGGGAAACAAGCGTTGATCTTTGGAAACTAACAGAGGATGAGGCCACAGAAAGTAGGAAAAGTATTTGGGCTTCTAATTTCCTCTTGTTTTCCAATGTCTGTGAAACCACTGGGAGGTCATAACTTCTTATATATTGTGGAATCTGTGCCACCAGCCTGACCTTAACAAAGGGAAAGAAGGAAGAGTCACAGAGTTTTAGATCAGTCAGACCCTTTTCTTAAATGAAAAAAAAAAGAACAGAAAAAAAAATTATCAAAGTATTTACTTTCAAGCACCTGTGAGACAACGGAGTGTGAACAGTTAAGATAATAAATGTGAGATTGAATTTCTTCTTATGGCAGTCTGGCAGTCCTGGGCAGTAGGGTGTATCTGCACTTCGTATGACCTTTGATCCTGTTCCTTGTGATTTCCCTATAACTGCCTAAGGAAATGTGGTCCACTTGTAACCCCTCCACTGTCTTAACATTTGGGAATTTTCTCCTGGAGAGTGATTACTAATGGTTAGCACTCTGCTTTGGTACTGTCCTGTACCTTTGCCAATAGCCCAAATAATGGAATAACAATGTACTCAGTAAATTCATCAGGCTAGAAGGGTCAGAAAGCCCACTGTGCATCAGAATTCCATTATGAGATTATCGTGGCAAGTTGAATAAATGACCTGAAATGAATGAAATGCCTGGCAAGAGGAAACATTTTCAAGAGCAATAATGATCTGTACAAACACAAGCTCAGGAATAGTTGGTTAATCAGGAGTTCTGGGGTAATCCTAGATTGTAAATTGATGAAAGAACCAGTAACAAAAAAGTAAAAAAAATAAAAATAAAAATCCATTTATACTATGATGAATACACAGGAGCATTATGCATCAGACCTATGCAGTAAACCTTTTACTCTACTGTGAGTCAGATCTCCATGGGAATTCTACATCCAGTTTGATACAACCATTTTAAGAATTATCTATAGAAAACAGGCCAAAGGAAATCAAGGGTAATCTGAACTTTAAAAGCTGTGATTTATTATTTGAAGGATAGGGATTTTTTGGACTAGTTTCTCATTGGAAACAGGCAAACATTCTTGAAATACAGAAGAATTGCTGGAAAGAGGACAAGAATAACTGATTTCTTTGCCCAGTGTTGCTGAACCATAGAATGGTGGAGGCTGAAAGGTACCTGTGGTTCAAGCCCTCTGCTCACAGCAGGATCAGCTAGAGAAGGTTGTCCAGCTTCATGTCCACTGGGGTTTGGGTATCTCCAAAGACAGTGACTCCACACACACTCTGGGCAATCTGTGCCAGTGTTTGACCAACTTCACAGTGAAAAAAATTCATAACTTTAAGTAGAATTTCCTATATTTCAGTTTGTGACCATTTCCTTTTGTCCTTTCACAGGATATTCATGAGAAGAGTCTGGCCCCATCTTCTTTTCTTCCTCCCATCAGGCATTTATGCACATTGAAAAGATCCCCCCTGAGTCTTTTCATTTCATAGAGGCTAAACAATCCCAAGTCTTATCCCAGAAAACACAAGTACTGAGCATAATCACAGGAAGAATGAGTTAGACAAACAAAAAATGAGTTAGAAACAAAGCATTTGGCTAAACAGGCCTGGGAAGTGCTCAGTGACATTGGCTGGGCACTATCCACCCCTGGTGTTGTTTAAGAACAGGTTGAGCAAGACAAGAATGAGGTAATGTGATCTCTTCCTATTCACAACCTACAGACATTTTCTGCACTCTTATTTTTTTGGATCTCAGTCTCCTTGCCTGTTTCCACGTTTCTTTAACCTCTTTTTTGCCCATTTCCTCTTCTGTCTCTCTTGTCTCATGCGTGTATCTGTCAAGCAGCAGCAGAAGCTTCTGCCAAGGTGTAGCAGCTCCACAGAACTGCAAATACTTGCCAGCTACAGGAAATTGCAACAGTCACCTTACTTAACCCCCTTTGCTTTCTGTGCCTCTTCCAGCTGGGTTCTGAGCCTTCTGGACAATGGTTTTAATGCTATGTCCCGTGTGCAGCTCTTGTGGGGTCATTTAATTGGACACTGCCTCATTATAAATATTGTGCTAATTGAACTTAGGCAGCCACCTGAGAAATGGTGGGATTGTCACATTTCGTAACAGTGGGTTCCAGCACTTCCCTAAGGCTGTAGATACTGCATCAGAAGGCTTGGGCCACAGCTTCTCAATTTATTGTTTTAATTAAGACAAGAAAGCCTCCCTCATAAGAGTTTTGTTTCTTTCTGTGACATTTGCCACTGCTTTCTTTTTTTTTTTTTTTTTTTTTTTTTTTTTTTTTTTTTTTTTTTTTTCCCTAGGAAGCTGCTATAAGCAATGTAAGGAAAAAAGGAAAAGAAGAGAGAAAAGGCTGATATTCCATTTCTCCCCCCTCAGCCATACTTACCTCTTTACAGAAGCAGCAGCTCTGAATGTGCCAAAAAAAAAATCCACCCCAAAAAATGAGAAAGCAAACATGAGCAAGTCCCCAAATAACTTTCCTTCTCAACTAAACCAGTTTGAAACGAGGTTTCTGAGACCAGCTGGTGCATCACACAAGCAATTGTTCTGTTTGGCTGATTTGATTTGCCTCCAGCTGCAATGTTAATTACAGTGAAAAAAAATAAACACAGACTCAAGTTAAATTTGCTAACAGTCTTAGAAATAGGTGCCCCTGCCCTACTCTTAATCAAACACAGCATCCAAAAGCAAACACAATTTAATACTAACAAAACAAACTGTGGTCATAGATTTGATTCTCAGTTGGAGTATGGAATTGTAAATATCAGTTTTGGATTCAGTTTATGAAAGGTAAATTTAAAAAAATATTATGTCCTGCCACAGTAGTATAATACCTGTGGAAAAAGGATTTGGGAAGCACTGGGAATCAACACCACTGGGTTATACAGCTGACACTGCAAATAATTTACTGTGCTACTTGTAAATTGGAATAATGGGCACATGACCTATGCCCATGGAGTATTTCATGACTGCAAAGCACTTTGGAATCAGATAATTAAAAGACTACCTAAGTACACACAAGAGATGCAAACTTCCCTGAGATGGACATTAGGTGAAAAATAATCCCCAACAATTGTGATAATAGGATTGATTTATGTGCACAGTACTCCATCATGCAAAGCCCAGTTTCTGCTCTATGCTTTACATATTCTTACAGTCCAGTTTGTTTAAGGGAAGGCTGCCTCAGCTATCAAATCATAAAGGTTGCAGCAATCCTTAGAGCCAGATGGTTGTGACTCCTTGGCAGCTTTTATCAGTGACATAAGTCACTCTGAATGGATATGGAATCACTTCCTCTCAGGGAAAAAGTGGCTCATATGAATTCTGACCTGGCCTGGCTCTGACCAACAGCACCTTCAACAACAAAAAACCCAAACCAAACAAAAAAAAGTTTTACTGAATAAATTGATTGTGATTTTAATATCTTGCTCTTTCAAAATGGGTCTTTCAGAAATCAAGGTGTAGCTATACCAGTGCTGGTCAGAACGGACCTCTGGAGATTGTTAGCCTAACTTTTCTCTTGAAGAAACACTTTATTAAAAAGCAGCGCTGAAATTTTATATTTTGCTGCTCCTCGCAGGCTGTATAAGGAAAAATGAGGGATACAAAGCACTGAAACTACTTAAATCCCGCTTTTATCTTGTCGTTTTGAGGTTTTGAGGGGTTCAACCACCTTTGAGAGCAACACCTGAGCCAGAAATGATCCTTGTGTGCCATGAGACTGATAGGAGCGTTACCTTCTCTGGCAGCCGTGCCGAGCTCAGCGGCAGTGCCTGCGCCGTGTGCCGGTCCCGGGCGGGCTTCTCACGTCACACCCCCGTATTTCTGTGAAATTTCTCTAAAATTTCTATACAATTTCTGTAAAAGCGCTGAATTTGGCCGTCATCCGCGGGGTGTTGCTGCCCCCTGCCGGCCGCCGGCCGCGCTGCGTCACGGGACAGTGACGTCACGGAGCTGTGATGTCACACCCGTGTTACGTCACAGCCGCGCTCCGGAGCTCTGCCGCCGCCGGGATGAGCGACGGGCCCGGAGCTGCGCTGAGAAAGGTGATTTTTGTCACCTGTTCTGGGTTTAATTCCTTGGTCTGTCTGTGGAGAGCCACAGAATCCCAGAACTGGCAAGGTTGGAAGGGACCTGCGAGATCATCCAGTCCAGCTGTCCCCCCCAAAGCCACAAAGCACATCCCGCAGCTCCTCTTGAACACCTCCAGGGATGGTGACTCCACCACCTCCGTGGGCAACCAATTCCCAGTGCCTGCGCACCCAAACAGTGAAAAGATTTTCTTCTAATATCTGACCTGAATCTCCCCGTCTTGAAATCTGTGTGATGAATGCTAAATTACCATTCAGTGAAAAAATTTTCTTCTAATACCTGATCTGAATCTCCCCACCTCAAAATCTGTGCGATGAATGCTAAATTATCATTCACTGGCACTCTTAGGCTCTTCCACTGAGTGGATTTTGCCTTTACCAGAGCATCACGCAGCAAAACAAGTCAGTCAGGAACAAGTTGCTCGGATCAAGCCCAAGGAACTTCAGGGGTTTAGATTTTAAATTTGACAGACTCTCAGAGTTTGGTTTTGCCACGATGCGCCTTCTGCACATGACCTGCTTGAGTCACAGTTGAAATGTCCATTTGAGCTAATGCAAAAATTGAGTCTTTTCTTCTTCTGTCATTTACATAAATATACTCAGGCTCTGTTCCAGTTTCTGGCAGCAAAGGAAGCTTTGGCTGTCCAGTCCTTGAGACAGAAAATCCACCAGGGAGGACGGGGAAAATTGTAAGCACAACAAGCTCCTTGAATCTCCTGCCCCTGAGAGGGGAGAGTCACAGGAAAGGAAGCAGCAGAAGGGGATTACACCAGTGGATCAGCCTTCATCAACAACTACTGGAGACTCATGCAGAGTTCCCAATGGAAAACTGATGGACTGAAAGTTAAAATATCACCTTGTGACACTGGGAAAATTTCACCTTCTTAATGATGTAGCTTGGATGGTACCAAATGTCAGTCAATCATGAAGATAAGTGCTTTAAGCCTCTCCGTAAAAATTTGAGAACGTGTTTAATTTTAATGTAATTAAACCAAGAAAGCATCACTGATGGTAAAGAAATAAAGAACTTTTATCTGATTTATTGGGAGAAAGCACAATACACACACACACAAATAATAAAGATCTGTCATAATTCTACACTCCTCATTTGAAAAAAGCACAAATTCAAGTGAGTGGGTAAAATTTGCAAAGTTTTTCTGGGTGAACATTGATATAGGGCCTGGGTTTGTTTTTGGCTGATTCATTCTCTCCTATAGACAGGCCAGGCCCATCACACCAAAGCTGACCTGCTCACTAATCTCAAAAGTTGGTGTCACTGAGAACAAGGTATTTGAAACCACACCTTCACTCAGTGTTTTTTCCATTTCAATTTACCATCCTTTCCCTCAGTCAGGTTGTGGTCAGTCTGAAACCCACAGGAAATTAAGAGCTGCTGCTTGTGTTCAGTGCAGAAGTGCTGCTGGAAAAATTCCAGGTTTGTTCTTTCTGAATCTGCAGGCTTGTCTTTCTTTAGAGATTGATGGATTAGGATGGTTGCTAATTTTGATATTTGGAATGAGGATTAGAGTCATGGTTATGGAATAAAGAGGTGCAGAAATGAGCCAATGGTTTTCTTTTGGGTTTATAAACTGTGAAACAAACTCTAACGCCTGTGCTAGGAGATTATTATCTTCGTTTAGATCCCAGACTGGAAATGTTTATTGGTTTTATGTGAAAATCAAGAGTTTCATTTGCAAGCAGGGTTCTACAAAACCCAGCTTGGAAGCCAAATCTGAAAGTATCCCCTGTTAAAGTGCTGGATATGTCAATGTTGTTTGTTACAACTGGAACTGCAGGAACCCACGGCCTCCAACACCCTGCAAGCCTGACATCTTTCACAAGCTTTGAAAAGAAATCCTAGGGATGCAGGCACCCCCAGAGCCTGCCCGCAGCCCGGGGAGCATCCTGCCAACACGCTGAGCATAGGGGAGGTGAGAACGCTCCCTTTACTTTCACAGGAAACCCTTTTCCATCGCAGCCCTGCTGCTCTGCCAGCACGGCAGGAGCGAGTTCTGCCTTGGGGCCGGCGCTCGGGAGGCGCAGCGGGTGCAGGGAGTCACAGCGCCCGCTGTCACCCTCGCGGGGACGCCCGGGGAGGTGAGGTGACACCAGCAGCGTTCGGGGAGGCGACACCAGCCCCCTGCCCCGCTTCTCTCCTCAAATGACATCAGGAAGGTGCCTCGGGTTCGGTTTGCTGCGCTGCCACAGCTCCTCTGGAAGCACCGAAACAGGGATGTGCACACAGCGGTTGGTGGGGTCACGACGTAAATCCGAGGCACGGGAGGAACCAGAATTCCGCGATGCAGTTTCTGGGCTCTGTCAAATCCACGTCCTCTAATTTCACAACCATAAACTGTTTCTTAGGGTAGTCAAGCACAAACTATTTAACGCAGGGATTCCCTACGCAGGTAATTGGATGTTATATAATAAGAGTTATGTGTCTAATTGTTACTGGGGAAAAAAAAAAGGTATAACAATAATAATTGCTGTGATCCTTGCCTGCTCTAGTAGAGCCTATTTTCCTTGAAGTAATCAGGGACTTGTTGCTAGGTAGTTAATATTAAAGGTACCTTAAATATTTTAATGTGTCTATGCCTGCTGTTTCCAGGCAGCAATATTTGTTTATGATATTGTTATACAACCCTACCTTATATTCTTTATTCAGTGTAATCTAATCTATCCATACAGCTAAACTTCAGCCCTGACACTTTTATTTGTCACACAGTAGCATATGGAAGCAACTACTCTGTAGAATGAAAAGATACTTCTGATGTACCAGATTTAATCTTTGTCAGGGTGCTAGTAACAATCTTAGGAACTGAATGTAACAAAAAAGGCCATTTAAAATTGGCAGTGCTTCAGTGCACTTCCAGCACCAGCAGATGCTTACACCTGCCATAGGTACATAGTACAAATTTTCAAAGTTTTAAAGTAAATGGTATGATTTCACTCTTTTGGGTGGAGAGAAGCCCAATTTATATTGATTTACAGTTACCTTCATCCTTGTTTTCATGCTTCCAGGCATGTTCCATCTTAAGAGCTGGCTTTATACCGGACATGCAGTCATGCAGAAACTTTGATAAACGTTTGCATTTATTGGCTCAGGGTCAAGATCACCTTTAATTGATGAGATATGTTAGAGTTGAACTCCCAGCGCCTTTTTTTGGACCAAATTCTCTAAATTTTTAGAGAAATCTTCACATGCAAATCTGCTGTATCTCTCTTTTCTAAGTGGTAATAGCCCGAGGGAAAGAAACATTTCATGGTTGTTGGAAAGGCAGCTGGGGAGAGCAGGAATGGAGATGAGACAGGAGCTCATCACCAATGGTGACACGAGGGAAGGTCCTGGGGACCAAGTACTCACCAATACCCACAGAAATGTTCAGCTAGGGCTATGTGCTATCATTTCATCATCCCTTGGAAATAAAAAATTGCTGTATGTTTGGCGGCTGGGCAAAACTGCTTCAGGTTTTCCTTGCTTTCATCTCGATTTAAATAAAATAGGAAAGCTCGCACTGGGTTAAACATTATGGCTCTTAGTAACAGATTTTACAGTCTGAGCTGTGCACTTGGAGTGGCAAGACAGACTGCTGACAACTCCTATTCTTTGCCACAGATCAGTATGGGCTGCAGAAAAAACCACATTATCGGCCTGCCAACCCTGTGGGAAACGCACAAGGGAATTATTCCAGACACTGCTCATTTCTGCAAATGGAAGGAGCGGAGCTTTCCTGACGAGACAGAAACAGATGAGAACTCAAAGTTCACGAAATGATGAAAAGCAATAAATCTTCAAGTAACCCATGTGGATGATTTTACAAATCTCATCTGTTCACTGTCAGGGGCTGCAGAAATGCAGTAAAAAACCAGGCTAAGTTCCATAGCCCCTTTGTTGATAAATTCAGTGTATTTCTTTTACTGTTTTAAAACTCAGATAACCCTCCCCAATTTTTAAAAATTATTTTATATTTGTGAAGTCAGATGAACGACAGATCATCTATCCACTGAGTAGATCAGCAGTAATACTTCAAAATTTGCTACATTTTCTTTCCTACTCACCTCATTCCTAAAATAGGCACCCTATTTTAGAAACTTAGAGTTAATGATTTTCATCTCTGTTCTATCCCCAGCCTTTTTACCAAGACTTCCAACAACTGATAGTGCAATCAATGATTCTTGTGTTTGTTGTGGAACACGACAGAGAACATTGCACAGTCCTTGAATAGATGTCAAATGTAAAGAACCAGGGATGAAGAACTTCAGATTATGTGTTCAATTCTGAAATGTCTTTACAGGTCAATGCCCTTTGGAATTATTTTCTGAAATATGGGTGGCAAATGTGCTTTTCTTCTTACAGTCTGAAATTTAACATAAGATCCTCCACTTCTGCTTGTTCTGGAATTTGCTGGTGCAGGGGCACACGGAAACTAAAGGCTGCTGGACCTGTTCCTTCCTTTCCTGCAGATTTCCAGCTTCTGGAGTGGAAATTCCAGCAGGAAACAACTGAAATAGCCTCTTTATTTTTTTTTGAAGTTGCTTATTTATAAATCCTGGAAAGGTGTTTGGCTGAGAATTGGTGTGTTCCCCTGCTTTGTAACCAGCCTCTCGCCCATCTTAAAATAACTCCCGCTGTGGATTACAGGGGCTGGCATTCAGTTACATTGGTCTCTAGTGTTACAGAGCAGGCACAGACCATCCTCAGTGGTTCACAGGCACAGGGACTGACCCCATGCACAACCCTAAGGATGTGTTCTTTGGGCAGAGCTCAGGAACCCAAACTATCCAGTGTTAAAGGCTGTTTCTTTGTGCCACCAGGCCAATGGATCTTAGTGTCACCCATTTATCTTTAAGCAAATGATTCATCTGAAGAAAAAAATAGTTCAAACACATTTGTTCATTTGGCTCTCCTGTACCATTGCACATGAATAGGTGAAAGTGCCAATAAAACCACTGCATCTGTGGCTAAAATGGTTGTGTTCACGTTTCATTAATGGCAGTGCTGTATCTACCCACAGAAGTTTGGCTTTGGAGATTTAATATTTACACCAAGGCTCCAGGAAATGGTATTTTGTATGGGTAACTTCTGGCTTCAATCTGTATTCCACAGCAAGTGCTGAGCTCAAATCAGTTTTTCCAAAAGGCCTCCTTTACCCAAGTGGCCCAGAAGGGCTGGATTTGTTTCTGTCAGAAAAACTGTGTTACTGCTGGCTTTTGTAATACACCCAAAATGTTATGATATTCAACTTTTGCAGCATTAAGGTTTGTTTCTAGGACACCTGCATTTTATTTCTTGGACACAACAGGTCTAAAAGCACAGAAATTATTGCCCATTACTAAACCTTTAGTCTAAGCCCATTTTTCCCCATGTTCGTGCACGTCTTATTTAAGTTCATGATAGAGTAGTGCCTTCTATTTGGTTACCAGCACATTTAAAAAGATAAATACATGCACATTTAAGCAGGGAAACTGAAAACCTAGGAAATTAAAACCTTCTCATAAACATACCTTGATTGAGATTTGTCCTCTTCAGCAGCTGTGTGCCAGCCACCACGTAATACAATAATAATTTTTTTTGTTATTATAATTATTTTTAAAAGAGAGACCCTCACTGAGATCAGGGTTTTCCTAGGCTGCCTTACCTTGACATGAGGTGCAGGGGCACAACCAGCCTCTACAAACTGCTGTGCTGCTTCCCTGCCTCCTGGGTGGAGTGTGATTTGTATCCCTTTCCTTCCCCACCTTGCCTGCAAACACAGCCGAGCCAACACAAAGCTGAAAGTAAAACATATCCCAGATAAAGGGTTTGTCCCTCCCTCTGGAGAGACACCAGGCCTGTCTCACCGTGCCCCTGGGGGCAAAGTAACTGCTGCCCCTTCCTCGGGGCATGGCATGGTTTGGCAGTGTGTAAATAGTCAAAATGCTATAATTACAGGAAACACAATGCCTTGCTGCTCTGAGGGTTTAAATATAGAGAACAGGCCACTACTGGCATTTAAAATAGCACTAGCTGGACAAGATAGTGCAATCAGAAAATAGCCTGAGCTTTTACTGTGGTTCCCTGTGCAGGCTTTTCATATCCCTCCTGCTACTTCCAAATGAGCTGAAGCAGTGCCTTGCACTGACAGGGGATCGTTTGCTTCTGAATAAATTGCATTCCTTGACATTTATTCAATGTTTTGAAATGGCTACTGCAAATGCACCGTGCATTTAAAAACCTTGCACTGAACAGCACATTTGCTGTTTGTTGTGCACAGCTGTATCTGAAAAGTAACGTGATATATTTCTTATGGTTTTAAACTCCTAATTACTTTCTACCTGAGGTTCCAAGTTTCCAGTTGTTACCCAGGGTCAGGCTGCAGAGCAGCCACCACCATCCTGCAGAAAGGCAAGGGAATGAGGAATCCCCTCTGCCAGCTCCACACATCATCGGTACCAACACAAGGCAGCAAACAGGCCCTGCACAGAGCAGGTCAGGAGCTTGCAGGGAATGGGTGGGAATGTTCAGCTGCTTCCTCCTTGGCTGCTCCCTCCTCCCAGCCCATATGCAGGATTTGTAGCTATGCTGATGTGTCAAGACATAAACTGGACTGGGTGCAGTTTAGTCTTGAGCAAGAGAGGAAACAAAGAGAGACTATGACTCAGAGCACCACTCTTCCAGCTAGGCAGCTCCAGGGCAGCCAAATGTACTTTCCCTTATTAGGCCAGATCATGAAACCTCACTTTGTTTTGAGTGGTACCTAATTCTGCAGTAGTAACACTGACTTTAAGAATCAATTTCTAAAGCAGCACTTGGCAGAGTGCAGCTCTACCTCCAGCTTTGCTTCTTAAAAGAACCTCACCAGTTGCAATTAACTTTGACTCCACCTCCTCTAACCAACACTGAATAGTGCAACATGAATCAGGCCCTATTAGCAGAAGATGACATATTAAAAATCTAGCACCTGTTTAACTTCCTGTAAATACTACATTTTTAGGACTATAATCTTAATTTTCACTGTGCCACCTCAGTTAATGGGGTGGTTTTAATCTGGATTATTTTAGTGGTCTACTAAGAAAAACCTTTAAGAGATAGGGCCTTATACCTCCCAGAGACTTCGCTTAGAGAGCTCAGTTCCTAAAAATCCACGGCTGATTTTCCTCAATTTAAGTATTTTTGTTACATGATGTCAGACGTGTGTCCTCAGCTGAAATGTAACCCTGCATGAGCAATGTGCCACTGAAGTGAGTTCATGCAAGAATTATGCAGGCAGCTGAACTTTCACACCTCTTCTTCTAGAATGCCTCAAATGCTGCTCCCAAAGCTGGAGGAGCCAAAAGGTTACAAGACATTGTGTATTCCCACACGGTGCTGCTGACTGTGAAAATGAAACTAAAAGAAGCATCAACTTTCTAGCTACAATTAAGCAGACAGTTCACAGTCCAAATGCTACACACACTGCAGTACAATTCACATGCTCTGTTGTTACTTTAAAATGAAGAGTGACAGTTCTCAATGACCACTTTCAACCTGCCTTTTAAAAGAGATTTTCAAATGGGTTTAAACCCAATTTCCAGTCCACTCTCATGACAAAGTGTAGTTCAGTAAGTGATTAAGTGCCTGGAGCAGATCTATTTTGGTGTTCATAAACCTGGGGTTCTTCTATGCTGTAAACATGCCATCAGGTAAGGAAGATTTGCATTTGTAAAATTGACAAGTCAAGTGTAACTTTTGGATTTCACTTAGGACCCCTTCCTCCCTTGCACTCCTTCTGCACTGACTCTGCTGCCTTCATTTGACATGGATGTAGCTGAAAAATGATTTATCTCCCTTGCTTAAGTGTAAATTGCTAATCACTTAGAACAAAGTATTGCTTAAACTGTTCACAAAGTGAGAGGAATCCTACTGACTCTATGAATACAGAGTATATTTCTAAATAGAAAATTCAGTAACTGTTAATAAAAGAATAAGGACTTTGTAGAAGAAGTAAAGACCTGGAAATTTCCATAAGTCAACCACAGTAGACACAGATCTCAATGTTATAAACATTTCTGTTAAATGGTGACTCCCAGGGTGAGGGGGCAGAAATGCTAAGGCCAATTCCTTTCTCAATCCAGAGATGTGACACAGCAACAACATCAGAAGGGAGGACATGAACTGAGAAAGGCACATTTTGGTCTTGATGAGACAACAGCTGTCAGACCTCAATTACAACGCTGCACTAACAAATCTCTGTGTTCAGAGGAGTGTATTTAAAACCAATTACTGCCTTTACATTTCCAGCTTATAAAATCACAAGACTAAATTAGGCTTCCATATTATTTTATTTCCCTCTTAAAATATAGCATTGAAGTCCTGCACACATATAAATATCCCTACAGTTTCTTACACACTTTCTATCCATCGTTACTTAAAGTGCCCAACTGTGAACATTAAAAGTAAAAACATTACTGTTAAGAGTGGCTATACTTGTAGAAGGACTGGTATTCTGACAATGCAGGCCACTGATTTTACAAAAATCACCTGCAAAAGAATACACCTTAAACAACACGCATCAATATTAACCCTGAAGTAACTTTTTTTTTTCCCATTCAGCTGATCTAAAAGCAATTAATGTACAGGGTTTATTTTTGAAGCATGTCTTTTACATAGTGTAAGAATAAAGGATAAATGCATCACTTTCTTTCTAGCTCCCTCCTTTCCCCACAAAGTGTTTACTGTGTCCCAAGCTGCTATGTTGATTAAAACCAGTTGAAAAGAGCTCCGGAAATGCATGCAACTTAAAATTCACTTAAACACACTTTAAGTTATAAAGTCTGAGAGATTTTAATTTCAGCACGTGGCTACGGTTCAGTTGGGTTATTGGATGTGTTTGTCGTGGTGGCAAGATTGGTAAACACTTCTTCCTTAGTTTCAGGCTGATGTCTTTCCATTTTGGTTTCCTCTTTAGCATTTTTATTACTGGTATCTCCCTTGCTCTTGACTACCACAGGTTCAATCTCCATGATTTCCTGTGGTGGCTTAGGCTCTGGCAAATTTGGCTGAAGTCCATCAACTTGAACAGGTTCTGGGACATCTTCTGCTTTCTGTTCAAGTTTTTCCAAAATGGTCTGGACCTTCCTTACACCATCTCTCCTGGCCTGGCGCACATCCGCACGACCCTCAGGGTCCACTGAGTCTAGGGCTAGCAACTCTTTGGTCAAATACTCTTCAATCATCAAATACTTTTTGTCAGTTTTCTTGCCTTCAAAGGAGTTGACTGCCTGCTCAAGCATTTGTACTTTCTCCAGAATTGCCTCCACTTTCAAAACACCTGGATGCTTTTGAGGTTCTCCCGTTTCCATCGTTTTTGGCGGCGCCACTTCTTCGGGAGGAGGCCTTTCCTGGGGGGGCACAGCCTTAGCTGGGGGAGGAGCCTTTTTATCAGCTTTCTCTGCCATGGCTGGAGGCTTCTGGGGTGGTAGTTTAGGATCTGGTTCTTGGTGGGTGACCTGAATGGGGATGTATGTGGAGGGTGCCTCCGTTTCGGGCGGTGGGGCTGCCTTGTTGTCAGGCTTGATTTCAGGAGGAGGGGCTGGTCTTGGTGGCTCCTGAGCAGGGACTTGTTGCTGAGAAACCTGGTGAGCAAGGCAAGTTTTGTGTTGAGACACAACGCTCCTTATTTCCTTCCAAAGAACAAGTAATCTAACATCTAATTTTCTGTACTCCTAGCAGTGCAATTTCACACACACAAGATGATTTATTTCTCCTGAGCGTTGCTGAATTCTACTGTTTTAAACTGAAAAATAGCACTGTGCTGAACAGCTATTATTTTCACCAATCAACTCTAACAAGCATTAAATTTCAACCCACCAAATCCTTCCCAAGCTCAATAAAATCAGACCCATGAGTAGTTTTATAAAGACAGGACCTTTGAGCAAAGCCTTCACCTAACTAAAGTCAGTGAGATTTCTCGCAGATGACTGCAGCACTGTCAAGATTTCATCCCCTGTGTCACTAATTAAGGGCTCATCTTTCTTGAAAAGCCAACTACTTTGCCGAGTTTTAATCACATTTTGGGCTATTCTCGTCCTAGTCCTGCTTTTAGGAGGTTCCTTTTTTAGTTAGTGCTTATTTTTAATCTTTAGCCTATTTACATGCAGAGGTTACTGTGTCAAACCTATTACACTGCAGCGATTACAGAACGTCCTTGGGATTACTCCAGTTTTAAATCATCAAATCAGAAATCTCTTGAAATTGAGATCAGTTTTGAAATCTTAGCAAAAAACTGAAATTTGTGATATCTGCATTTTCTTCCCCCTGACACCCCCTCTACTTACTTGGGCACATAAACAGTGATTTTGAAAAATACTAGATCCAGCTCTCATGGATTTAAATGGCTGGAGTAAAATATCTATATTTTATTTAAACCAAGTAAGTAAATGGCCTGCACTGAAAATCTGTTACTACTTTACCTGCTAAACATAAAATTTGATTAGGGAGTGCAAACTCTCACCCACAAAAACAAATTAGCACTGACCTAGAATATGCTACTAAATCTTGAGTCTTCCTTGTTTTGTCTGAGCACCTGGGTTTTCAAAGCTATTAACCTAATTCTGCTCCTGTCGTTTTTAATGTGAAACATCTCCAGAGAGGAAATCAAGGCTTGTTTCTGTACATACCCCCTCCTACACACTCACAGTTGTCTAATTCCCAGTAGCCTTTTAATTGTAGTTTTAGTAAGAATTCTAACATGGAAAAAATGTTCAATGAGCAGCAGGTTCTATGACCAAGAGCATGCTTCAAGTCAGAAGAATAAAAAGCTCTAGATTTTGCTTATCCTCTTTCTTCATAGCAAAAATTACTTTGTGCATCTGATGCTATCCCCTAAATGGTTCTGAGACATCAGTAAAGTATATTTACATAGATGTCACAAATCCCACAGACCTGCTTTTCTTCTCATAAACATAATGCAACATCAGTGACCTCAGAGTAATTACACCAAATTATACTCTGACAAGAGAAGATCAAATCGTGTGTTAAATCATATTTCAGTGATCCACCACTGTCCTGACAGGTGGAAAAGCAACTTGCTGCTTATCTCAGGATCTTTCAGTCTGTTTAAACCTAGCAGTGGAGATTGCTTTATGTGCTTTCATGTATGTGTTAGTACAAGCTCATTTTTCAGCTCTAGCCACGCTCAGGTCCCTGGCTGGTGATTCACTTCCCCATTCCACATACCTGGGGTCTGTCTACTACTGTCTGCACTCGGATGGGAGCTGGGGGCTGCATCTGGGTGCTCACTCTGGCTGGGGAACTCTCCCGACTGGAGGAGCCTCTCTGAGCCACTCTGAACGGAGACTGCGCTCGCGCTGCCTTGGGCTCCCTCTCCTCCGGCTGGATTTTGTGGAACACCGGCTGGTGGGCTTGGAACTCGCTCTGCTGGGCAGGGTAGTGGGTCTTCTGCGCCTGGTGGTAGGCTTGTGCTGGCTGGCGAGGCATATTTTCATGGATCACAGGGATGGGAATATAACCGCGAGGAAGCGGATGGCTCCCTGCGTTGGGTCTGCCTGAGGTCTGAGGGGAAACGGTTGGAGAGTCAGATGCTCCAGGAGGTTGAGGCTGCCATGAAAACAGAAATCCATCGTTATATTTTAACCATTGGGTGCTCACAGTACTTTTCATTTCCAAAGAGAAAAGGAGGCAGTCATCATAGAAACTGAACTCGTGTTTCCGGCACGCAAGGACTCCATTTCCCTGGTTTTTTGGCCAAGAGCCTCACTAGACAAACCACAGAAGTTGTGAGAGCATCATTATAACAAGCAGGAACTTGAGCTACAGCATTCCCAGCCCTGAAATGAGCAGGGAGTGGATGTTCAGTCACAATGTTTGCTGCTTTTGCATGGCTGTTCCTGTCTAAACCTGTTAAATTTGAGGTAAACTAGAGCTAAGCAAACAAATTACGTGCTGGAGACAAACCCAAACCCCTAAGAGCACACAACACTGACTTGTGATCCTGGCCACACTAACAGATGTTGTATGTTTTGTTGGGTTTTTTTAGAGCATGTCATTAATTTGGTAATGCAGATATGGCTAATTCCCCTTTCTCCCATCTCCTGTGAAAGGCCAGACTGGAGCTGGGAAAGGAGAGGGCAGGCAAGGCAGGAGAAAAGTGGAACAAGACCCCTCTTTTGGTGCTGATAAGATGCTCAGCTGCTCATGGAACAGCAGCCTTGAATAAATTAATGCTGGTTTGCATTACAGCACCCATCAGTGGTACTACTGGTGGCACTGCTGACATGCAGTTTAGAGTCACCAACACAGGCTCTGGTCACTTGGCACCCACACTGGCTGCCCAAGTGTGTGACAGCAGCTTCTGAGGTCCTCCCTGGCTATCTCCAAGTGGCACAGAAAACACATTCCTAAAGCCACTCTGAAGACAAGGCAAAGCTGTACAGAGTGGGAAGAAGGAAAAGCTGAGCCTCTTGTCCAGGTACTGCATGGACAGGCATAGTTAGTCAAGACAGCTGAGAAACCTGCCAACAGGATTTTAATTACATTCTTCAAACTCCAAATGAGTTTCAGAGAAGATGCCACCACTGCTGAATTACAGACCTGATATGTTTTCAGCTTGGTGAAGGCTGAATTTCCTGCTCATCTTACTTTGAATAAAAATGAGGCTTATATTTCCATATATTACAAGAATACCAATTTGCTAATTCTCTCCAGAGAGCAGGCCAAAAATCCCACCTTATGAAACACAAAACAAGCAGGGTGACTTTGTTTTCAAAGAAGTTCATAGTCTGAAAATATTTTCACATGCCACTGAAGGACAAAAATACTTTACAATTCACTTTTAAATCTGTTCATATGTAAATCCATATACTTTAGACAACTGAAATATGAAATTAGGAAGCAAAACTTCTGAAGTGGCCTGGCTTGTTAGCTGACTGGACACTTGTCTCTCCCACTTTGTTCATCTAGTTTGACTCATGGTGCAGAACACAAGAGGCTTGTCTGCATCCTCCACTTGTGGGGGAACCTGCATAAACCCTGAAACAACCCTCCCCTGCCACAGGGCCTGCTCAGCTCTGCATTTATCTCTGCAGAATCATTCCAGAACAGAAGTGGGTGATGCTAGAAAAAACCCATCCATATTTATACTGCCGTGACTGTGCACTTTCAACACTCTGGGAGCGCTGGGAAAACACAATCCTGTGGCGAGCTGGACTTTCTGAGGCCTAAGCTCCCCTCTGTGTGACATTCAGGCCACAAACCCTGCAGAGACCACTGCAAGCAGAGCGCAGCAATGCTGACGCTTACCTCGGGCCCGTGCGGTGCCGGCGCCGCCGCAGCTGCCGGTGTCTGTCCACATTGTTTATCGGCCGCCGCCGCCTCCGCCGGGCCCCTGCCCGGGGACTCGGGGCCACCATAGGCCCCCCTGAGGGGTGGCTGCGCCTGCCCTGCGGCGGGCACGGCTTCTGGCTTGTACCTCTGCGGCCCAGGCTGCGGGGACGAGAAGCAGGGGTGCTGCTGCCGGCCGTCGAGGCCCTCGTGGATGACGGGGATGGGGATGTAGCCCGCCCGCAGCTTGGGGTACCCCACGTGTCCTTCCCGGGCCGCTGGCTGCTGCCTGGGGCTGTCGCGAGATGGGCCATTGGCTGAGGACTGGCCTTCCTGGAAGGGAAAAACAGCACAGAGCACTTGTGGGTAGCTCAATAAACACGGTGAGAGCTCTAAAGGTGTGTCCTGAAAGCAGCATCAGCTGTGTGTGAGGAGCTCAGACCCTCTCAGGCCTGTGCAGGGCAGCCAACAGCAGGTGCTAACACTGCAGGCAAGGGAAGGGAGCTAAAAAATCTGCCTATGTGTGGGGCTTTCACCCCCACTTCTCATAAACACTCACTTGTGCTTTGAAATACTTGCCTAATTCCAACTGGATTTCTTGTTTATCATGCAGCACCAGCATTTAGCCACCAGCCCACCCACCCTCTTCAGAGGGAGTTCATCCAATTAAACAAGTGCACGTGGGACCAGAGACATTTCCTCAGCACCTCTCAGAACACATCTGTGCTACATCTGAACAGACACTTGCAAGGAAGACTAATGCCAGCAGAAGCACAAATTTTGTTGGTACTGTTCTTCCCACTGGCTATTTGAAGAGCTACTGCCACTGCACGCTTCCAGCTAAGGAAGATCTGGTTCAGTAAATATTGAAGGAGAAGGAAGGGAAAGACAGGATAGCTTAACAAAGAGGAAAAGGCTGAAACGCAACATTTGAAAATCCCTGTGTTGTCTGAGTACACTCACTGGACAATGTCAAAGCTCTGGCAAGGGTGGAAGTGGTTTGTACTAAGAGCCCTCACAAGTCCTCTAGTAAGTTCTTCCTGCATCGGTCGTTCTATTTTGAGACCCCGCCAGGGCCAAGTTCCAGATGTATCTCTAAGTCAGATCATATAACAAGCACCTCTGTCATTCAGAGGGTAATGTCATTATTCAGTAAGAGGAGAATTTAATAAGGGGACATATGGTGCAAGTGTTGGAAACCCTATTTTTAAAGAGGTGTTTAAGCTGTAAAAATATTTCATGTTGCTCCTGTACACATTAACATACTAATTCATTAGGAATTTACTGCTTTACCAACCAATGTTCTTCCTACATGATAGTATCACCTTAAAACATGATTTCTGAGAACTCCTCTTAGCAATGAAACTGCAGAGAATAGACTGTTATTTATGCAAGCTGATGAAGACAAAAAACACAGAAAGGGACAAGTTCAAAGTCTGAGCCACAGTGTTCCATTTCCTTTTACTCATTAAAAAAAAAAACAAACCCTCCACAAAGGAAGAATTCTGGAAGAGGCATAGAGGAGAGCCAGGCCTAGAAAGTTCGCAGAGAGAAGCAGTCTGGAGTTGGCTTTCCCAGCTGCAGAACAAGGATGATCTCATGCCAAGGTCTGCACCAGGATCCACGGATGAGTCATTTTAAATTCGCCCTACCAGGAAACCACATTCCTCTGCTCCATACAGACTGTCCAGGGGCTTTCAGAACCCCCCACACCAACAAGCACTTGCTCTTTCACCTTCCTCCAGCACAACCCCAGCCCCACGGCTCTCCCGGGACCCGGAGGGACGCGCCGTTACGTCAGCAAACTGCGTTTGCCGGAAAATAAATCTGAGGTGTGCTCAGCTGACAACAATGCGAGGCCGTGCCGGGGCCAAGCGTGCGCCAGAGCCTGGGAGGGAAGCGATGGTTCCGCGGTGGAAGCAGCACCTTGGTGCTGCGCTGACTCTGGGCATTCTGCGAGCGCAGCTGCTCGGCACAGTGTCCCCGCAGCAGAAACCCGAGCAGCTTCCCACCTACGGCCACGGCTCCCGCCGCTATAAAAAGGAGATTCTCTCACTTCCAGCAGCTCTGCGGGAAGGGTCGGTGCTGGGAAGGGTTTGGGAGCTGGGTGGGCCAGCAGCACCTACAGATGCCCTGGCATGAGGAGGTTGTCAGCCAGACTTGCTTTGTTGCACCTGGGTGCACAGAACTGCCCTAAGGGAGGAGTTGTTTTAGGTCTGCATTGTCTTTAGTGGCTCCACTTGGGGGTAAGACCTCCAGTCTTCCGGAGTAATCCACAGTGATAAATCATTCAACATGGACAGTGCCCCACTCCCCTCACCATCCATCAACACTCCCCAGGAGTCCAGCCATGGGCTTCCCCTCCCTTGTCTTCATGTTCAGACCCGTAAGGCTGCCCTTGCTTTGAACCTGCTTAGCAATCTGAGAAATCTGCCACTGCAACTTAAGCCCTGGTAAGAAATACAAAAGAAGCAGCTCAAACCCAAAGCAAAAATCAGGTTAGACTGCTTTTTCAAAGCAGCCAGTTTACAAATGAAGTAAAACTTCTGTCAATACTTTGGGGGTTTTTGTTTTGTTGTTTCTGTGTTTTTTTTAATAGACTATACTCCCATGATTTCTCACATATTGTTAAAGCTTCAGACAACCTGTGCTGCTCCTGTGGAAAGTTAGTATTTCAAGTTGGTCCTTTGTTGCAGGCTTTTTTCTCCTGTAGTCAGATCTAACCACAGAGGCCTCAGCCATGCAGTCATACTGGAACAGCCCTCGGTAAAAGAACAAATGCAGCGTCCTTCTTTTTCCCATCATCAGTGGCTCTGAGGCACAGATCAGGCTTAGGAAAGGTGCTCTCATCACAACTGCACTTCCTGATCTACATTGTTCCCTTCAACATTTAATTAATACTTAACTCTACAGTTGCTTACATTAGCCAGTTTGCATCACCACATCTTTAACATCCTTTACTTCCTGTTTCTTTCCTTCCCACTGTCCTACAATCACACACACGGACAATCCACATATCCTGAAACTCCCATCTCTGGGGAATGACACCACAGCCAAAGAATAAGGAGGCCCTGGGTTCAGGGGGATGCTGCCAGGGGTTTGGGTCTGTATTTAGTGACAATCTGACACAACAGCGAGTGCGTGCAGATCCCAATGTCCCCGTCTCTAGACTTCTGGACAAAGCAGTTCTGTTTTGTGCATGGGAGCCTGTGTTTCCAGCCTGGGCAAACAGGTTCTGGAAGACTTCAGGAGAAGCTCAGGTGTGCCTGGGGACAATGTGGCAATGGGGAGGAATGGAACCAAGCTCTGGAAAACTTTCACTGTAACACTGTGGAGAAGAAATTCACAGATTCCCTCCTAATGCTTTAATTCCACAGCACAGTCAGCACAACAAAGAGTAGCCATTTTTTGTTTTTATTTGCCTTCCATCACATTGCTTGTTATATTAACAAACCTGTTACCTGGAAAAAGCCCAGAGCTCACATTTAACACAAATCTGCACAAAGAGGAATGACCCACAAATCAGTCACAGGTCATAGTCCACCATGCTTCCTGGTATAAGTATAAAAAAATCAGGAACCCAACTCGGATTTCTGTATTAAAACAAACTGAAGCAGATTTCTCCTGCCCTCATCTAAAGAAACAAGAAGTTCCTTAAAATTGAGAGTAACTACAGGCAACAGAGTAACAACTAATGTTCAGTAAGTAGCAGGACTATCAGCAACCCCAGCTGTGATCACACAGTTAATTTACCTTTAAGAAACAGAATCCCTCAAAAGAAGGAAGCATAAAAATGCAAAAACTCCCTTGAGCAACTCAGAAATTTTCACAACAGTCCCAGACTACATGTCAGGTAGCCTGAAATACCTGCAGGAACTCAAACCCAATCCAGCACTTTCAGGAGGTGCTGAGGGAAGTCATCACATCCAGGCAAATGAGAGTTTTGGCCCAGCTGCAGGAGGGACAGTGGAGCTGGAGATGTGCTCAGGAGGAGCAGTGACAGCGCTTGCACCTCTCGGGACGAGGACGAGCGTTTCTGTTGTGAGGCCATCACCAGGATAAATAAAGGTGCAGCCAGCACGAGTTGTGCAACTGGAAAAAACACTTCATACCCCCACATCCTACTGCTGGCTTCCCGTGGGAAGGGCACTGTCAGGACTGACACTAAAGTCCTCCAACTTGCTCGTATTTTAAGTGGGTTCTGAAGCCATGAGCCAGTGAAATGAAAAAAGCAACAGCAGGAGAAAAACACAACCTTGCACCAGGATTTCCCATGCAGCTGTACTACCTGGAGTGGATAATGGGTAACTCCTAGTGTGCCCCAAGTATGCTAGTGTTATTCCAGATTCAAACACACAAACCTGCAAGTTCAGCCACTGCTGATGGCGGCAAATTGCCATTCGAGTTTTCCAGACGGCTCTACCATTGAATTAGATTTGTCAAAATACTCTATATTCACGTTAAATGACTTGAATAGTTGTATCAAACTCAGAATCTCCCTTTAGAGACTCTTTACATAATACATTTTTCACTCCTCAAATACTAAAATGATCTACAGAATAAAGTTGAAAAGCCTCCATTGCTGCCATTGCACTCTTGCATTTTTCTTAACCCGTACTGATGTTATTTGCACCAAGTCAATTCAGTTCTCTAAAGCACATATTACACACATAGGTAGCACACCTGTAGCTCTTGCAGAGCAGCAGTGCAAGTATTTAAATTTTATCTGTTTTGAAAATATTATCTAGCAATGGGAAAACAAAATTTACCAACACAGCTACGTGATTAAACAACTCTTCTGTACACAGATGGTCCACTGACTTCAGCTCTGAACTCATAAGCTGCTGCTATAGAGTACCATGCAAACAGAATTATTCTGATTGCTCAAATGATTGAGAGAATGCCAGTACCTGACAAAATCTTACTTGAGAACACACCTTCTATGATTTTAAGTCCAGATCTTATATATTTAGAAAGAAGGGAATAGAATGGTGCTGTTTTCTCACAATCAAATACAGCAATATAACTGAGTGGCATATAACAACAACCAAGTTTTCTTTGCACACATGCTCATATCTGTATTTTATCAGAAATTGCCACGAACAACCAAAAAAGCCAGTGGTACCTAGTATTCAAATCTAAGAATGAAGTAACTATTTTATTTATTAAAGAAAATACCCTTTTTTGTCATAGAAAGGCAAAATTTTAACCACTGGAACTAGATTCCACATCTACTTGCACTTTACTTTTGGCCAGACCTTTTTTCCTTCTCTGTTGCATTAACTACAAAAGTACTACATTGCCTTTGCTACCAACAGAAATCAGCATATCCCAAATATTTCTAAGAAGTTCCTCACCAGTGCTTTGTGTTTGAACATATTAATAGCACGACATCAGCATGAGCTGGGTTTTAGTAACACTTCCCAGAGAACTACACGAGTTGGAAGGTACCCAGTGATTTGCTCTCAGTGCTGACTCCAAACTTCTTACAGCCCTGCCTCAGCTGCTGCAGACATTTGCATTCTCACCCTTTTACTCACAATTTGTGCTTAAATATATAGACTGAGCACATAGGCATTTGAGCAAGATATCATTAGCTAATGACTGAAGGAAACCATGAATAAGCTTAGTTGCATGAGCTGTCTCAGTAGAACTTCGTGTCAGTCACATCATGTAACCCAATTACAGGCCAAGCTGCTTTTGATGTTCTGCTTGCTGAATGCTGAGTTTTATTTCCCAACATACACATGTGTAGGCAAACAGGCCTTTTGTTCTCTCTTGTAATTACCAAGTTCTATTATACAAGTATTACATTAACATTTGCTCTAACTGATGCCATTAGAAATAAATAAACACTATTAAAAACTGAAGGAGAAACCCTATACTAAGCTTTTCAGAACAGAGAGCCTTACTGGAGCAAATATGTTGGTTATCTTGCAGATCAATCTTGTTCCAGGAACAAAACCTATCCTCTTTTAATCACTAAGAGGATTCTTTCTTCAGCTAAAATGCCTTGGCAGACATGACAACACCTGCCCTGTGTGCCCAGGAGTGGAAGTTGGCACCAAAAGCACCCGATGGGCCAAACTGAACACGTCTGAGAAAGAAACAATGAGTGCTCCGAGGAGCAGAGTGCTCTCAGGAGAGCTGGAATCACCACCCACCCCACCAGCTTTAGGAGATGGAGTTAGAGAAAAGCCCTTGAGAGCACTAACAGGAATATCCTCATCAAGGGCAATGAGAATGACACTTTATTCAGTTATTTCTGTTCGTTGCCTCATTACCTAAGAAGCAGGTGGTCAACCTGTTGCTTTCCTATTAGCTATGGCCCAGGAATCTGAAATACATCAGAGAGCACAAGCCTCGGGAATTAGCAAAACAATGCCTCATAAAAAAAAGGAGAATAAGCAGATAATGGTTTAAGAGTGGGCTATGAATTTCACAGTTTATAATCAGGTTCCACATTTTCATCTAAAATTTCATTTTGCACACAGCAGTTTTCTGACTTCACTTCCTTAAAGTGCAATTTTCCAACACTATAAAAGCACTTGATCCATTGCACCCCATTTATGAATTATAAGGCTTTGCCATCAGCCATAAAAAACACAATTTGGTGCTACCCAGCCTACTGGGTGATGTCAGACAACTCTCTTCCCCACACCACACCTGATTTTCCTGTCTGTAAAACCAAGAAGGAAAAATAAAAATAATCAAACCAACAGCTTCTGCAACATATTTAAGATACAGCACTTTTCTTTTTGCCTGCAATTAAGTAATGTGATCTGTGTGAACAAGCCATTTCTTCTAATTAACATTTACCTTTACCTTGGCATGAAGAGAGACCACAGCTTACCTAGAGAGTGATACTGTCTGTACACCCCAAAGCATATTGGATTGTTACCTGCCTTATCATGGTTCAAGTGGGAACAATTCTATTTTTGCCACGTGGTCATGGAAAAGTTCTGCCTGTGCACACAAGTGTTAAAAATACAGTTCCTAGGTAAGAATGCTGCCACCTGGCACAAGTATTCTTCCTTTGTCCTTTAGATAAGAGGCACACGGTGCCAGGAGCTCCACAGAACCCTGCAACACCTTCTCTGCTTTTCCTCTTGCATTATCTCCAGTACCATTTCTTCGCGTTCCTGTCTCTTATTTCTGATTAGATCCACCCCTTGTTTTCAGGTTAATTGATATGTCCATAAGTTAACTCCCTGCTCACCATGTTCTGTCAGTGGGGGTTTTAAATAACTACACCAAACAGCTGCAGGGAATCTGGACAGGACAGAACCCCCCAGAAATCCCCTACTGATAATTTTACCACTCCTACCTATGATGCCTTTTCTGTGCAGTAGCTTTTTAATCCAGTAACTAATTTATTAGCCTGTCAGAAAGCATATCAGCTTTAGGAATGTAAAAACACTGCAGAGGTGGAAGAGACCTTAATTGTTAGCTAAGCTGACCTCACATTCCCTTCCCCTGAGGAGAACCACTGTGAGAGGTGCAGCTTCAGAGAGGCTGTTCTGACCTCTCAATGCAATTTCTAATTTGGTCTACCAAGGATTTTTCAGTCAACTTGACTGTGAGCAGTCAGTGCTCAAAAATAAGTCCACTGCTAAAGAGATGCGAATTGAGTGACTTAAGACTTATTTGGGGAAGCAGAGAGAAAAGAGATGCAACAGTCAAGAAGGGAGAGGATGGAAACTCAGGTGTAGTTAGCTGTTCTCCAGTGAAGCATCAGCAGGAGGGTGAGATGGCTTCTTCTTCCTTTGTTTAGGCCTGTGCAGTCATTGCTGCAGCCAATACTTATCATAGATCACTTTTATGGCTGCTGCCTGACTCGTGCCTGGCTGCTGCAGCTTTCATCTCAAACCCAAGGCACCAGTGAGCTATTGATCACTTCAATATCCGTTAGTGAAGCTCAGCACAGTCAATTCCTTTGGTTTATTTTTAACTGCATTATTTCCCAGGGGGTTTATTGCATGTGGAAACAACACACAGAAGGGGCATCGATAAATACCTCTACAAGCCTTCTTTGTTTTCTTCTTTAAATGCAATCTGTTTTTATCAACGCTTTGGGGAACACCAAGTTAGCAATTTAATGGTATAAGACAGTCCTGCAGGAAGTACGCAGAACTGTGATGCCCTAAGTTAGCACAGAAAACAGCTAAAATAAATAAGCATAGGAAATGAGTAATTCTATCAAAGGAAAAAAAGAAAGGAAGAGTGACACTGCTAATAAACACATTTTTAGGAAATGTTTATACATCTGCACAGTATTGATTGTGCCTTACTCCTTAAATGTCTTAGTGTTAACTAATCACATCCTTGAAAGAAAATCATTAGTCTACCAAGGAGCTTCATTAATAAATATTTTTCTGTCATTTGCAAAGTCATCTCTTACTTCTTACTGGAACAGCAAAACATTTTTCTCCTCCTTCTCATGAAGAGCTCCCTAATCCATCCTTATGCTGCAGTGATTTCTTACAAGTAACAGAAACAAACATGCAGAGGGAGAACACCCATCCTTCATGTGGGTGAAAAAAAAAGTACAGCCAGACTGAAGGAGGAAATAACAGAGAGGCATCTGAATTCACAAATGCATCTAAAACACAGAGGTAAAAGCAAAACCAGGGTCTGGTTTCATTGCTTTAAAATGGCTTTGTCATGGGTTAAAATTTCAAAGAGCCACTTCAACTTTTACCTGATTATGTATCTGGCACAGATTGCTGCAGTCAGCGTGGCTACACTGATGTTAAGCCCAGGGTAAGTGAGAAGAGCAAGATCAAGCACTTGGGAACAACAGGACTTTGTTATGACAGTCTCAGCCATATTATTACTTAGCTAGAAAAGCTCAGTTTGCCCTAGATCTGTGCTCCATTCACTGTCCACTTACAGTGTAATACCTCATTTCACTGCCTGATCTCTTCAGAAAGGGAACCAATATTTACAGAGAGAATATTGGTGGATATAGTGCAAGACCACCTTAAAGGTTGGTAAAAAATCGCTAATTTCACTGTCAGATTTCAATGAAAGCAACCCAGTGATGGAGTCAGCACAAGTTTGATCTTTGTATAATCATCCTTGAAAAGAAGCATGAAGTCTGACACATGCAGTCAGCTTTTGTGATTCTCAGATCACTTCTAAAAGCCCCAAGTTCTCATCTGAGCTAGGCTGAGAATGAAAGAGATCAGAAAGCTCTCCCCATCAAGTCTCTCTGCTTTCATCTGTGATTACATCCTTCCTACCTGTTTAGGTATTGGCAGAAGTCTGGTGTCTTCAAAAACCCTTGCTGGATTTGAAATTCAATGTCAGTGGGCAATCTGTCTTCCTTGGCATTGACTAGCTAAGAAAATACCATTTAGGAAAAGGCATTATTTTCCTTGGGCCTAATTCTAAAATTCTTTTGCTGACTAGTACCTGTCCTTGTGAAATACACTGGTACTCCAACAAACTGATGATTTCAGCAGCTGTCCATGAATTCCAGCAGACACACTTAACTCCAGACTGACAAATGGCTCTGTGAGAGCAGTTACACACAACTTAACCCTCCAGTTTACGGTGGTAGATTTTCTCTGAACAATTAGACAAGAACTTCCAAAAATCAGCAGTTCATCTCTGGAGGCATTTCTCTGTCTCTCAGTGAACAAACCCAAAGCACACATTCCTGCTTACAGCCAGCAGTAACAGACTTTCCTGTTTGGAAAAGAGTGTATCTCACAAGAGCTGTTCAAAAGCAGGTGCAGCTTTTTGTACCCGTGACAGCCCTGGCAGAGGAGGCACAAAGGAACTTTTCATCACCACAGATTTCACACGAGATAGGGGTGAAAATTTGTTTTGTTTCCGGCACCCACTCAAGCAGAGGGCTGATCCATCAGAGAACTTTCAGCTCTCTTCACACAATTATTGAAAGCAGCTTGAATCTGACTGTTCTGTTAAATGGGTTAGTCTCAAGTGATATTCCTGGAACAAAAGCCTTTGAGTAAACAGCACGCTTTTCTTCTCAAGCACATTCTATGGTTATAAAAACCACACTGGTTATTATTTTTACTACCATAACAGCCAGTGTTAGCAGGTGCCTCCAAAAAGGAGATAAAACACTTTTTCCTGTGCTAGTCCCAATACTCATATTATCGAATTACATCTTTCTAAGACCTCTGTGTATTATTACTAGAATTTATTTATAGATCAAACGACCTAGCACTTAAAGAGCTGCAAAGGGGGTTAATTTGTGACAGAGAAGTACCTCCCTTCCTTTTCAATGCCAGCTGCTCTCACACGGAGCTTTCAGTCACGGCCTGCGCTCGCAAACCGGGCAATTACTATTTTAAGAAACGGTAAGTTCTTAAAATGATTAACACTCCTTGAGCGCTTCGCTCCTCACGTCGTACGTAAGGCGAGGGGAGAAAAACTTCCAAGAGGTCTGGTGCAGCCGCATCCCCTAATCCCGCCGCGATCCCCGGCCGTCCCCGGCGCCCCTCCCCGGCGGCCGCCGGCCCCGGGCTCCGCTCCAGCCCCCGGAGCTCCGTGCCCGCGCCCTTGGCCGGGAGGGACACCCCGGGAGCAGGGGGGGAACCCGGCGTGCCCAGGGTTAGGCGATGCTCCGGCGGAGGAGCGCGCCGAGACCCCGGGGGAGTCGCTTTCCCACTAGGGAATTCCCACTTCGCTCAAGTTTCCAGCACTTTCTGCCCGCAGGCGCCGCGCTGTTGGGTCAGAGGGCTGTAATGCCCCCCAAGGGACGGGCTGTGTCCCCCAAAACGCGGAGAAGCCGACCCGAAAGGGAGAATGCTCAGGGCCCCAGCCGCGCTCCCCTCTGCGCCGCTCCTTCCATGGACATATTTGGAGTGAGATGCGGCTTTTCCCGGAGCGTGCTTCCCAACAAAACCCGAGCGGCAGCTGCCGGCAGAGTTTGGGACCAGGGAAAAGAAAAAGGGGAAAGGGGAAAAAAAAGCCACAGCCCGCGCTGGATCTCTCCTTTTTTTAAAGGCATTCGCCGTTCGCGCACTTCACAGCTGAAAAATAAATCAGGGTCGCCTCTCCCCTGGCAGGCCGGCCGGACTTAACCAACTTTAAATAAACATTACAGGGCCGAGGTATCAAATGATTTAATGCACAAAAAAGGGACTGCAGTGCGTCAGAGACAAAAGGCAGCTCCTGCCCTCACCGCACCGCCCCGCGCGGGGGGAGCCCGGCCCCCGGCGCCCCTCGCCGCGCCGGGACCCCCGGCCCGGGCAGCGCGCCCGCCCTACCTGCGGTGCCGCCCGCAGCCGCGGGTCGCTCCAGGTGGTGGTGCGGCTGTTGTAATCCACGAAGAAGGGCCAGCCGGTCTGCGGGTCGA
>VZTJ01005789.1:127543-155815 GCA_013397795.1 Orthonyx spaldingii | reverse complement strand
GGGGAGGGACCAGGGGCGGGACGCGGAGCAGCAGTAGCAGGAGGAGGAGGAGGAGGAGGAGGAGGAGGAGGAGGGCGGGGGACGTCGGAGGAGCTGCCGGGTAGAAACTTCTGGCTGTGTCCAGCGCGGCCCGGTGGACCCCCGGCGGTACCCCCGGGAGCTGCGGGCGGGTGCCGGGACGGCGTGGTCGGCTCCGTGTGCGGGGAGGGCTCGCCACGGGCAGCGCGGGGCGGATGCGCCAGCCGGAGCTGCCGTCCTGCCCCGGCCCGTCCCTGCCGCTGCCCCGAGCCCGGCCTCGGGAACTCGCAGCCCTCCGGCGCTCTCGCAAGGCAACCCCGACACGCTGCCCCGTGCAGTGAGAGAAAGCTCAAAGCTCCTCCCCAAAACTCCCTGCTCCGTGACTGCTAATTCGAGGTTATAGTTGATAAACAACAAAAACAATGCTTCCCGAGTGAGGGTGTGGGCAGGTGTTGTTCTTCAGAGTCAACCGGCTTGAGCTTTCTCGGCACTTTGCAAATGCGTGTCTCAGCCCTCGGTTTCACTTAGAAATACACCTGAAGGCAAAGAGTGTGTCTGTGAGGTTTCAAACAGTGGCTTTCTCACGGGTGCTCTATCAGCATGTCATGCACTCAGTGGGTTTGGTTTGAGGTAACTGTGCTTCACTGTTACACCACTTGTAGTCATCTGACAGTCACAGGAGCAGCCACAGATGCCTGTCGATAGTTACTCTAAGTAGAAGAGTGAATACACAGTGTCCCTCAAATGCAGAAGTTACCTTCTGCAAAGCTACTTGCTTAGAGGGATTCAAAGTATGAATCCCTCGGAGATAGGTGCTCATTACTGAAGTATCTCCTATTTCAAAAAGACCCCTGCCTCTTCACACTCCTGAGCACAGCCAGGATCTCCATCCACTCCAGGCAGGGTCAAAGATCTCCTGATACTGCTTGACACTGATGATCATTCATCTTTTGACAGGGGGTTTTGTTTATCACACTGACAAACCAAGTAATTCCTGACACTTGCTCCTTCATTCCTGCTGCTCTTCCATCCTGCACGTCCCTTGCTGTCAGAACCACACTGCTCCATCATAGACTCGTTTTTCTGTTCTTGCTGTTGTGTGCCTTTGACTCCTAAGAATTATAAATGCATCACTTTTTTTACCAGAGCATTTAATTGCAGATGTCTGTATTGCCATTACCTTTTCTGACTCGCCTATTTTTAAAGCAACAAATCCCATACCTTGCTCATCTCACATCAGTCCTGGACTGTGGTGCCTGTCCCTGGACAGGTTTCCTACCTCTGCTGCCTCTCATGCTATCTCGGTGGCATAAAACCTCTGCTCAGCCTCACCAATGTCAGCAGTAGCCTCAAAAGGCGTAATATCAGCGAGTTATTCTGCTTCCAATCTGCAGAGGAATTTCACTCTCAGTTTTGCAACAGAAAGGCACACTTAGACCATATGTTCCCTGTAGCATATGCCAGAGTCTCTTGCAAATCAACAAAAGCAGCTGATTCAGACACAGGGGACACAGATGTTGTAAAGGTCCTGCAGGAAAATTACTCTTGTAAGTTGAGGAAGTGATACAGATGGGGTTTGTAGCTGAGAGAATGTAAACAGAGGCATGAAGAATGGGGGGGTCTTTTATTTTGCTGCAGCTGGCAGCCAACCACATACTCAGCAGAGCTAATGAGTAAGGTCAGCAAGTAGGTGAAAAATTAATGAAAGGAAATTTCAAACAGATATCTAACTTAAGTTAGACATTTTTGTGGGGGCATACCCTGCTAAGAAAAATAATTCACAGAAATTATCACGGGCGAGTGATTCAGGAATCACTTGAGCTGCTGCAGGGTCAACAAGCATCCAGCTGGAGAGAGAACAGTCTGGGCTGACAAGGAAAAACCTTTCAGTGATTGAATTTAGTTGGCAAGACATCATGTTTTTTCTGTTAATTAAATTGTCTTTCTTGACAGGTAGGATTTAGGCTGGTTTCCTGTGCAGGTGAAAGCACTGCCAGCAAGGCAGGTTACACAGGATGCCTGTACAGGGATTCACTGCGTGTCCTCTGGTGCTGGGGTGTTGCTGGGCCATTGCTGTGACCCTGAGGCAATGTGTCTTCCAGTTCATATTGTCATTAGCCATCCTTCACATCAGAATGATTTATGAAAATGTTCGTGTAGGGAATGCTGCCAAGCAAAAATCTTGGCTTCAGGAAAATCTGTTATTAAGATAAGTGAGTCTCTGTAGTGTCTGGCTAATCTCAGATGAGACTCCAGGCTCAAGGTCTACATGTTTTATTTCAGAAGGGAAAACACTCAAGAAGTATTTGCTACTTTTCGTGTTCTTCATGTAAGTGCAAACACAGCACTCCTGACTTGTCCAGGTTCCTGTCTGCACAGTGCTTCACACACCCAGGAGTACCAAACTAAATATTTGCTCCAGGGTGTTCCACTACAACTAGAAACGGTGTAGTTGTAGGTACCCAGAGCTGATACACTCTACAGGCTCTCCCACGATTCTTTGTCTTGAACATGGGCTGCAGAGAGCTCCCTCCCAGCTGCAGGGCAGCTCTAGCTCAGGTTGTACAGCACAGCACAGTTGTGATAGAATTGTAATTTGCTGTATTAACCAAGCAGATATCTCTGGTGTGTCAGGAAACAACACATCCTGCAGTAAGATCTAAATTGGCTTTCTACCTCCTGAGTACCTGCAGCACTTTTGTAGGGCACCTGAACAGAAAAGGCTCTGTTAACCAGGGCTGGGAGTTCAAATGTTTGTTCTGGATCAGGTATTGCAGAGCTGTCATTGATGAACCTGGGTAAGTGACGTGTCTGGCACGTGTCAAGTGCTGTGTTCCCAAGCAGGCTCCAGTCCAAGTTCTCTGCTGGATGCATTTAAGATTGAGTCATATGAACACTGTTAATAAATGCAGCAAGCACAGACTTTCTCAATCTTCAGATTCAAAAGACATGATGAATTTGACCTGCATGATTTCCATCCCTTGATGTTTCATTCAAATCCAGAGTATCACTGAATAGCCCAGGTCTTCACCGATTGTATTTTGAATATCCTGCTCCAGGTGTATGAACCATCTCAGCTAAAAGCAAAAAGGTCTCACCTATGAATTACTATAACCAGAACTGTACAGATGTTTGGCTTCATGGTTTGTTCAGAATCATGAAATTGTTTGTTGGGCCACTGGGCCCTGCCTTTAAGAAAGCTAAAGATGCAAAGTGATTGATAGTCTTGTACTAATCTGCCACTTATGCTACAGACAATTTTTGACTTAATTTCTAGTGTTTGGTACATGATTTAGTGTAGCTGGTGGTGAAGTAGAGAGCAGAAGTAGGTGGATTAAGCCATCCACAAATGCTCTGATCTCACTCTGACTGCTGCATGGTGCAGACATTGTTTGGCTCTTAGAGCTTGATCATGCCATCTGCTTATTGGAGTCACAGTAACAGGCAAGTCATTTGATAAATAAACATATTTTCTATGAACTTTAATAGAAAATTCAAAATATTAATACAAAAATAGAGTGCTACAAGTACTGTTTAAATGGAGAAAAGCTTTTTAATGTACATATTGCAATCACACTGCAACTACACTAAAGCTGGTCATTCACAAAGCACTCACTCAGATTTCAAAATTTCAGATTTTTTGAACCTGAAAAAGATTGCAGGAGCCAATTCCAGTACAATTTTTATTTTCTTTTGCCTTTTTATTTCCACCTGGAATGCAATTTGTCATAAATCAGCGAGCAAATCCGGTTGTGAACATGGCAAAACCAGCTTTAATTAATTTCTGTGATCTCTATGCAGCAAAAACAAAATTGAATTCCAAACGTAGGCAGTAGAAAACAACTTGAATTGTCTCACTCTCTTAATATGTCATGAGTGGCATGTGTAAGGTAAATTGATATTTCCAAAATAAGCATTATTAGCTGCTCATTCCCTGTCCTTCCAGTGTCTGAGGAGGCAGCTCTTTGGTTCAGGAGGTGTCTGGGCCTATCCAGGGGGCAGAACTTTGTTTTCCTTAGAAATCAGGAGGGTGAAGGAGAGTCACTCTGAGCCGGCTGCTTTAATTGCCACCGTGGCCAGCACCCATTCGAATTGAGAGGCTCCCCCCTAGTGGATAACCTGCCCTGCTGTGCTCCGGGCTGCCGTGATCCAAATGTGCTTTGGAATACCTGGGTTATTTTCCCCAAGTTTATTGGCAAATCTCGGCACAAAACAGAATCATTTCCAGAGCCGAGGGCGCCCAATAGCAGACACAGTACAGAGTTTGGAAAAAACAACTGAAAAGGGAGTTAAAAACCCCTCTTTTATGAGCAAATCGATCCTTTCATGGGCAGAATGTGGCACATGTGAAGGCAGAAGTATTTCTCCAATTTCTGCGGGTACTGCAACTGATTTAATTATATTGGTGCTCTGTCTCTAATCGTCCGTTCCAAATATTTTTATTCCCTTGAATCGAAGAAGCAGATGCAGAGCTGATAGCATCTCTGGCTCTCTCCCTGGCACAGCGGAGTCTCAAAGGAGGCAATAGACTGAAAGGAAAGAGAAACAAATGCATGTCCTTTAGTCTCTGCTCCTTCTGGCTCTCCTTGGAGCAGCGTCTGCCTGGGAATTCACTTTGGAAGTGCTAGCATTTCCTAGCCATACAAAGAGCTCTTTGGGTCCGTGCCAGGAATGCAGCCCCTCCACTTGTTAGGAGTGCAGTTGGCTGCTCAAGGCTGGCTCGCTGATAAGAGCAGTTGAGAAGTGTTGGAAGAAGTTTTAGTGCCTCCCCTCCTTGCTCTGGAGCTGTTTGCTGCTGAGCTTTCACCCCAGGCCCCCTCCAGAGATATCCCACAGCTGCAGTGCCATTATTCCTAGGAAATCCATCCCCAGGGGCTGGACAGCTCTATCAGCACGATGGGCAGATGTGAGGGCGAGGGTTTCTGGACAGTGTCACTGGCCCAGCTGTCTGATCCACGTAGGCATTTACACATCCACTCAATGCTGCAAACAAGTCAGAAAAATTAAAAACTAAAATTAAAACCTGAAAACTAAAACCCCTGGGTGGCACAGAACCCACATGTTCCTTTAATGGGGAGTCTCACCGTGTCTCTGCTGAAATTTGAACCAGCCAAGAAGTCAGCACAAATCTTCACTTGCACATTAACCTTCAGGAGATGGAGTTATAAACAAAACCGTGCTTGCAGGTATCCTCATGCAGAAGTGAGTTTTGCCATGGTGAATTTTAATACACAGTCTTCAGCAGTAAAGAAATCCAAGTGGAAAATCTTAGTCTGCATACTCCTGATAAAAGCAAAACAATAGCCAGAGGAGGCACTTATAAAAGACTACTTATTATAATAATTTTCCTCTAATTTCCTTGCAAACAGAGTGGAGTGAAAATCCCATCTCTGACAGTGGCTCTGACTGGTGTTCAGGGAATGGTTTAGGTTGGATTGGATGGCTCAGTGATTCCTGCAGCAGGGCCACAGAGGGTCTGCAGGTCAAACGGAACTGTCACTAACTTCCTTCCTAAATTAGAGCTGAGAACTGTAACTCTGCAGCTCCTGATCACATTTTATCTTCTCCTGCCATCCCTGCTCGAGGGTCACCTGATAGGTGACATTCACAAAGGGGTAGGAAACTGGGGACTCCACTTCTGCTCCAGTGGCTGAGTCACGACTGCATCTGCAGAGTTTCAGAGCAAGACAAACCTGGGTAATGCATAAAACCTGGAGTTCAGAGCAGCTGTAGGGAAATACTTTCCAAATTTAATCAATTCTCTGAAACAGAAGATTAGGTGATGCTTATCTCTGTTTACAGAACTGCAATTTTGGTCTGTAGTAGCTAAAAGGATTTTTTTCAATCTTTGGCTCATTTTAACCAGAACAAAGCTGTTTTCTTTTCCACTGTTTATATTTCTAAATAATCCAGGGCACTGGAAAACTAGATTTTTGTTTCTAAGTGCATATTGCAAATTTTCTCATATCTTTCTAAAGTCTCATATTTTGTTTTATTTTATTTTTTTGGCTGAACATCATCTATTCTGTGGTTTAAATATCAACTCTATTAGGAAAAAAAAAAAAAAAGTACAGATGGTGGAAAACACAAAACCAGTGGATCTGATTTCCAGAGGGTTGTACTGGCATGGAAAGATCCTTGCTAAGCTTTGGGACAGCACAGCCCTCCTTGTGTTCCCTGGTGCTGGGAATGTGGCCTGGCAGTTAAGTGGAGCAGATCACTTCCACTCTTCAGCACATCCTCAGTTGCCAAAATAGTCTGCCTTGGCAAGGTGAGAGAGCCAGAGCAGTTTGAGAAGCAGCAGAGTGCTGCCCTGGTTTCTTCTTCCATCCCACAAAACCTTTGGAGATTTCTTAATTGTCAGAGATCTTCACTGAGAAGGAAAAAAATCTTTAATTTTTTTGTCTTTGTGTAGAAAAATGAAAATATCATCCCAGAATAATCCCATGCTTAGGGCAGGCACTGGATTGTGGTTTAAGTCTTGTGGCTTTTACCTAGATCAGAGACTTTAACCTTTATTTCTTGCAGCCCAGTTCAGCTCTGCACCACAAGATCGCTGCAAGTGGGGTTTTTTTGTCTTTTGTCTGAGAATTTGACTGGCTCCATGTCTGCGTTTGCTGAAGTCCATCCTGCATTAGGTGCAAATTTTTGCTTTGAGAATTCTGTTTTAAGCCTTTACCCTCTGCTGCTTTAATCAACAGGAGCCGAACCGAGTTCTGAGACTGAAGTTCTCTGTGTTTCACCACGGTTTTCTTAGCTTCACATCTTCACTGGGAGCAGTGCCAAGTCTGAACATCCAGGAGGAACTTGCAAGAGAGCGAACTGAGCAGTCTGCAGTGATATCAAGCAGGCAGCGAGACTCAGCAGAGCAATAAACAGATTAAAAGAAAGACTCCTGCATGACTGAGCCCTTGTACTGAACACACAGTGTGGGATGCTGTGATCTGATAGTGTCTAGACAATTATATCCTACATAATTTGCTTTCTTCTCTAACATGAATGCAGCCAGAAGATTTCCCAAAAGAAAATACATGAAGAGAATTTCAGGTTGCAGGTTTACACCCTCACTAGTCACAGTCAAATCCAGGTGACTTTTGCACAGAACCCCCACTCTGTTTCCACAATACACATTTATCTGTGCACAAGGTTCCTCTTTTTGCCTGTTCCAGGGCTAAAGTCTTAGAAACAAAATCTTTGAAAGAGGTTGTGCAAGGTTGTGCATTTGTAATATGGTGCATTTATGTGTCAGTAAATTATGTTTTAATGTACAATCAGTAAGAATGTTCTTGTTCCTCATTATTTATCATAATTAAACAAAGATGTTGAGTGATTATGAAGTATGCATAATGGACAGAAACACATTTCAAAAACAAATAGGTTTGAAATAACATCTCTTTTGGTTCTGAACAGGCAAATAAAGGCACATCTTATAGAGTTCTGCTTCATGGTTTTGGTATAACAAACTCAAACTGCAAGAATCAAAGTCTGGGATAATTGTGATAAACAGATATCTCCTATTAAGATGTCCAGGGAGTCACATTCTCTTGGATTATTCTTGTTTGGTTTTACAACAGAAATAAAGACTCTGTGATGTTTCTGGCTTTTGGAAGCATCTCCAGTTAAGACAGAGGTGGTACAGCCTTCAAAGTCTCTTTTTGTGAACCTCAGGAAAGCAACACTGCATCAGTTTATTTGTGTATTTAACTGCCTGATTTTGCCAGACCACATTTTGCTGCTGTTAGCCCTGTGGGGTCACACCCAATGTTTTTTCAGAGTTCAGGCTATGATCAAATAGGAGCAGTGTGACATAACAGAAAGTTTTCCTGTATTTTAGAATACGTGTGTCTCTCCTTGCTGCAAACAAGGAAGCTGACAGATGACAAATCCTGGATGGCATTTGAACTAAACTTCCAGTAGACTGGCAGTGTCTTTACGTTTATTTTTGGTGGAATGACCTTTCCGTGTGTAAAGGCTCTAGATGCTTTCTGATTAAGTTATACTTCCACATGAGAAACTTTCAGCTCAGAGGAATTAGGTGGGAACAGTTGATGAAGATCTCATGCTTTCTCACAGCCTCCTGCTGAAATTTTAAGAAGGGTGTTTCCCTGAAACAGAAAGCTGTAATGAAATTTGCTTTTTCTTGGGTTTTTTTGGTTGCTGTCAGTTATTACAACCAGATTTTTAGAAGCGTTTAGGGGCTTGATGAGCTATGTGAAAACAGAGAAATGGCTTCTGGTTTTGACCTACAGGTAAGATTTCTTCCTCTCAGTAAAAGGTAACTGATATTCAAATAAAAGAGCATTTTGACACAGCAAACTGATCCTTTTTCATGTTTTCTCATTTTTAAAAGTTTTAATTTGACATTTTGAAATTGAATTTAACCATTCCTTTTCCATTTACTTATGAATTATTATTTATTTAGTTTACTTTGCTCAGCTCCCATCTTGACCTAGGTCTGGTTTCCACCTTTCTGCTGTGAGGGAAGAGTTTTGACTCTATGTGTGTGTGTCTGTGTGTGTGTGCTTAGCAGTTGCAAAACTCAAATAGCTCAGACTATTAGCCCTGTCTCCCTGTAAATGTCAACCTTCCAGCTAAGTCAGGTAAAACCAAATACATTCCATTTAGATGAAGCGTTAAGTTTTGGGGGCAGAATAAACATATAAAATGAATATTAAAAAAAAAATCAAGGTCAGGAGTGGAAAGCATGTTTTCAGGACGTGGTTTAAGTTCAGGCTTCTTTCCTGGTTGTATTCCATTATTCTGTGCTTCTTCCTATTTGTGAGGATACCTCCAAATTTTGCCCCAGGTATTTCTGTTACACATCTGAAAGCGTCTGTATTTGAAGAGTTATTTTAAGTCTCACTGCACCTGCTGTTCTTCAGAAGGATAATTTGATCTGTAAAGAAAGAAAAATCAAAGTAATTAGATTTAAGAGAGGCTGGATATCAAGACTAACCCTCTTGCTATTGAAGCAAAGATGATGAAGAGCAAGAAAAGATTGTATTTAAGTCTAATTTCCTTCTGCCTGCTTCCCATCAGGGCTCTGGCCTCGCTGTCCCACATCTTACAGCATCTCTGCTGCTCTGGCTCATGCTGGGTGAGAAGAGCTCCTCAAAGATGCTCTCCCAGATTCCTCCTCTCCTGCCCCATACCTTCCTTCTCCCTTCTGGGAAAGCAGTAGTGCTGGAGGCTGCACTGACTGCTGCCTCCCAGGGTGTCCCTATTCCTAATTCCACATTCCTCTCTTAGAGCAGCTTGTGCTACCTTTCAAGCGGACCTACAGCAGCCTGAGGTAATGATTAGGACCTCAAACCTTTCTTGTGCCTTGATTTTCTTCATAAATCTGTAAAATGTGGGTTCTGTAGGAATAAAAGAAAAATAATTAAAAGTACTTTGATTTTAGAGCTGAGGTGAAGACAAGTCAGCAAACCACCTCTGCAAGATTTCACTGCCACACTACAGCTGCCAGGCTTGGAATTAAGAATAAGGTATGCAAGCTAACAATTTCCAGTAGATAAGCTGCTCTGACAAAGAGATAAATCAAAAGGCAAGTCCAAAACAATTCCTTTGCTGGAGTCAATACTCAGTGAAAACTGTCATGTGGTTGTAGCATCTGGGTACCTCTCTGGGCTCAGCCATCCAGCCAGTTTTTTACCCACCCAGCAGAGTCCCTGTCCAAGCCATGGACAGCCAGTTTCTCCAGGAGGATGCTGAGGGAAATGGTGTTAAACTCTCTTCTGAAGTCCAGAGAGACACATCCACAGCCTTTCCTCATCCCCCAGGTGGATAGGAAGGAGAAGGAGATCAGGTTGGTCAGGCAGGTTTTGCCTTTTCCTGAACTCATGTTGGCTGTGTCTGATTCCCCCATTGACAAATATCAACAAAGGTACTTGTTAATGGCAAAACAGAGTTGCACAGTGGAGTTTTTCCCACAGGATTTCTCCTGGGATCAGTGCTATCTGAATACTGCAGATCTTAAACTCAGCAGAAAACCTTCACTCAGTAGAAAACCTTCACCAAGTACACACTTGGAGAAGATTCAGTGAGTGTCTAATTGCTTTATAAAGGGCTTCACTTCTTGGATATTGCTGTAATTAAATTTACACCCACTTTTTGCAGGGACCTTGAGTAACTCTGAAACTGAAACAAGCCTTAGTTTTTGGGGTTTTTTTATTGCTGCAGTAGACAAAACCACACTGGCAATTCTGGCACTGCTGCACGTACTGATGCTGGTCAGTACTGGGTGCCACCACACCGTTCTGTCCCACAGCACCTCACCAGTCCTGCTGCATCATCTCCTGGAGCTGCAGGCACTGGAAAATGTCACAGCACTCAGAGAATTCCTGGGATTTACTGCCTGTAGACCAAACGTGTGAAACAACAAAGTTTTTGATCCCTGCTGGACACGCAGATTGCTTGCCTGCAGATCTCTGGCGTTTCAAAATCCATGCTTAGAGTACCCCACTAATTCCTTATATATTCAAACTTCTGTGTTTTTAATAAATTTTTCAAAGTTACTCGAGCCACTTCTCTCCATCTGTGTGCTAGAACAACGTCTTCCAGGAATATGTGCTTGGCAACAGCCTTGCGTGTTTAAGGAGAGGAAAATACTCTTGTGTGAGCAGCAGGCATGAAAATATCGAGTTTGATAACTACATAAGCGGTTTTCTGTGTGACGTTGCTCTTTTGGGAGAGGGAGGGTATTTAAGAGTACGTGAATATTCGATCTGTGTACAAGCTGAACTTTTCCCTGGGATTAGGGCCAGGATCTGGACCGGGATCGGGATTTCAGGACCGGGATGGGGATTTCGGGATTTCGGGATTGGGCCCGGGATCGCGATCGGGAATTCGGGATCGCGATCGGGACGAAGCGAATCTTCCCGGGCTGCCCGCGGCCAATCGCGGCCTCCCGGGCGCGCCCCCGCGGCGCCGCTGCCGCCGGGCATGCCGGGAGCTGTAGTTCTCTCCCGCCGTGCAGCCGTTCTGCGGGCGGCTAGGCGAACTACAACTCCCAGCGGCCCGCGGGGCCCCGCCGCGCCGCGCCCGGCCGTGCCTACGATCCCCATCGCGCCCCGCGGGGCCGGGAAGGAGAAGCGGGTCCGGGAGCGCGCGGGGCGGCGCCTGCGCGGAGCGCGGCTTCCTGAGCGTCTGGTGGCGGCCGCCATTTTGTGGTGCTCTTCCCTCTCCCGCTCGGGATCTGCGGCCGCGGGACCTGGCGCGGGGGCGACGCGGAGCGGGGGGAGCCGGGGCCGCCCGCACCCTCCTCACCTTCCCTTCGCCTCCGTGCGCCGCCGAGCCTCTCCGGCGCTGCCCCCGGGCGCGGCTGCGGAGAGCGGCGCTCGCCCACCATCATGGAAGACGACGGGCAGCCCAGGACCCTGTGAGTGGGGAGGGGGCGGCGGGGTGGGCAGCGGGCCCGGGGCGGAGCGGGGCGGGGGCAGGGATGCGCTCCCGGGGAGCGGCGCCGGGGCCTCGGGGGGTGCCGGGGGAGCGGAGGAGGCTGAGCAGGACGGAGCGTGTGCGGCAGGGCCGGGAGCGGGGTCCGGGCAGGGGGAGCGGGAGCGGAGCGCGGCGGCCCGCGGGGAGATCGCGCCGCTCCGATCCGGGCAAAACACGGGCGAGCCGGAGCTGGAGCCGGGGTGTAACGGGGTCCGATCCCGGAGTCCGTCTCCGGAGGTTTGGGGGTGCGGGCGGGGGTCCCGAGCCTTCCCCGGGGGGCTCAGGCCGCCCCCGGGCCCCCCTGCCCGGCGGTCCCGGCGCTGGGAAAGTTCTTTGTGCTCTGCCGGCGGTGGGTGGGATGGGGAGCGCCGGGAAACCGGGAGGGATCGCTTTTCCCTCCAGCGTGTCACGGCGTGGTTCAATAACAGGGTATCGGGCCCAGCAGAGAGAGATAACTGTGTGCTGGCCGTGTCTCTCCGGGCTCTTTAGTCACTTGGTGGCTGTCATCCGTTTTCTGTGTAAAAATACAAATCTGAGCTTTTTGGGGTTGCTGTTGAGTTCTTTTCAGCTGTGCAGATGTGGTTTTGATGAATTTTCTTTGTCCTGTTGGCTTAAACGAGAGAGATTCGCACTTGTGGTTGGGCGCTTGAGAGCAGGGATTTTGTGCTGCTGCTGATTTTAAGCAGTTCCCAGATTTCCAGTTCGGCTGTCAGAGGGTGTTTGGGGCTCTGTGAGCAGTGCAGCGTTCGGGCTGTCCCTGGGAGAAAGGCAGTCTCATGCTCGGGCTGCCCAGATGACAAACACAGCTCAGGACAGTGCAAAAGAAATCTTTGTCTATTTAGCTTTTGGGACAGTAGCCTTCAGAAAAGCTTTCAAAGATAGTCTGCACTGAAAGCCGCTCTAAAGAAACTACTGAAACAGAGTAACATGTCTCAAAATTCTGTTGTCCCTACCAAAATGATGACTTGGCATTTAAGGCTTCTCAAGGCAATCTGTGTTTTTTCTCCTTTCTATGTCTGCAAAAGTTCTTTTAACTCGTTTATAGTGCAGTGTAAGTGCTTAGTCCTCGCTTCCTGAGATGCGTAGTTTAAATAAACATATCCCAAATGCTTTTTGTGTTGATTACCCAAATGATCCGAGTTTGCTTGGCACTGAGAGTGGACCTAGGTTTGAGCGTTGTTTTAGAATGGGAGAGAAAAGGGCAAAGTCACACAATGTTTTACTCAGTTTTATTTTCAAGGTTCCATTCTTCATGAGTGGCTCTCTTTCTTTCTTTTTGATAACTGCTATATTTCCACTAAGTTTTAAAATGTCCTTTTAGTGCCAGTAAATGTTGGTACCATATTGGCCATGGGTTCTTCCCAGTGACACATCCATCAAGGACCTGGCTTAGCCCACTTAGTCACTAACAAGAAAAAATGAATTTGTTCTAAAATGTCTGAAATAGCATCTCTGCAGCTGCCCCAAGTGGTTTATTGCACACATGTGACTGTTTCATTTGTTAAACTAATAAACAATGTGTACATTAATTTCCTAGTAGTTCTGTAGTAGCCACAATGACAAAGGGTTACTTTCCTGTAATTATTTAAAGGCTTTTTGCATGGAAGACAAAAATTTTGCTGTAGCATTTTTTACATTTTACCTTCTTGTCCACACTTTTTGTCTGAAATGCCTTTAAATTTAGAATTGCAAGTCTGTTTCAAAGATTACTATCCTGAACAATGCTTTCCATATAGAGCAGTTGTGATCTCATAAGTAAAAGTCACTGTCCCCGAAGAACAACTAAAAATATTGTAAGTTGAACTTCTAAGTTTTCATTGTTTGGTTTATTTGGGGAGGGGGAGGGGAGAGAAAGTGAGGAACAAATTGTTTCAGTAGCTGTTTGACCATGTGCAAAAGCACTTGGTTGATATTTTAAGCTGTACTTTATGAATGTCTTAGTTTTTCACCCCTGAAGGAATAAATGAAATCCAAAACCTGTAAATTAGGAATGAATTTTCATCTTTAACAATTGCAGGCAGGTTTTTTTTTACTTATAGAAAGCAAAAACTGGCTAACTATTGTTCACCCAGTGTTTATGCCCATCTTAAATAGCTCAGGAATAAGGATTGTTTCAATTTACAGTGCTTACAGGGCTGTTATGTGGTTTCCAGTCATGATAGGTCACTCATGAACCTCTAAGAATTCAGAATATTTTCTGAGGCCTAATATAGAAAACTGACACCGTTTGCGTTTCTATTTCTCATATTTCTTAACTTTATAGAAATGTGAAGAATAACCTTCCATATTTTCTGCCAAAAAACTTTTCAGGAAGGGGGACCTTTTTGCATGATGTCACATGGAATTTTTTAGCTGGTCCTAAAATGAGCTGTGAGCTTCTGATTTTGTTTTGTTTTGCTTTAATAGAACACTTGAAAGCTCTGTTTTCTGTGAGTACTGTTAGATTTCAAGGCTGCATCCAAGTCCTGCTTCTACTTTAAAGTGAAAACTAAACTATCAGAAACCTGACGTGTTGCTAATGTGATCAGCTCTCACAGACAACCAGAAAAGTTCCAAAGTTGTGTATTCTTGTCAATGCTTTCAGAAATGTTTTGCGTGGTTTGTAGGTATTCAGTGACTGCTCTGGAGTCACTGCATACCCACAGCTGTTACCTCATCCATGCCATGCTGTATTCCAAGCCTGGAGTGTGGATAAGGTGCAGGAGTAAGGCTTCACCCAGATTAACTTCTCTTGAACTTCCTTTCAGTTCAGCTCTTGTACAGGAGTGTTGTCTCCTAGAGGAGGCTACAGAGTGGATTTTTCTTGGGATCATTTTATTTCTAGTAGCTTACAAGCACTAGGCAGAGTTGCTGAAATTTCCATGGGCTCTTAAGCACATCAGTAACCTTATTGCTTATCGTAATTTCTTTTAAATATGGAAACAGTCATTTCTTGCATGGTGCCTGTGTGAGAGGGAAATCAGATTTACTATCCTCAAAAAAGGATGGAAGGGAGTTTTGTGGACCTAAAAGTAGTGGCTGTAAATGCCCCTTTCTTACTTCCCTGTTTAGGATACAATACAAACCTGTTTTACCTTCAAAAAGAGAATTTTTCTGCCCAAGCCAAAGAGTTTAGTTCTAAAACTCATTATGGACTGATACATGCTTCTTGCATTCTTTAGATCATTCTACAAGATCTCTGAATTTCAAGTAGGTTGTTATTCTTTGTGTTGTCAGCAGCATTCAGAAGTGTAATAGATCAAAATTTATGTCAGGACATCTACCTGTCTCTAGGTTGTTGGGGTTTTTTGTAGCTGCTTATTAATTGGTATTTAAGTGCTTCAGGCTTGCAGAAGGGAGCAAACACTATTCCCTGTGTGCAGAAAGCCACAACTTTTGCTGCCCTGTCACATCATCCAAGTCAGCCACCTATAAAAGTAAGTGCTTCTGCCCTGCTGGGTTTTGCAATTTTTTTAAAGTTTGCATAATATATCCTCTAGAATGTATCAGTCCAAAAAGGTTGAAATACCATACAATAGCATTTTAGGAATCTTCTGGCTTCTCGGGGTGTGGCTCTGGTAATTCTGATTTCATGAAACAGAAGATGCTGTTATGTTACATCGTGTGGAAATTGAGTTAGAGAGGGGAGAGCTGGCCATGGCTTGGCCGTGTGTAGTGGGTGATCAGCATCAGCTGAGCCAAGTTTTGTGTTTCCAGGAAGGTAAGGTGTCTGTTCCTAATGTGGTGAACGTATTTATTTCTTCAGTTCTGCAGTATTCAAGCATTCACACTGAAGATGTTTGCTTGTATGTTTTTGTTAAAGTCATCTCTGACTGCACTGAAGGAGGTGATGTTACTGCTGTCTGCTTAAAGACATGGAAGTAACTATCAAGTCTTACTTTTTAGCATAATTTCAAATTTGTAGAGGTTTGTATTCCCATATTTTGCATGCAGTTTGAGAGATGTGAGTCTCTCTGGGTGTTGCCCTTGCTACATGAACCTTTGTTGTGCAGTATTCTCAGCGTGTGTGTTACTGAACTTTCAGAGTTGTAGCTGCTTGGGAAAGGTGGGAAAGCCTCTGACTGATGGTACTATCATGCACCAAGGCAGGATTTATCATGCACATTCAGGGAATTCACGGACCAGTAGGATTTCACATCCCATCTGAATCTAGCAGTCAAGGTGGTCCAGATTTTTATGAAAAGGCAGCTTGTTTCATGGCTAAGGTTTATGATGCACCATTCTCACTCTCAGCTGTCTTGCTGCAGGCATGGTGGTATCAAACAAACACTTAGTGTATATCTTCTGTCTTCTAGCAATCAGTGTAACTTTTCCTACCTTACTTGAATAATATAATAATAATAGCTGGGGAGAGGCTTTCCCTGGTCTTTTTTTAGTTTTTGTCACACCAAGAGGAATTCTACAGATTGATTTTCAGACTCCTTGTGTTTTCCAAATACATGTTAATATTATGCAGAAGAGGGTGATATTTGTTTTTTTGTCAGTGTTAATTGTACTCTTTACTGTATCTGATTTGCAGTGGAAATAATGTTAATAAGACTTCACTGTATTTAATTTCATGTCAGTGCTACTGTCTCAGTGTGCTGTGAAGGCTCAGTATTAATGAACACTGTTGTGCAGCATACAGGGGAAACCAGTACTAGCAATAAATTCACAGCACCACCAAGCCTTCATGTTGGAATTCCTACTGGGATATATATTTTCTGTCTGATTTTAGTAGTATCTGCAAAGGTTAATATTTCCACAAAAAGCTATTAGTGATTTACAATTTAATCTTGGTGAATGATTAACAAAAATTTAGTTAATATTTCAGAAAGAAGGTATGGATGAATGTTTAACTACTAAGTTTTCAGGATAGAACTGAAAAGTCAGTGAGATGGATAATTTGTGCTGTAAGGGGTCTTAGACTCCTGCAGTTTTTAACTTCTCTTCTGAAAAGCCTTGTAACAATACAGGCTCCTGTTAGTGACTTGTGTTAATTCATATGTTCTTTAATAAGACAGTAATGAGTAAATGAAGGGTTTTAGTGAGCATTGTATACTCAGGTGATGTGATACTTCAGAAACTCACTCTGGGCCTCGTAGCACTGAAGTTCTGACTGAGAAAGAGCAGAGCTGTGCCACAGTTGCTGAAAGAAGAACGACACAAACAAACATCTGTTGATAACATTGTGTGGTGCTCTGATGAAAACAAACAGTGTCCATTTTAATTGTGCTGATCCGGATGAAAGTCCAGCTATCAAACACAGAATTTGCTTTTCAGAAATTTTCAAGGGTTGCCTCTTAGAGCATTTTCAGAGCACACGTCTTTAGTTTACTCAAAATAAACTGGTCTGTGCACAGACTAAGAAATGCTGGTTCACATTTATGTTCACTGTATTAAGAGCTCAGGCTGACTTTAGTTTGCAGTTTTATGACATTCTATAACTAACCAGAGTAAAATGAATAAAATGTATATTTTTTCAACTTCTAAATCACTAAAAGTTTTGCTCATGTTATTAGTTGCACTTGAATTCTTTATGCCTTGACAGGCTTATTTGTAAAGATGATGAATCTCCCTCTGCTGATGGCATTTGACATCTGTTACTGTGACAAGCCTTTCCCCTAACTGATCACTTTGTTTACCATATGATTACAAATTAATCACATTGTTAAAAAGAATTTAGTTTTGCAGTCATGACTTTCTCAGCCCTTGTGACCTGGTAAATCTAGGACTCTCATCTAGACTTAATAAGTATTTCAAAACTTGGAATTATTTCTCAAGATTTACGAACCAACAAAAATCAACAAGTCTGGATGATATTAAAATAACACTACCAGAGTTTTGGGGGGTATTACAAAGGTGGGAGCTGTTGAGATAGATGCTGTACAGTGCATTCCTATGGCATAATGCTGCATAAATTGCCTTGTGTGCTGGTGAGTGGGCTGCCTTTCCAAATGTTCAGGAAAACAGAAAAGTTGAGTTGGTTGCTTGCAAGGCAGCACAGTTTGTCCGGGAGCTGCTCCTGAGCTCATGGGAGTTCGATGTGTGTTTGTCCCCAAATTCAGAAGTACTCTTGATGAGATACTCAGTGGGAAGTGAAACTTAAAATATCTTTGCCCAGTTGGTTGCTTGTTCTGCACAACATTCTTGAGCAATGTTCTTCATGCTTTTGACATCACTGTGCCAAGGAAATGATTGGCACCGGGGGTTGGTGTCCAGTGTTACATCTGAATCAAACTTCACTTCTCAGTTGTGTGGCCAACGTTATGATTTAGAAACCATATGAATGCTGCATTAGAACTGTATGAAACAATTGTAAATATTGTCTTCAAGATAGCTGAGATGTTGTAAAGGGAGATTTTTCATAGTGGTTGAAGTTTTTAAAACCATAATTGCATTTTAAAAGATGACAATTTCTGGCTTAAAATCTTGGTTTTTTGTTTCCTTGTGTAGCTATGTAGGAAACCTCTCCAGAGATGTGACTGAGGTTCTCATACTTCAGTTATTCAGCCAGATTGGACCATGCAAAAGCTGTAAAATGATAACAGAGGTAAGGCCTTCCACATCTGGGGGGGAGGTAGCAAATGTAATGTAACTTTGTTGTCCAAAGTAAATGGAGTTGAGGGCTTCTTTTGGCATTACTGGTAGAGGATTTCTTTGGGTTGGTTGTGTTTGGCTTTGGGCATAACTTTGCAGGAGAGACCTGTTGTGTGCATTGCTTTTGCCTGCAGCCCTGCCATACCTTTTATCAGCTGATGATGAGATTCCACTTTATTTAAAAGATTATTATCCCCTCTTGTCAGAATCCCATTGTTCTGATGATCAGAAACCTCATTATTTGAAGTGTTATTCATGGCTGTTTTGTACATTTTTCACTTTATTTGATCATAAGCCTCAGTAATTTTTTTCTCTTGAATAAATGGTTCTGTGCTATGGATGAAAAGTAAAAAAATCCTTCAAAATAAGTTTGGCTCCACCTCAGCTTTTTCTGAGCCAGTTCAAATAGTTCTTGTCTGCACCAGTACAAATAGCTCTTGTCTGCACCTGTCTGTTCTTAATTATTTCTTGAAACAAAGTGACAAAATTTCCATAGTATTCCAGATAAGGTCTTTTGCAGAAAGTGTTGGTAAGTATTAATGCTTGCTTGTCTCCGTTGTAAATACTCTGGTACCCTTAGAGTTGGTAGCCATTTCTGTGAGCTTGTTGACACATCCTGCAAAACTTCTCTCTCCATGATATTTTTCCTTCCTTCTGCATTTCCAACTTGGGTAAGCTTTGAGCAGGCAGGGACTAATCAGAGCTTCTGCCAGGGTTAAGCTTTGGTCCTTCATCTCTGGTTTCTGTATAATCTCCCTACTTTTCCTACTTCTTATGCTTCATGCTAATTTGCAATTACAGATTTCTTGAGGACAGTTACATTAGGTTTTTGTCAAGATTGTTAATGAAAGTATTAAAAGGCAAGTCTTGTGACCAAACTTCTCTAGGGGTGCTACTAGACACTCCCCTGTGGGCTTCTTTTCCTTTCAGTGGAACAGCTTGATTGTTTCTTTGTTTTTGGCTTTTTATCATCAACCTGCCACTTGTTTAATCACTCTCATGTTTGTCTGGACTAATAATTTCCCATGTGACACTTTTCTCTGCTGCATTTGCTTTAAGTTTATTGGAGAACTATAACAGAAGGCTGCCAGATCACAGTTGTTAGTTTTTCTCTGAAGAAACAGTTTTGATTGTCATGTGCTCTACAGACAGAAGGTGCTGCTGCTCCCACCTTTGGCTTGGTAAGAGCTGGCACCATCAGTTTGGTTTCCTGAGGATCACATGAGAAACTCCAACACTCATTTTACCTTTGTGGTTTTAAGATCTTCCCATAAGTGAGACATCTTTAGGAAACAAGGAGATAAACAAAAAACTGCTGGCAGCTGTATTCAGTCACAGAGGTGAATGCACTGGGCTGACCTCAGCACCTGCCACCAAGCAGTCACAGCAAGGGCAGGTTGGATTCTAGACTGGGACTGGCCTGCAGCTGTCACAGGGCCTGTCCATAGTGTCTGTCCTTCTACGGCGTGTGGGAAACCTTTCCTGGGAACTGAGTCATGGGTAGGTGCTTCTTACCAGTGTTAGTACCACCATCATGTTTTAAGAAGCTGTGATTTTTCCATTTTAGCCAGATGTATCAAGTAATTCTTTTTCTTTTGTAGAGTGTGTGACATGAATATGTCAAGTGTTGGAAGATTTCAGTTGTTCTTTTGGGGGTATATAGTACTCAGGGTGGTGGGACAGTATTTGTAGGTAGTTAGGACACCTAAAGGTCTGAGTGTCTGCAAAAGAGATTCTTCTCATGTTCAGACAAGTTCTCAGAGCTAAAGAAGACCTCCCTACCGTCTAAAAGTAAGGCTGCACTTCAACTGAAGCATAAACTGCACTAAATTTCCTAAGGAGGCCTTAAATGTGTTTCCCAAAGTAGTGTGGGAGGAGGGGTGAATTAAGGCTTTCTCTTTTGGGGCATCTGAGGTGAGTGTGCTTGTAGAGAACTTTGTGACTGAAACTTTTTTTATGATCTCAGGTACATTTTCTCTCATCTGTTCCTTGTGCATCAGTAGAGGCCCCAAGTGCTGACAGGGTTCAGGGGGATGGCTTCAGGCTCCATCATCATTTTAGGTGTATAAAGGCCTTGTGATCTCTTAACAGCTTCAGAGGTAGACAGAGCTGTGTTTGGATGTACAATGCAGTTTTAGGGGGAAGGATTAGAATTGTTCATAGTGTGTATCTGAGTTGTCAGAAGTTAAACAGGAATGCTGCAAAAGGCTTCTCTTGTGTTATAGCTGTGTTCTCCCTGGCACAGGGGGATTGATAGGTGACAATAGTGATGCCAGAACAGTTTCTCTGTGCTAGACCCTTCCCTGTCCATGTCAAAAATAATTTGTTTCATGTAATATTAGTGTTTATCATCTTTTGGTCCATGCATGTGCAGAGCAGTTAATGGAAGTGTTTTGGTTGGAGTTTGTGTACTCATTACATCTTGGAGATAGATCAAATCCAGTGGCATTCAAGACATCCTTTCCACTTGATCAGCTTTTCAGAAAACTCTTCTGTTCTTTGCACTTTATACCCTGGTACATTTATTACTTCAGTGACCTGTGTCAGTGAGTATTTTTAAAGGTGATTTGATAGGCCATCCTACAAACACAGGTTGTACTCAAGGTTTAACAGAGTTAAAACAGTCAATTGATTAATATCCTTTTCCCTCAGTCAGACTATTTTCAGTTCTTTTAAAAGGTTATTTCCCAGTTGTTGGGTATGGCATTTTTTGCTTGAGACTATGCAGCTCCCAGGTTGCTGCCTGCTAGTGATTTTCAGTCAAATAAAAGGAAAGACTTCTTAAGTAGGGCAAGAGAAAATTGCTGAAAATGTATCTGGGGAACAAACCTTTCAAGCTTTGAGTATATGCACGAGGCAGTTGTTTTGTTCTTCTCTCCATTCTTCCCCTTTTTTTCTCCCCTTTCCGTTCAATCTGCAGATCACTTTGGTGATAAGTTATTTTTAGTTCAGTAAACTTCAGTCCTCATTCAAAGCAAACTATCCTTCAGAAATTGCTAGACCTTTAATAAGAAGTCCTTCTTAATAATTCTTGCATTTAAGTGTAATGTCAAAGGCTATTTCATAAATCTGATGCAAATCATTCTGATAGTTTCTAGCTATAAGTAATATATTTTCCTGGATTTTCTTCTCAGCAACCCGATAGCAGAAGGGTCAACTCTTCTGTTGGATTTTCTGTTTTGCAGCATACAAGCAATGACCCTTATTGCTTTGTGGAATTTTATGAACACAGAGATGCAGCTGCTGCATTAGCTGCTATGAATGGGAGAAAAATTTTGGGAAAGGTAAGTTGCTCACATGGTAATCTTAGATTTAAAGAATGTAGATTTACGTGAAAATATGAATAAAACTGTTGAAGATGTTTTACCAGGATTAAATATTGATAGAATAATCTTTTAAAAATAGTGATATACGAGAAGTCTTGTTTAGAAAATGTAGTATTTGTGATGTTCTAATTACGATGCTGTTTTATACTGAGTGATGATTTGTAAATGTTGACAGTTGTAACCCACCCTTGAATGAACTTATAAAACATAAGAATTTTGTAAATTTATACTAAATCTTATACTTGTTTTCAGGAGGTCAAAGTAAACTGGGCAACAACACCAAGTAGCCAGAAAAAAGATACATCCAGTAAGTAATGTAATGCCACAGTATCACTTCTACACAAATACTTCACAAAGTGGTAATAATTTATCATAAATGCATTTAAACATAACTTCTCTCCTTCCCATCTAGTGTTTAATAGAATTTTGCAAACTAATTCTTCTGTTTTTGCTTTACAACTGGGGAAACCGGAGTGGACAGATTAAATTGCTGCTGCTCTTCACATGGAATCCTGAGCGTCCCTGGTTCCCAGTGCTGTGTGCAGAGCATCACTTTCTCAGGAGTTGAAACTTTAGATAGCAGTTAAATATTTGATTAGTAAATTATTTATTTTCAGATCACTTCCATGTGTTCGTTGGAGATTTAAGTCCAGAAATAACAACAGAAGACATCAAGTCAGCATTTGCTCCTTTTGGTAAAATATCGTAAGTATCATCATAAATATTTCCATTATCAGTCAGAAAATGTGATAGTGAAAATGTGTTTCTGAGTTGAAATGTTATTTCTTATCTATTGAGATAATTTTTCTGCTGTTCATTTCCTTGTGGTGGGTGGGAGGGTGGGCAGTAAAGAGGGGTTGTATGTCAGTGTGTCTCATGATGTAAATACAGTAATGTCATTGTGCTCTGGTTTGCTGAAAGCAGTGTGCTTTTAACCTAATTTATATGCTAATGTCCTTCAACTTTTTATTAACTTTTAATTACTGCTCTAAGTGTGACTTTTTGGTGTTGAGAATGCGTACAGAGTAGTGACTTGACAACTGGTATATGTTGTATTCTGGGTGTGTTTTATATGCATTTTTGCTGCATTTCATAGGCAGTGTGGGCAATTGGAATATAATTCTATAAAGCAGCTAGTTAATTACTTGGGAATGTTTTGAAAAAAGCTAATACTGATGAGAATAAAATCTGGTTTTTTTGGATGATAATGGGATGAATTACAATTATAATATCTTAAATGAAAGAATGGTGGCTTTACAATATGTGCACATTTCTGCCAGTTAAGAGAATGTTTCTTTAAACTTGTGGACAATTCAGGTGATACTAAATCACCTGCTGTTCCAATTGAACATATTTAACATTACAAAATCCTTGAGAGTGCTAAAGTATATATGTCCTAAAGAGTACTGCTACAAAAAAAGTCTGTTAATCTTCTATCAGTTTATCTTTATAAAAATCAAAGTTGCAAATGAACGTTTTTGTACTACTTTACAGGAGTATATTTCTAAGAACAAAATTCTTATTTTTCTCTTGTTCTGTACGCATATTTTTAAATGAATCATAAATCTTATTTCTTACCTCTGCTGTTTTGTTTACTTTGCTTTTTGTCTCTTAATGTGGTAAGTAGTACTGTTTTAAAAATCAATTTAAAAAGAATAATTCAGGTTTCTGTTTCTCAATCTATATTTATACCTGAGACCTGCAGTTTTTCTAAAGTCCAAGTCACAATTAAAAGTAATAGCATTCTGGTTATTTTGCAGAATTGCTCATAAGAATGGACAGGATCTTGAAGGCTAACTGCAAGGAACTGTGCACACTGGAACTCAGTTGTAGATTTTTTCTCATTTCTATTTATTCTTATTATACATTATTTATATATACATATTTTAGTATTTACATTTTAACATTCTATATTCAGTGCAGTTCTATATTTCCAATCATTTTAACTTACTCACTAAAATTTCTGTGTAAATTTGTTGTTTTCGTACTGGTGTGCTTAGCATTGTTGTTAGTTTTATTCTCCTTTCTTAAATTTCTGAAAATGTCAATTTTTCAAAATTTACAGCTACCCAAACTCCAAAATGATGGTAGAGAATTGACCAAGAAAAATAAAGAAATCTGTTAACAGGCCATGTATGCCTTTTAATTCCTATTTTTTCCTCTTTTTCGATTTTTTTAATATTTCATATATTTTGTATCACTAGGCAGAAGACATTTAACTATTTAGAAAATGCATGGTAAATTAGATAGAATTGTTACAGTAATTTATAGAACAGTAAACCTTAGAGGACCCTAGCCAATAGAATATTAGAAAAGGAAACTTTGTTTCTCTTATACTTCAAATTTGAACATTCTAGTTATAGCCAGTATAGGTTATGTGCATAGGTTGCATGTTTATTACATGTTATTTTTTTTGTCCTACTGCTTTTTTCTAACAGGTAAAGAAGCAATAGGGAGAGTTCAGGAATGACTGTAGTTTTAGGGCTAACTGAATTTATAAGAGAAAATTATGCTCACAATACAGTGTGTGTGGTTCCTTTTAGTTTTTATTTTGCAGGTTATCAATACTACCCTCATATAGCTGTGCTTCTTTTCACAGGGATGCACGGGTAGTTAAAGATATGGCAACTGGAAAGTCAAAAGGCTATGGTTTTGTATCTTTTTATAACAAACTGGTGAGTAATCACAATGCAGGTTTAAAATAGTTCCTGTTTTCCATTTTTAGTTTTGTCTGTTTCTGTATTTGCTGTTTATTAGACTTCACCCAGGGAAATAAATGTACATGTACAGGGGCTGTATGTATGTTTGGGACAACGTGGGGAAACTGTAAATCATTTTCCATAAATATTTTGCATAGGAAAAACACACAGCTTCAGGATTTTAGGCTTGTAAAGCTTGTTTGTGTGGTCAGAAGTCCTGTATGTCAGATCTCTTTTGATCTTCTGTACCTGGAGCTGTCACAACCAGAGAAAAAGTTTTAATTTCTTCAGATTTGCCAATGCCATAAGATACACTAAATCAAGGCATTCAATTGCAGTTATTTTTCCAGTTACACTTTAAATTAATGGATGAATTCTAACATGGTACTAAAAAGTACTCTAAATTTTATGTCCTGACTGCTGTTCATTCCCACAGCAGCTGCATCTGTAGGGTTATGGCATGGCTGTTCTGAGTTGGTACTTGAAGGTCTGTTTTTCAGAATATACCCTTCTGCTAGACTTGGGGAAGTGGGATATGCTCCCAGACTTCAGGTACTCCAGCCTGAGCTCTTAAGGCATCCCACAGTTAAGAGAAAATTGAACTCCTGCATTGGACTGGATCAGTTATGGCTTGGACTGTGTTCCATTTTTGTCATAGCTATGATCCTCAGGCAGCAAGGATTTGTCAAGGACAGCAGCAAGATTCATCAGAGAGAGTTCCCTTTCCCAGTCAGTTCATTGTGTATTCACTATGTTTTGGAAGCCAAGGGTGCTTGAATAAATCAGGGTATTTTACTGTCTTTTAGGTTGGGGGGGGGGGTGGTTTCCTAATGGTCATTTTTTGTAATTTCATTTTTGTACTCATTTTCAAAATGAGTACACAGTGTGATTAAAACCTAGAAAGGTCAAGGTCCTCAGTTTGAGAAGAGAATTCTAGCTGGCAGCAGCTCACCTGTAACTTCTCCACATTTTCCTTGTCCCTTATGCTTGGCAGTTTCTTCCTTAAGCTTTGTGCCCTTGGAAAAGCATTTCAAACATGTACTAACTATGTGTTCTGCATGTCTTCTTCCAAAGCAATTGGGAGAAAAATTGCTTCTTGCAGCTGTTAGCAAACTTACCCTTGCTTACCAGATGTTTCTGCTCACAGTGTGAACTCAGAGATTGTCTTCAGTTTCATGTTCAAGATAAAAAGTTACTGTGTGTGGGCCATGGACTCTCGTGTGTGTTCATACAATGCCTTTAACATGTAGAGGACTTAGAAAGCATCTGCTGCATGTCTCCAGGGAGCAGAAGGAACATTTAATGATGGCTGTTTTATTTCAGTAATTGCTTATGGCATTTATATGACCTCCCCACTTTTTTGGGCAGCTTTTGAACATTCTAATGCAGAAGTTTGTATAGTATATGTATATATAGTATAAATATATGTGTGTACATGTATGTATATGGCATTTATGCAGGTAGTGTATCTATGATTGCAGTTGGCTTCTGACCTGTGTAGAAAATGGGTGGAAGTTTTTACCAAATGACTTCTGAGGGCCTTCTCTGTAACCAGTTACCTTCATGTTAATTAGTGTTTGTCTGCTTGCTGTGATTGTTCACAATGCATTTCTCAGTAGTGTTACTGGTTTTGTCAATAGAATTAACTGATAACCAAGTCTTAGGAGTAGATTTGTGCATGCTTATCATTTGGAAGTGTTACAGTCTTTGTTTTAATCTCTTCAGGATGCAGAAAATGCTATTGTACACATGGGAGGCCAGTGGTTGGGAGGCCGCCAGATCAGAACTAACTGGGCAACAAGGAAACCACCAGCCCCCAAAAGTACACAAGAAAGTAAGAGCTTCATGCCATGCTGTGTTGTGTTTGCTGTCTTGTCACTGTTCAGTGGGGGAATAAAACATAAGCCAAAATCATGTCACTTAAATTACATATTAGCTTGCCTTCCAGATCTTGAATAGATTTTTTGGTATGTTCTATCAACACAGTGGTGGCACCACTGGTCTGTCATAAAATATTGGATGTGTTTGTTAAATGTGAAATTCATACTTGTGTGCGAGGTAAGTGTCTGGGTTACTGTCAGCCCACTGCTGAAAACCAGCCTTCTCTCTTTATAGATAACACAAAACAGTTGAGATTTGAAGATGTAGTAAATCAGTCAAGTCCAAAAAATTGTACTGTGTACTGTGGAGGAATTGCCTCGGGGCTAACAGGTATGAAGTGTTCTGTTGATTTTTTTTATCATTGAAACTTCTTGGATGCCAGGATGATTACTAATTCACAAACATCTTCTGTTGTAGATCAACTTATGAGACAGACTTTTTCACCGTTTGGACAAATTATGGAAATAAGGGTGTTTCCAGAAAAAGGTTACTCATTTGTCAGGTATGGGCAGAGAAAGGAAAATCTCTGGGTCTGTGCATAGTAGTAATGCTTCATCTTTGTGTAGTTCTCACTTGATTGAACTTGTCCTGATGCATTAAAAGCTGTCACCATATATTCATAAAACAATTTGGAACTTGTAAAAAGGGCCACCAACATTTTTACCTGAGAAGATGAAGGTTTGTGGAAGCAGATGTTTTTCCCTGGATCTCCTGTATGTATGGAGTCACTGTTTTTTAGATAATCAGGTGGAAGTACTGCAAAGCATAACATTCATGTGTTCTTACATTCTTTAGGTTTTCAACCCATGAAAGTGCAGCACATGCTATTGTTTCAGTTAATGGAACCACAATTGAAGGACATGTTGTTAAATGTTATTGGGGTAAAGAATCCCCTGATATGACTAAAAACTTCCAACAGGTAACTGTACTTAACCTTTTCTTTGTATTACAAAAGCAATTGTCTTTATACCTGTAATGACTTCCCAGTTATAATGGCTAAATTTTGTGGTGGAGTTCTTATGAAATTCCATGTTCTGTCTCAGTTATGTTCCAGTTCATCAAATTGGGCTAGTGATTTTGATGGAATATCTGTTACTGTCTTCTGGATATGATCCAAGATAGGGAGAAACTTTGAGGTAATTCTAATTCTTGCTGTTTTGCTAACTGCAGATTAGGTGGCTGTCCAACCACATAGTCTTTGGGGTTTCAAGCATAGACAAATACATTTTTCAGTACAAGGATCTAATTAAGTCAGCGTGACATCTTATTTTTCAGATCTCATTATTGCTTGTTTTAGCTCTCTGATTGATATAGGCAAAACTTTGCCTTCAGCAGCACAAATGCAATTTAAACCATCTCTAGAACCTGAAGTGCAATGGATTATTCTTTCTGCAGGTGGATTACAGTCAGTGGGGGCAATGGAGCCAAGTATATGGAAATCCACAACAGTATGGGCAATATATGGCTAATGGGTGGCAAGTACCCTCGTATGGAATGTATGGCCAAGCATGGAATCAACAGGGTTTTGGAGTAGAGTGAGTAATTCTATTTAATTTTGTTTACAATATTCCAAGAATGCTGTATCTAAGTTCCAGGCTCATTTCAGTCAAGGATTGTTTCAAACCTTAGGGGGACTCCTGTGTGCTTAAATCTTATGTCTAGTGTTTGCCATGGAGCAGATGCTGGGGTGAGTCGCTCTGACCTGTACCTGATGGCACATTTTGTGTGTGGTGGAGGCACAAAGACCACCTAGTGTGGTCAAGTTTTGGGTGATGGTCTTGTCTGGTATCTCAGTATGTTCTGGATTGTGACTTGAGGTGTTGAGTCTGAGCCAGGATATTTGCCTACAGGGACAGAAGGAATTACACACAGACACTTTAACTTGTGCAGTTTCAGAATTTGGGTGGACTTTTAATAACGGATCTCTTGAAGACTGAAGTCTTCACAAGAACTCTTTGTTTTAACATAATTTTGAAATAGCTTGTTTGCCTCGTTCTTCATTATTTGGTGCCGGTTAAACACACTAAGTCCTGATTAAGCCATCACTGGTGTTCATGCCCATGAGGTGTTGGGTATTTTTTGCCTTTCTGCATCACTGATGTTGAGTTCCAGCCACCTGTGTGTGTTCATGCCTTTGGAGGCAGCTGCCATATGCAACTGGTACCCAAGGTTTGTGGGGCTTTTTCTCCTTTGTTCTTAAAAAGCTCATGATATTTTCGGGAATCACATGTTGTACTGCTTAACCTGAATTACTCATTAAAAAGAATAAGAAATTGTTCTATTTTGATACAAGTAGTTATGTAGGAAGTATGTTTTTATGGTATTTTTTT
>VZTJ01005789.1:116099-127522 GCA_013397795.1 Orthonyx spaldingii | reverse complement strand
TTTTTTATTAATTGCTTTTCCCCACTTTTTTTAACCATCCTGTTTCTTTTTAAGCCAATCTCCATCTGCTGCCTGGATGGGTGGATTTGGTGCTCAACCTGCCCAGGGACAAGGTGCTCCTGTAATACCTAACCAAGCTGGATATGGTATGGCAAGCTACCAAACGCAGTGAGCTGGGACTCTGTTTAAAAGTGTGTATTTCATGATAGGCTGCAGTTTCCAGTGACATTCTGAAGACTGGAATGTAGACAATGGAAAAAAAAAAAAGAAAATATTTATTTTAAAAATGGAAATGTTTGGAACCTTTAGCACAGCTTTGCTTTGGTGAAGGACACAAATGTCTTCTAGTTCTGCCTTTTTAAGTTTTTGTTCATGATGGATATGAACATGTTTTTCTTTGTGTACAAAAATTAAAAATAAAGTCAATAAAGACAATTCTGACTACAAATTTTGATATAGTAGGAGAAATGGCTAATGAATTTGATCTTTAGGTTACCATTCCATTTTTGTTTTGTTTTGTCCTCAGTGTTTTATATCATTGTGCTTTTAAGAGAGATGACGTTGACAAACAGCGAGTTGCTTTTAGCTGAACACACATCCTGAAATAAACTGTGGACCAATCACTACAACCTGCGAGACAGTATTGAGTTTTCAAGAAACCTATGGACATAGCTCAAAGTACATGGAGGTCTTGGAATAATTTTTTTAAAAAATATTTAATTTTTCTACATGCTTACAGAAAACAGTTGATACAACGAATAGTTCAGTCTGAAATGAAAAACAGTACTGTCTGAGAAATTTCACATAACTTTTACTGTCCACATTCAGGCACACGTTGAAACTTTTCAGAGCTGGTTTTGCTTATTAAAACTGTAGGAGTTTACATTTAATTTTGAGAAGTAAAAACGTTTTTACAAGTATGTTGTTTGTATTCAAATCAGACAGTCATACTTGAGCTTTTACATAAAGTTTGAAGGCTACACATTGTAAATATTTCATAATTACAGTGTTTCAAAAGCATGCTCAAACATAGAAGTAGCAATGTAATTATTCAAAGTAATACTTAATATACTCTACTGCTTTAAATGCAGTAGATTGACAAGAATGTGCAAGACTGACATTTCCAAAGTTGGCTATTATGTAAAGTTACATAAAGAACTATAACAAAGAGCCTTAATTTTAATTTCATAAATCTTTAATGCATCACTCTTTTGTCATTAGAAATACAAATTTTTTGCTTTACATTATTTGGTATGTAAATACCTTGGTTAACAACCTTGTAAACCTATTTCAAGGTTATTATAAGTTGTATAGTATCTTGAGTGTTTTGAAAAATCTTGATGTTTTTTAAGTCTAGAAATATTTTGCCCAAGAATTTTTTAACAAGATTGTTAAAAACATCTTATTTTAGAGAATATTCAATGTGCCATTTGGTAAATGGAGATGCAGTTGAAACAGTACACTGAGTTGTGACTTATTTTTAATTAAAGTTTTTGTCTTTATGGGTGGTTTGCATGTGATGAACCTGTACAGAGGCTGGGTTGTTTGTGTACTGAGTGTGTAAATGGATAAATCATGAAGATGTTTAAATGGTCTACTTGGGTTATTTCTGAATTATTTTATGGATACATTGATATAAACTGCCTCAATAAATTTGAAGTTGAAAATGAATGTAAGTTAGATATAAGTAATGTGTCCTCCCTGTGACAGCTAGAGGGTGCAAATGCCTCAGCTGTAACCTGGAATGCTGAGGCAGGCACGGTTGGAAGAGAAAGAGTAGGATTTGCAGTGGTAGTTCAGTGAAGCAAACTTGCATTTTAAAAGAAACAGAAAGTTTGGTTTTTAGAGGTGATAGTTCTAAGTGAGTGTCTGAGAAGCTGTGTATTTCCTCTTTTCTGTTTCTGACCATGCAGGTGTTGCGAGGTAGAATAATCTGTTTTGAAATGGAGATTTGCAGTTGTGTTAAACCCAGCCAGGTTGTGCAAATAACCACACTTATTGCTGTAGCAAATCACACGAGGGTTTTCTTTCCTCCTCTTTTATTGATGTGCGAAGTAGGCCCTTGACTTTTAGATCAGGTTGAAAGTGAGATGTGCTGGAAGAGCAGTTCAGTCAGCTGGCTCAGCTGCACCAGAGGTCCTTGTGACTCTGGGCTTGTAATGCATGCAATAATGACTGAAGGTAGTGTGGAACCACGAGTGCTCTGGTGGCAGAATTGGCCCTTTATCTCCGTTTCTCCTTTATGGTGTATGTAGTGTCTTTCCACTCAAGATAGGAATCTTGTCTACAGGACTCTTGTTTTTCTATAAATTTTGTACATATGTGTATATCTACGCGAGGATCGGCCTATACATTGTAGTTTGGAAAAAACCTCACAAGTAAGTCTGTGTTTTTGTTACACTCAGCTGGTTTAAAAAGTCACGAGTCAGTAGAGATATGAATTGTGAGTTCCTTTAGGGTTTCTTAGACTTCACTTGAAATCTGGGGTTTCTACATCCTTGTAGGTGTTTGCCATACGGCTGTTCCGGGTGCGTGCTGGTGTGGAGGCAGTTTGTTCTTTAGGCGCTACTGAAGATTTAGATGATGCAAGTACATTGCCACATAAATGCCCATATAAATGGGTGTGAGATTAAGGCAGTGATCTTTCAGGTCTCAATGTGTAGATCACTTTAAATCTGATTATTTAATATGCCTGCTGTAGAGCTGGGCCGTACCTGACCTGTATTTCAGGATGAAAGATAGGATATACCTTCTGATTTAAGTCTTTTGTCATTGATTTTTATACAGCTTTTCTGTAATGGTGATATTTCTTCGCAGACTGCTCAAGGTATGGGAGTCTCCAGTGTCCTTTAATGTTTCTCTGGCACTGCGAGGAAGAGTTGTAAATTAGATTGCTTTTTACTCAGTAGCATTCATAAATGCATCACTGACAATTTTTTGGCACCAAAGAGCCTCTTGCACCATACTGCTTTTATGAGTGACACTTACACTGTTGTAATTTCTCTAACTACAGAAATCGACCACTACCTAACCCTTACCACTAGGATTTGGATTTCAGAAATACTGATTTATTATGGCTTAAGTTGATGCGTGCAACCTAAACCAAGGTTGTAATCTGCGTTTGCAGAAAATGTTCAATAAAAATGAAACATGATAAAGGGCTTATCCTGTATTTGTCATCTGTCAAAGCATTGTCCCTCTTTGCTGTAAAACTGACAACAGGCAGACAAGGCTGAACTTGTAAACTATGCACTTGCAATCATGTAAAAGATGTTTTATTTAAAAAATTTTCAGACAAAATCATTTTGTATTTTGCAGAGTTGCAGTAGTAAGGCTGTAAGTCTAAGGCTGCGCGTAGCTTCTCATCAGTCCTGCCTCCTTGTGTATATTTGCAAACAGTTTTTAGACATACTCTTCCTGCAGAACCTTCTTACTGAGATAACTTCATGAGAAGCTATTCACTGTACCAGAACCATTGCCTTCATTTCACTCAAAAAAGTCTCGCAGTGAATAAGGCTTAGTTTTGCAGAAAAATAGTGATTTGTTTTTCTTGTGTTTGTACACAAGGAAGCAGACTAAAACTGTATGGACATGATTAGTGTCTGATACTTCTTAATTATCTGACTGTTTTTGAACAAGGGCACAAGTGTTTGTTTTAATCATGTGAAACTGTTTCTTGGTGAGCAATAAAATATTTTGTTGCACTGTTCTTACATTGCAAGATACAGGCAATCTTTTGTTCAGTATACTTCCAAAAAATGGATGGGGTTGGTGAGGAACTGCCTTGTTCCAGCTTGAATCTTCATGTGTAGGTATAATCTGGGATCTGGATTGTGGCTGTAATAGCAAAAGAAAATTCTGCTCTTGAAAGTGAGTGAGAATTCATTTGTTCTGATCACATGTGGTGCCTGTCCCACATTGATAAATTTAAGAGTTTCACTATGTAATGAAGTTTCTGTTCATAAAAAGACAATTGCAAGGCAGTGGCTTCTGGGAAGGTCTCTGTCGTGTTTCATTTCAGGTGACTTCTGTGAATCTAGTTGATGGTTAAAAAAACAAAACCTTAAAAGTTGTTGTACTTTTCAGTATCACATGGATAAAATCCCACCCTACTGTACTATAATTTCAAATCAAAGAAAATGCTGAAGTGTTTACTGAATGTTTTACTTGCAAAAGAAACAGGACTTCACGTTGACAAGTGAACACTGATTGTGTTGTCCTTCTGAGGCTGTGTGCTGATGTAGATCATGGATGTGTGAATGACATGCTCTGCTCACTGACATTTAAAGGGTAATGACTCAGAACGTTAATTTGACATCAGTAATGATTATTTGAATACAAGTTATTCTTGCTTAAATACACAGCTCCTTATGCTTTGATTAAAGCTGATCTGAATCTTACTGGTTATTAAAGTATTCTTGATATGCTGTGGAAAGAAATATGGCTTTGCCTTCTGTCTTAGTGGTGAGGCTGTCAGTAAGACATCAGAGTTTCACAGACTGTTTTTTGTTTAGAAGAAAAACACTTAATGGAGTTGTGTCAGGGAATTCAGTGTAAACTGATTGCTGTGTACTGATGGGTGATGGTGTTGGAATGTTTCCATTCTAAAGCAAGGGCTCAGTCACCATTCCTTGCATAAACCTGATGCTCACAGATCCCGGATTCTCAGCAGCTGTCTTTCCCAGCTGCTGGCGTGGAAGGGAGGAGGAGGAAGGGGAAAGATGGTGAGAAAAGGTGGTACAGCCTAGTGTGCCTGGTGCAGCAGCAGCAGCAGTGCCAAGGCAAATTGTCAAACACGTTTAGGATCACAGCAGGTTCACACAGATACTGCAGCAGTACCCCAAGGGTTGTGACCATTCAGACACAAACTTGCTTTATCTACTTGCTTAAAATAATGTGGCTTTAAAATTACAGAAGTAGAAACCACATAACCTCTTTGGTTCCTCAGAAAATAGGAGTGTATTAAACAGCCAACCTGGAACACTGAAGGTGACTAAACGAACAAAGTAACAAATTGCGTTAAGCATCTGAATTTGTAGATTTTTGCTTAATGTAGACCTCTTAGCTTGGCATTCTGTTGTGTGTCTGTATTGACCCTTTTGTTTGTATAACTGAAGTAGTTTCAGATATGCACAGCTGCTTGTTGAACGTCTTCCCATTCTTGACAGCTTCTGGAACAGGGATGGATAAGAAGTGAATAAGAATTGTAGGTCTGCCACATGAAACACTGGATAACGCTCACATTCCCTGGATGGAAATTGACTTACTAGAGCCAACTCTGTAGAAGTATAAATATCACCGGGGATGATGAAAAGCTGCTCTCCTCCATTTGAGTAGCTAGTTCTTTGACCTCAATAAATGGGGAATTATTACTGGGCTGCTGTTCCATGACAAATGCTCTTCATGAGTTTTCTGTTCCCTTCAATGGGGCAGATCTTTTTCACTCCACAAATGCTTTGGTTCCTGTAATGCTGGGTTGTCAAGCGTGATGGGAAAGACCAGTTGATACAATTTATTGCTTATTCCAAATCTTCCAACTCAGGTACTGACTGGGGGACAAATCACCCTCTTGGTTATTAAAAGAACTGTTTAATTTTGCAACATACCTTTGTAGAACCATTTCTACTTGAGTTTTACTTGCACCTGAAAGCACAAGGAGTCTACACAAATGCACCTTGGACTCAACTACTTCAAGCTGCTGTTCCATCCTACAGCTGCTGTACCAGATCCCTGTTGTACAGGCAAAGGCTGGAAACATTTATACCTTGCTCCTTCCTTTGGTAAATTGCAAAGTTTGTGTTCTGTACAGAATAAATCTGTTCTGTATATTTGCAAATATTCAGAGAAAGCTGAGGTTCAATGTTTTCTGAACACTTGCTATCTTGGTGTGAACTGGGGCTTTTTTCATTTACAGGTACATGCTGTGGTTTTGTAAGAGGAATTTGTGTTTGTGACACTATCTAGAAACGTGGCTGATTTCAGACTCAGAAAAATAAAATGTGAATGTTTCTAGGATACTATTCCTAGGTGAATCTTGCCTCCTACTTGGATTTGTGTGTTCTATGGAACAAGGATATGAAGGTCCAAAAACATCTCTGAAATCACTTATAATGGACATTTTCCTAAGGGAACAAATCTATATAAACTTGCAGTATGCATATAACAAGATCCTGAAGTGTAACAGTCATTCACGTGTGTTGCTAATACATTTGAGATGGTCAATACCTGAGGTCAGAGGACCCAGAGGTACTGCTGAGTATATGCTGCATTTTGAAGACTTAAGGCCAGCACACAAGGTGATGCTGTGTTCACACTGACTTCTGAAAGAATTCCTTCCAGCACCTTTTTGTTCTGTGGGTTTTTATGGAAGAACACAGAAACTGTCCTACAAGATGTATACATAGAAATTTCCCCAGGTACGTGACATTATGCTTTGAGTTCATGTTCCAAGGTCACAAGGTCAGGTGACAAGTGTCTGACAAGCTGCATGACTTAGAAATGGATGTTTCCTTGAAATGCTTCTACAGCAAAATCTTACTGAACCGTGTTTCTGGAGTCTCTCGTGTCTGTGACTTCTGAGTAGAAGGAAGACAAGATGCAAGATCCTTGTTAGAGGGATCCAGGTACGTCTGAGTTTACTGAGGCTGTAGAAACAGGCATTCTTTCATAATTATATTCACTGTAGAAGATGCTTATGGGTAGTTAAATTGTGAGTTCTGATTCAGTTATTGTTAGGGCCATGTAGCACTCATTTTCCACACCCCATTTTGCTGTGTTTCTCACTTTATGTTTCTAGTCAACAGAGCTGTACTTGCTTTTCATGCACCAGGAGACAAGTCTGTTGTACCTGCATCTGGTTCTTAGCAGAAACACTGGCCTCAGGTATCATTTTTAATATTCCCCTGCATTGCAAAAATAATTGATTTCTGTTGTCTATACCTGTTTTAATATTTACAGATGGGTGTTGAAAACATATGTTAAGTATCTTTTTTTTTTTTTTTTTATCTTCAGGTTCATACCAGACTGAACATAATTCACAAAAGCTGGGTTTTCTTTACTGCATCCCCCACTCAGTCCTACCTATGTGTAGTCCAGAAGGGCTTAGAATGCTTGTAAGATTTTGGTGATGATTTCTTATTTAATTTCTAGTTGAATATATGAATATTTTACCAAGTCAGTATTTTTTCTTGCTGTGAAATTACTTATTGAAAATTGTATTTCTTCATTTCTTCATCTCAAGACTTAACTCATGGTGCTGCTTTATTTTCTGAAAGCTGGGTTGAAGTAGGTAAAAAAAATGACATTTGCCTTTGAAATTTGAAGGCAATATAAAAGGAAAATACAGTTCTTTCTTCTTTATAGAACAAAGTAGAAGAAAAAAAGTAAGACTGGTTCAGCAGTAAGGTTGTTACCAAACTTAAATATATATTTAATACTAATCTAATGAAACATTTTCTTCTCTGTCAGATGCAAAGAGCATAAAACTAAAAAGAAAATATCACATTTAAAATTTCAGGCTTTGAAATACTTGGGGTTTTTTCTGAGTGCAATTTGTGATGAGATATAGGTGTAAGTAATGTAAGGTAGGAGCACTACTGGAGTTACTCAGCCTGTAATTCAGTTTCTGCATGTTTAAATTCACTGCCAGAGTTTTGCAGTCTGTATTTTGGCATGCATAAAGCTGCTGGAGTTGGAGGTACTGAGGAATGTTCCACAAGATTAGGGATAAAAGTTGACCCTGTGAACCTCCTTATACTAGAAAGTTTTACAAAGGAGTGAGTCAGAGCTTTCTGTGAGTTCAAAGTGAGGAGTGCTGGACAAATTCCCCTGATTATTTAGGCAAGCCTGAAATAGAATACAGTTTTCTACAAGAATTCTCTTCAAGGCTCTTTTATGCTGTGTACCCTGCAGGAAGGTTACGTTTAGATTTGCTCCGTGTGTATCCTTATTAAAAGATTAAAACCTTGTTTTATTATCTGCTGTTTTACCCTGGTATCTGTGAATCTTCAGGCAGTAACTGCATTTAGGTAAGACTTACAAACTTTGGTCTGAAACTAAAAATGGTTTGTTGGTTTAAGGGTAATAAAACTCAAAAGTGATTCTTGGCTTTGAACTGTGAAAAACCACCCCAGACCTTAAAAACATCCAGTCCTATTGTTTTCTCTGAAAGGCCCAGGGTTAACCACACTGGTGTGCTCTAGCAGCCGGTCACTCATTGCTTTGTGGTTAAACTGAAAACGTCTGTGCTAAAGCATTTAGGTAAAACCCCCATAAATCTGAGTCCCTGCAGGTTCGTGGTACTCTGTGCATTTCAGCACTGGCTGGTTTGGAAGGAAAAGCTTTGAAGCCGTGTTTGCCAGCCCATCGTGAACATCGAGACGTTAAGATGAACACTGATGAAGTTTGAAACCTGTTTTATTGAGCCTGTGATACTCTGAACAGTCTGTGATTTTTATGCACGAATTCTTACGGATAAAAACGCCTTGTTTCCTGGCCAGAATTCAGTTTGCAGTGCAGTATCTAGTTTTATTTTCTACTGTTACTGTTAACACATTCAGTATAACTGGAAAATAAACTTTCAAAATCTAAAATCAGATTTTAAAGGGCTGGGATCTTTTGCAGAGAAACAGGAGTTTCCTATTTTGAAGGCCTCTCCTCACCATTAACATTTCTAATTTTAAGTTCTTATAATCACGTAAATGAGTTCCACCTCTACTGAAATCAGTTGCATCATGTTGGTGTAAATGAAATCAGGTTTAAATCATGAGTTGGGCTTCTCATAGTCTGTTGATTAATTTTGAGTCTTTCAACTGCAATTTGGCCTTGAAATAAGCTGTGCATTTTACGAATTTTCTGTGGTGTTATTCATAGCTCAGCATGTTCCAGAATAGATTTTTGCAATGGCAACAGCTAAGCACAACTCCTTCCATTTCTTTTCAAATCCAGCTATTTAAATTTAAGTAAAATTACTCTTCAGAATACAAGTCAAATTTTAAAATAGAATCTTTGTCTGAAATCACATTATCAAGCGTGTGTCTGCCTTTTTGGGTGTCTTGCACATTCTCTTTCCCCCTACACACACTCACACCTGTTCCTGCCAGTGTCAGTGGGAAATTTGCTGAACTTTATCCAAATTGTCAAAGCTGCCCTGGTTTGGGATGCTGAGCAGCCCAAGGCTTGCTGCCACACCGTGTGCTGACAAGTCATGGATGTGCAGAATGGAGCAGGAGATGGGAGGCTCACCAAAGCTTTCATGGTCACTTTTAAGGGCACGTGACTGTTTGAACATAGATTTCAGTTTTAATGGTACCCAGTTGTTTAGGTGTGAGTGCAATGACATGGTAAATACTCAGAGCACACCATCCTCTCTATATTGCCTGGCCTACAGCCAGAGATTATGAAACCTGTGTGAGTTCATTTTTAAGGGAAATTTTGCCATGTGGAATTCAGGAAAAACTGGTTAAAAAGTGATGTAAGATCTAAAAATCAGTGTAAAAATGTGGAGATGTGGCATATGGACACTGGCACAGTTTGAATTAAATCATAATTTGGTATATATTTGCTATATATGAGTATTGCAGCTTATTTGTGGAAAAACAATCCCCAGCAAATGAACCGTGCCTGAAAATCTCCACTGAATTCACCTGGAAGGAAAATTCCCTGAAGTCGTTATGTCTGATGGAGCACTGGGTCCTGAACATGAGAGCAGAACACACAGAGCAGCGTTGGGAACACGACACTGACAGGGCAGGCACTGCTGCACCCACCTGGGATTCTGCCTCTGCAGGAGTGTTTTCAAGGAAAAGGGGCAGAAACCGGAACCTTGGAAACGTTGGTATCGAGGAGGGGAAAGGAACTGAAAATGTCTTGGCTTCTAGAGGTCAGTTTGTGGCAGATCTGTGGGTCAGGTTTCCAGTTACATGAATGGACAAGGGGCTGGGCTCTGTGGGGTTTGTTGGAGACACCAGCACAGGCACCATGAGCACAGTCTGGCCTCCAAACTTTCCCATAGCTCTTATATACTCCCTCAACCCCAAATCCTTCACATTAAGTCTTAAAGCTAATCCAGTAACTTCTTGTCAGTACACTGGCTCAAAGACGATGTGGTTGCCCTAGGAGTATGAGTTCCTGAGACTTAAAATAGAAACTCTGGGCTTTGTGACCTGATTCTGAAAGAAGAATAAAATCTGGTGATGTCTGTACTGCCTCATGTAAATGTTCTGCCTGGAATACCTGGCACTAGTGGATATGACTAAAAAAAGCTTTGGGAGTGCATGTCCAAGCTGTCTTCTCCCACCCTGCCCCTGCTCCTTGCTCATGTGCCTCTCCCAGCTGTGCCACCTGGGCCCTGCCGCTGCTGGGCTGTTACACCCTGCACTTCTGGTGCTTGCATGGAATTTCCAATTGTGGCCCAAATGTCGTCCCTGTCTCACACATCTGCCTGCAAACGCCACGTGCAGCTGCTGAGCAGTTCCCTCAGCAGAGCAGCAAATTTTCATATTTTTTTAATCCACCCCAAAAGCCAAGAAATCTTTAGCAGCTAACACAGCTTTTGGCCCCAGCGCTGAAGGCAGAGGTCCAGGGGGTGCAGGCCAAATCCCTTCAGCTGGAAGGCATTGTGCTGTTGTTTATTTTGGAAGCACAGATGCAATTGATTCTTGTGTTCAGTCTTCTGGTGTCACCAGTTCCCAGGAATGAGATCTTGGCCTTGTGCGTATAAGTGGAAAATATCCATAATTTTCAGTGAGATGGGGAGCCCATCCAAGTTTCTTCCTAGCAATGTGTTACTGTGCGTTCAGGATGGGATTTGGCTGAGGTGGAAATAAAACAACTGTTGTCTTGTCTGCTAGCAGTGGTTTCTGTGACTTTTTGTGTATTGGTGATATTTCCCGTGGGATTTAAGTACTCCCATTGCCTCCCACTACTGTTTTGCTGAGGTAATTGTCTGTTTGATGGCTTGCAGCTTTGTCAGAATGATACGAACTTCTCACATGCTGGATTTCTGAACAAATACATTGGTAAAAAGTTATTTCTGAAAGTACCTTTGTTAAAATTGGAATTATGCTCTTCTGTTCAGAAATAATCGTCCTTCCAAGTGTTGGAAGAGCCAAGGAGTCACCCCAGCACAAAAAACTTGGTGTGTCTGTTTTGGTAAGACAGGACACGATTTCACAAAGGTGACCGTCTTGGGGAAGTGTTTCTGCTTCGTGCACCTGCTCAAAGGTGGCTACAGCAAAGACAGGAGCGTGGCTGGTGGCTGGTGCTGGGTGGGGATAGCTGCTGTCCCGTGTCCAGACAAAGGGGCAGGAGGCTTGAGCCGGGAAGAGTTCGAGGAGGGATGGGTGAACAGGGTGATAACCGTGCAAGCGGGGGCGGCTGGAAGAGCGGGGGGCACACACCGGAGGGGCTGGGGCTGAGGAGGG
>VZTJ01005789.1:80693-115742 GCA_013397795.1 Orthonyx spaldingii | reverse complement strand
CGGGGCCGGGGCCGGGGCTGCGCGGCGGCCGCTCCGCCCGCGGGGGCCGCGGGGGATGCGCGCTCGGGGCCGCCCGGGAAGGAGCGCGGCGCTTCCCGCGGAGCGCGGAAGAAGGAACTGGGTCCTGCTCGGGCTTGTGCCTCGGCAGCCGAGCCTCGGTCGGAGCTGCTGCCGGTACCGGGGCGAGGCGATAGCCCAGGACATCACAGCGTGCCTGTTCGAACTCCACCTTGACTTTGGAGAGTTTGCCTTTGGAGGGAGCGTTTTAAGGCAGAATGGGGGTTTCCAAGCGGTAATAATGTAGGGCACCACGGTTCCCTCTGTAGGCAGGCGCTGTAGCGTGGTTGTGGGTCGAGTATCCCGAGGCTGCGAGTCTGGCTGTTCCAAGGGGTGATATCTGCCACTGCTGAGACATTTGGGGTAACAGCGGCGATCTCCAAATCCTAGAAAATAACACTGTGTTTTATGATGTGCAGGAAGAAGTTGCAATCTTTCTAAGAAAAGCCAAATGCGATGTTTGTCTGGAGTTGTTTGGGTTTTCTGGGGGTTTTTTTGGGTTGGGGTTTTGGGGGGGGCGGGGGGACGGAAAGGGGGTGTTTTAAAGGATATATGTCTGGTGAACGCTTCCAGAGATGCTACAAAAGAGGAACGTCCCTTTAGTTTCCTTCCTTATAGTTAAAAGTGGAATCCAGTAGCCATCTGTTGCTAGAGACAGGCAAAAGAGGATGTTGAGGCTCATGCTCTGAACAACCAGCACATGCAAAGGACAGCCCTGCTATAGCAAAAAGGTCTAAAATTCAGCTGCTGCTAGGAAAAAATTGTTGTGCGAGGATTCATCTGCTGATTGATGCTTGGATACATGGAAAGTAAGGGAATTTTCCCTTTTCAGCTTCTTGCTTATGGAGTTTCCCACTGCTTCATACCTTGGATTTATTAATTCCAGGCTGGTGATTGTTGCTGGGTAGGCATTCTGGTGACTGTAGGACAAGACAAGGTACTCAGAGTGTTCTTGGAGTAATAATAAAGGCTCGTGGCTCACAGCTTTATGATCCAGGTGGATGAGGCGAGGTGTGGTCAGAAGTTCTTCAAAAAGAAATGGAAGTGGCTTTTCTTGTTGCACATTAATGCTCAACTGTAGAGTAAGGAATGTGCTGTTTGCGTGGTGCTTTTGTCCTTGTGAGTGTTTGTGTGGCAGCTGCTGTTTGACAGGGGTGTGCAGAAGGTGTGTGCGGGACGGGGAGGGGTGGGACTGGCGTTTGGGAAGGGATGTGTTCAGCGGGATTCCGTGAAGGGTGTGAGGCTGTGCTGCTCGAGATGGTGCCACAAAGGCACGGTATCAACAGCTGGAGAGTGGCAGCAGCTTGGGAAAGCGTTGTCGTGTGCAGTGCTCCTGGAAGGCAGAGTGATCAGCATGTCTAACTCAATTAGCTGCCTCTGAATCACTCTGTTTGATGGGTTCCCACAGGTTTTTTTTTCTTCGTGCTCGTCAAAAATAAGGGCCAGGGCTGTGAGTTCGGACCTGCAAAGTTGTATATATTGATGGTATTGACACTTCCTGGGGTTTCAGTCCAAGTTCCTGTTTGGAGGATGCAAATATTTGGCATTTTTGATAGCACTCTCCAGCTGATAATTCCAGCGTTATTAGTGCTGCACTTACCGTTCTGCCGTGCACAAAGAGCCTTTATGCACAGCCTGCTGCTGCGGTGCTATTGTGTGATGGGAAGGCAGCTTCTGCGAGGTTTTCCTCTAAAATAATGCTCCAGATAATGCAACTGCCTGTTTGCTGGGCTAGCACGGAGTGCTCTGAAGAATGGTGCTGTTAAAAGAAGCACTCAATCATTTGCTGCGTTGGTAGGAGCAGCTGGCTGCTCTCTGCACATCGTGCGAGCACTTGTGTCTCTGAAGCAGATTTCCAACTCCGTGGAAAGTTTGCTTCAGCAGAAACTCTTACAACTGTGCTCTGCTGTGCGTGCCTTGCTGCCTTTCTCTGCCTCTTGCTTTCCAATCCATGTAAAAGACAGCAAAGCTCTGCTCTGAAATTTAATTAGCAGGTTATGATGTAATAAATGTACTGCAGTGTAAGAAATGTAGTTAGCCCATTTATCAGCTGATGCACATTCTGTGTGTTACTCTTATAGAAATATTGGTGAGAGAACTGCCATTTTGTAATGCCCTTTTTGATGCACAGAATTATCTCCTGGTTTACAGTAACAGCAAATGTCTGCCTTCCTCATTTAAATGATCCTACCAAAATGTATGGACATTTTGGTTGTTGTTAAAAAATGGTATCAAGCTTGTTGTTTCCGAGGGTGTATTACCTAACTTTGTCACTAGATGATTTTAACAGGAGAAAGTTGTCTTTTTATATATATCAGAGATAAATAGGTGTCAGGAGGATCATTCATGTAACTACAGTTACTGCTGTATTGCCTCCTCAAATAAATTGTTTCAGACTCATTAATTTGCACTTCATTGAAAGTATAATTTTTAAGGTAATTTACTAATAGAGATGGATTTGTGCATCAGCTTCTGGGGCCATTTGTGGGGGAAACCTCTTTCCTGTCTTTTAAACTCTTAAAAAAATTCTGGAAATCACACATCAAATCTGCTACATGAAACCAGCTTGTGGAGTGGGAAGTTGTGATCCTGACTGGGGGGATGTCGGGTCACTTTTGTATTAGAATAAATGTTGGTGATGGCATATTTAATGGGATATAATAAAAATACCCTGCAGTTTTAATAGCCTCATAAAATTTCAGGGTGTTTCCTGCTGTCACGTGCAGCCTGTTTATGTTTGTGCTGTAGGGGAACGTTGCTGTTTTATGGTGGTTGCAGGTAAACACTGACCATGAGGATTAGTTCTGCTCAGCCTGGTGTCCCCAGCTTGGAGTGGGAAGTGCTGGGAGCTGTAGCCTGGCCTGAGCTGGGATTGCACCTCTGGGGGCACCCAGAGCTGCCCAGCACCTGAGACATCCCACAGCCTCTGGCCTGGGGACAGCCCAGCTCCAATAAATGAGGCAAGGGGTAAATGGAAGGGTTGCAATGCACAGACAGCCCTTGTCTCGGTACCACAGTATTTTTTGGGTTGTGGGGGGCTGGTTAAGTGAGAAAACAAACTGAGGGATGGTGTCCTGCACAAGGCTCAGCAGAATGGACTCTAGGAAGAAGTCATGTAGGTCCTCCCTTCAAAACCAAATTTTGTTCTGTTAAGGCTGTAGGAGGAGAATGCAGGGAAAAGGGGAGCAGGGTCATAGGAGAGATCAGGGTTTGGAGGCTGACAAGGAGGAACGGGGAGAACATAAATGGAGGGGTAGAGCCAGGCTGTGCTGGGTAGGCTGGAAGTGAGAGGAAGCTGGAGAAAATGATGTTCGGGGAGGATAAAGAATGGTCAGAAGTAAAACAGGAGATCAGTCAAAGTCACAGAAGAGAAGCACATTGATGTATCCTGGCTTTGTGGAAGGACTTATTCCAGCCTTTGCTCACCAGAATTTTTTTTTAGGTTCTCAAGGGCCTTGGTCAATGAGCATTGGCTCATTGAAACACACGCTTTTCAAAGTCATAAGTAATGTCCAGTTCAGTGTGGCTGGAAAAGAAACACTGGAAATAAAATGTTACCCCCTTCTGTTGTGTGCTAAATGATGTGTTCAGTCAGGGAATGCCCTGGTGCTGCAGGCCAGGAGCAGCTGCACACACAGAGCTCCAAGGTGAGCATGATAACAAAAGATTCCAGCTCCTCAGAGCTTTTTGTGTTCTGCTGCAATGTGCTTGGCCATTCCCCCTCAAGTCTCACAGATTTAACTGAGATGAGATGCCCGAATACTTTGAGTCAGGTTTCTAAAATAAATTTTTCAAGTGCTAATCAAGAACCACATCCTTTTGCATGAAAGCGGGGGCAAACTGAGGCGGCATTGACTCGCTGTGCTCATGTCACATGTGAAGGCTGCAGTTGTGGTTTGGAGGCAATCCTTAGGTTCTGGCTCCTGACCTTTAAGCTAGCAGCCTGTTTTTCATGCAAAAACCCCTCTCCTATCAAGGCAGAAGAGATGTTCATTCATTTAGAGCAGCTGCTACAACAAGCAGGCTCCACAGGTCCCTACCAACCAAAGCTCAGGAGGCTTTGCTGTCATGCCAATATTCTGTAGGGCTTTAACCTTAGCAATGTTTCCAGTTACCAGCTGGAAAGGGCATCTGTTAGTGTGTATTTATGTATATTTCTGCATAGATTGTTTTTTGAGATACTTAGTGAGGATTAGTTTCCTGGTGAAAGAAGGGTTTTTAAAAGCGGAGCTTAAGCAGAAGTTAGTAAGATCCAGATTTCCAATAAGTTGGTAGGGAGAAATGAAGGAGTTATAAATAGAAACTCTACTGATTACAGCAAGAGTTTTGTGCATCTCTCCAGTGTGTAGTGACCTGAAGTGCAGCTCTTAGCCTGTCTTCCCTCCTGTCTTCCCAGGGCATTTTGTGTGTGAGACGAGAAGAGGCCGAGCACTTTGTGTCTGTGCTAGAGTTTTTCAGATGAGCAATAGCATTCCTGGAGTTTTCCCAAGGAATAGGTTTTCTGAATGGTAGCCAGCAAACAGGGTGGTTTGTTTGTTTGTTTGGTTGGTTTTTTTGCCATCATCAACCTCAAATGAAATGCACTCATCCCTGGGACAGAGAAAATAGAAATTGTATTCCATGTCTCCTGTCTGTGAGAAGGCTGGCTGGCAGATCAGGTGTGGGCACAGTCCAGTACACCTGATAAAAAAGGAGAATTTCAGTGGACTTGGAAACAAACAGTAAAATCACCCTCTGGCCCAAAACCTGGTTGATTCAGCTGGAGTGAGGCTCTTCTGCTGGGTGTCTTTCCTCCCAGTAGACTGGGTTAACACCTTGCTCTGGTTCTCCTGCTAAACACTGCATTATTTTTCTTTCTCTCTTTGCTTTTACCCAAACCTCCAGCTGCCAGTGATGATTTTTTTCTTAAACATAAATTTCACATATGTGACTGACCAGGAGCTGCTTTACAGAAGCCAATGTTTCTGACAGTGCCAGAGCAAAATATGGCCCGTGGTCATTGTGTCCCCCAGGCAGAAGGTGCTTACAGAACCCCTGTAAAACACTGACAATGCCTCCTTACCTGCTCATGAATTCTATGGCTGTAAGGAATGTTTGCCTCCTTACAGGCAAAGCAGGATTCAAGTGTCTGTGTGTGTGTGTGTGTTTATTTTCAGTTTTATGGTGTTTCCTTTAACGAGAGCAGCTGAAATCAAGAGCACAGGGGGAAATGGGGAAGACATCCGTGTGACTGATATTTGTCATTTCTGAAGAAGATGCTGGTTTTTTCAATTTTTTTTTTGTTTTCCCCAGAGATAAATGACAGCGAGGGCCACCCAAGCAGCAGCCACCAGACCCTGAAAGGAACCTCGAAATGGGCCACATCCCTGGAGAACCTCCTCGAAGACCCAGAAGGAGTGAAACGGTTTAGGGTTGCTACATTAAATATGGATATTTACATAAAACAAAATCGGGTTTTAAAGCAGAATGAGCCTCAGCATGAAGGGTGCAGCTGTGGCAGTGCTGTGAACAGGGGCACACATCCCTCTGGATATGTGCCCTGAGCAGAGCTGGGGCTGTGCCACTGGCTGAGCTGCTGAGGTGGCACCTTTTGCCCCCTGCCACTGCAGCCTGTGCTCAAAAGGCACGTGCAAGACTTTTGGCTGCACCTTCCTGACGGGATCTATCTGCTCTTGCAAGGATTAACAAGTTCCTGTTGGATGAACTGCAGTCCTTGAGCCACTGATCCCTCCTGCCAAGCATCATTTATCACTGAGATCCTGGGCTCTTGGTTCTCACATGTTGCCCTGAAGCCATGAGTTACCAGGAGCAATCTGATGACTCTGTGGCTCTTGCTCTGTGTTTAGCAGTCCTACTGAAAATATCCCCTTTCAGTTTACTACAAAGTGTGGGCTGGTGCAGCTCAAAATGGCTTGAAGTTTAATTAGGTGAGGGTGGTGAGTTGGTGTTTGAAGGCCTTCTTGCCATAGGAGATGTGAGAATTACTGCCTACTTGAAAGTGCTTTTGCCATACCATACTGATAAACTGCACCAGGATGAAATGGTTTCCTGCCAGACTGGTTTGAAAAGGGAGGTAAACAAGAATTATAAAACACTGGTCTTGAATTCTTAAAAATAAATAATTAAATAAATAAAAAGAAGTAATCTTGGTGCTATTTAATTCCTGGCATTACTTAGTCTGTATTTTCTAACACTTGAAAGAGAAAACTGATGATCTCAGAGCTATAAAGTTTCAGTCATTATATGTCATAAATAAATTTAATGTACATTTTTCCCCTTTTAAAGCATGCCTCACTTTTGGAGGAATGTGCTGTGTTTAAACAGCATAGAGAACACAGCTACCTCTTCTGCTTCAGTTTGCTTAAGTGAATTTATTGCCACTGATGATCATGTTTAGAAACACTTCCATTTGTAGAGATTTTAGTCATTACAAAAGTCAGAGAGATACTACATGAGGATCCCAGGTGATCTGTGACTCTCATTAAAGTTGTTCATTATACTCACCTGGTAATGAATTCCTGTATTTCTGCATTTCCCGTTGAGCAGTGACTGGAAAAGGGCTGGAGTCATTTAAGGGAGGCTGAAGTTACTGACAGGGTCTGAGATTAGTTGTAGCCCATCATCCTCCTGGAATGTGCTTTCAAAGTGCAGAATATCAGAGAGTTCAATATCAGTTGTGCAGATGCACAAATGCAGTGGTTCTGTTACACTGGGTTGGATAAACTCATGGTAAAGTTAATTGTAGGCAGCTCCTAGTGTTAATTGCTGCAGTAGGAAGAGGAAAAAACGACTGAGAAATTGGATCCTCACCTTTGTGTGTTGGTTTTTCTGTTTCCTAGGAGTTTTTAAAGAAAGAATTTAGTGAAGAAAACGTTTTGTTCTGGCTAGCATGTGAAGAATTTAAGAAAACACAGGGAAAAAAGCAGGTATGTTTCCTAAATAAATTCTACTTGTCAACAAAGTTCACTTAGCAGAGCTGGAGCTAAAACATCTCTGTTGCATAACGTGCTTTGTGTGGATGCAAATAAATATATTTGAAGAAATTGCACTAAAATCATCGTGGTGGAATTGTTTGGAAACAAAGCCGGTTCTATTTCAAATCAAAACAAAGTGCTGAAATTGTCAAGTTTCCCATGTTTTGAAAACGGAACTTTTTGTAGTTTCTAGGGAGTAGCAAATGTTTTATTAATTCAGTGATGTTGCATCATCTTGTTTGCAAATGCAAAGATATTTCATTCAGAACTCTTTTGGAGTATAGCAGCGATTGCATGGAAATTTACACCGCTGCTGTATCTTAGTGGAACATAAAAAGAACAAATGGCACAAACAAAAATATTCTACAGCACGCAAATGAAACATTTTGCCTTATCAAATTACAAAACAAAAGGGGTCTGTTTAAACCTCTTTGCTTAAATATTTATCCAAATTGACATATATCTGCAGAGCATTTTCAGGACAGCTCTGTCTTTCTAGGAGGAAATATTTTATCGGAAAATTTTTCAACCAGCCACGTCAAATAAGTTTTCTTTTTCCACTGTTTAGATCTTGGTTTACATTTAGATCCACCAGGAACACAGGACCCACTTTCACATTTACACTTTGAAGTCCGTAGGCCTAAAATATGTACCATGTTTTGTTTGCTTGTTTCTGAAAAATGTTTTGTGACTGTTTTCTTGTTTGTTTCATTATTTCCTTGAGAAATTTCAAATTTACCTGCTCCTTAAGACCTCAGTCTCTGACTATGAAATGAAGTACTTTTCAAAACTCCAAGGAAGCATCACTGTCCTTGAGGGTCAGATCCTAAAGCCCCTTTTTTTTTTTTTTTTTGAAATCCCACTTTTATGCTTTTTACCTGAGTGTAGCTCTTGTTGCCAAAGGGCACCATTTAGTACCATGAGGAGGTGAGACTGGGAAAATGCCCCTTAAACCTCTTCCAAATGGGATGATATGTGCTTGGAGGAACATCAGAAATGTCAAAGAATAGGGATCAAGTGGGAGAAATGGGTTAGGAGAGGTGTTATGAAGGGCAGGTGTAAGAGAGCTGTGTCCAGACTGCAGGATTCCTCTCTTAAGGTCAGTCAAATATTGTCAGCTGAAACGGTTTCCCAGCAGATTTTCAACAACAACAACAACAACAAAAATTTGCCTGCTGTTCCAGGGAAATGTATTTTGGGGAGGGGACTCTACTTTCTGTAAATATCCTGTATTTAGCACTGAAAAAACCATTCCCCTCAAAACAATTTGCTGGGTTTAGTTGTGAGTATTTTTTTGGTATTGATAAACGCATAAAAATACAACAATGCTACTTTTTGCAAGAAGAGGGGAATGTTCAATTTGGCTGTGAACTTTGTAACATTTAGTAGTTTCAGCTTTGTGTATTCAGCTGCTTCCCTCCCTCGTTAAGGTCCACGAATGCAGAAAGTCTTGAGGAAAGAGCAACCAGTCAGTCGACTCTTCTGTGAAGTCCCACGCTTTCAGTGGGATAATAATCATATTTTCCCTTGCTAAAACATTTCCATATTTTTAGCTGATTTAGGATTGCTAATTTAGGATGCCAGTACAGAAAGTGGTAAAGTGATGTACAGGGATAGGAGTTCAGTGAATCCTTCAATGAATTGCCAAATGAATGGGCAGAGACTTAACTAGGTTTAATTATTCAGTATACCACAGTATGGTCAGCCTGGAGTCTGGTGCTTCCCAGGTTATTGTAATTGGCTGAATAAATGTACTTTAGAATGACACAGAGTTACAGCAAATTTTTGCAGCTACTGCTTGTGGGTGGCTTTGTTTAGATGATTTACAAAGCTAGGAAAAGCACTAAAAATAGAAATCTTTCCAGTGTTTATGGTAGCATGAAGCATGGATTTTTCTTCTGAAAGTGACTCTTGCAAAATCCCTTTGCATCTCTCTATTGTGAGCACAGTATTCTAAAAACAAAATTTTACTTATTTTGTGATTTGCTTCTCCTTAAAACTGGTTTCCCACACAGATTAGCTCATAGGCACGGAGACTCTTGGTCAGATGAAGCTGATATCAATTTAACCCAGATTGGAGAGAGTCCAGAGGAGGCCATGGAGATGCTCCAAGGGCTGAAGTAGCTCTGCTCTGGAGCCAGGCTGGGAGAGCTGGGAGTGTTCAGCCTGGGGAAGGGAAGGCTCCAAGGAGATCTCTCAGTGCCTAAAGGGGCTCCAGGAGAGCTGGAGGGGGACTTTGGACAAGGGATGGAGTGACAGGATGAGGGAAATTGCTTCAAACTGACGTAGGGCAAGTCTGGATTAGGTATAAGGAAGAAATTCTTTACTGTGAGGATGGTGAAACACTGGAACGGGTTTCCCAGAGAAGCGATCAATGCCCCATCCTTGGAAACATTCAAAGCCAGGCTGGATGGGGCTCTGAGCAATCTGATCCAGCTGAAGATGTCCCCTGTCCCTGCAGGGAGTTGGAAGTAGCTGACCTTTAAAGTAATTTCAAACCCAAACCATTCCATGATCCTATGAATGGGATTTCACCCCCTATTTTTAAAGGATGAGATAAACTTTTCATTACTTGACATGAGAGTGCTGGCACGGGGTTCTGCTTGGTCAATTTAAACTTGCCCAAAGGCCACCACGTGAGCAGTGGGTTGAGCATCCATTGTGCCAGGAATATTTACTGTTATCCTTTCTGTGTCAGCCTGGGGCAGTGTTTGGTTTTGTGCAGGCTGCTGCTCCATTCGGGTGGATGATGCAGGGAGCAGGGGAGATTTTTGGCAGCTGCAGAGCGAGGCAGCAGGCAGACTGCATTGCTGGCTAGGCAGGTGTTAGATGGACTGGGTTCAGCCCATCTTCCTGCAGCAGCCAGGTACAAACTTCTCCCCCTCAGCTCAAGACACATCTCTGTAGTTTAAAAACAACAACAAACCCCCCAGATATTCCTTTAAAACTGAAGTTAACATAGAAATTTAACGTTTAGTGAAGACTGAGAAAGCAATTAGGTCAAGTCTACTGGTAGCAGTGAGCTCTGCTGCCACCCATGTGGCCCTGGTGTTAGGGCATGTATTTAATTATTGAAATGGGAGTGGTGGGGATAGGGGAATAAAATTTAACTTCAAATGTTTTGTTGGAGTTAGTCATATGTTGCTGCATTTGTGACTGTTAATGAAATAAACAACATGTCAGTCGTGCCGCTTCCCAGCGTTTAAATGTTTCTCCTCTTGCAGCTGAGCTTTAAAAATAAATTACGGATTGTAATAAATGCTTCCAACAACAGGGAATATTTTCAGCTATTGCTAAAACCCACCAAAATATCCATGCTGAAGTTTTGTAGTGAATGATTCCAGAGCAAAGTCCTGTGCATCCAGGAGTTTCTTCTGCTGCTTGCCATGTGGAATGTAGCAAGGGATTAGCAGGGCTGGGTAATGCTGCACAGCTGCTGGCTGCTGGGAGCCTGGTCTGGTGAGCATCTGGGGCTCCCATTCACCTCATTTGGGAGCCACACATGCTTAGGAGCTGAGTTTGACCTTAGGAAAGGAAGTGGGAAAGAATATTGCATCCACTTGGAATAGCGAGGGGGGTTGCTGCAGACAGAACTTTGTACTCCAAATGGGAATCTGGCACGGACGCTGGGGTGAGCACACAGATGGAACTGAGGGCTGCCAGAAATCCTTTACTAACCACCTGTGAACAAGATCCCAGTTTAAGAGCTGTTTCAGTTCCAGAGCAGAGCCCCCTGTGCCGAGGCTTTAGTTTCAGGCTGATGCAGAGCAGAGAATGCCACGACTGAACAGGGACAACCTCTGCCTCCTCCACCTGAACCTGGCTCTGCCTGAGTGACACTTGGGGGGTGTATGAATGCACTGGCAGCTTTAACTGTTCTTTCTTTTTAAAGCAAATTATAAGCTGTAGCTAATCAGCTGCTGTACTACTGAAGCATAGGCAGAGCAGAGCAGTTCTATTTGCAGCAGAACCTGTAACGTTCAGCTGTGCATTTCCATATTTCCCCACTGCTACAAAGCCAGGTCCCCTGTGTCTCTCCAATGGCCTCCTCTCCCTGCCACAGCTCTTTCACTTCCTTTCTTTGTTATTCTTCCTCACAAAATCCAAAGAGCCTCCCACACAGTCCTGTTGTTCCCCTGCGTGCTCTTTAAACTTCCTCACAGTTACTTCTAGTTTTGTGTTTCCTCTCAAGCCTTCCTCTGCTCTCTCTCTCTGCAGTGCCCGGCTTGCTCCTGTGTCCTTGGGCAAGCAGCACCTTGTGCTGGGGCTGGTGAGGAGCTACATCTGCCTTGATTAGCCAGCAGCAAAGGCCACCCTGGCAGCTCAAGTAGAACAGATAACTTTTGAGCATGTACTGCAGCTTTTCCCTTAGTGCATGTGCTGCTTTTCCTCTCCCTTTCTCTTCTCTTGCTGATTTTCCATTGACTCAGCAGGAGGGTAATTTTTTCTTGGTCCTTTGCCCCTCTCTCGAGTATGGTTGAAATTGGACAGCAGGTTCAAAAGTCATTCAGGTGAGACTGGCAGTACAATTGCTCAAGCAATAATAGCTGAAGGCCCCTTCACTGTGCCTGCATTAGGACATTAACTGTGCCACTTGTAGCAGTCACACCTCTGATCCTTTGCATTAATTGCTCATTTAGAACAGAAGTGCTGACCCAGTCCTCCCTGAGCTGTGAAACTGGAAAATTGGAAATTGTTAAAAACAGTTCATTGTGACCTAATGCACCTGACACACAATGTTCTACCCACCAGATGAATAATGAGCTTTAAAAAGGAATACTGGAGAATGGGTGTCCCCTCCAGCAGTGAGAGAGCCAACTCTTTAGGCCTCCTGAATGCTCAAACACATGCAGCTTTTCTTCTAATTACCCCCAAGTGTGAATGTACCCCAGCTGTGGAACATGGAAGTAATTCTGAGACTCCTTCATGGGCAAGGGTTTAAATGTTCCCTTCTTCAAGCCCCATTCCCATCAAAGGCACAGCCCCTCGGCTGGTGCTGGTCTGGAGCTGTGGTTGCTCATTAGAGCCCAGAGCAGCTGCTGCTGGGTTGTTTTCAACGTGCAGAATTCAGATTGCAGCAGGGGGCGTTGGCTCTTGCCTGGCTTGGGTCTCTTCTCCCTCTCTGGCTTCCTCACATCCAACCATCTGGTTAAGGGGGGGCTTTCTTGGAATTTCAGGGGATTGTGGCCACGCACTGCTTTGAAGCTTCAAGATGTTGGTGGGGGTCAAGATGTTATCGCTGTGACTGGTTTGACAAGGGAAGAACGCTGAAATCAGGGCAAATAGCAACAAACAGCTTCATGCAGGTCACACCCTTATTTATCAGCTCTCAGAGGCTATTGGGAGTGCTATCTTTACCCATCAGCCAAGTTGCTGGTGTTTGCTTTAATCGTGTAGTGGGTGTTGCAGGTGAGCTGCTCTGAGGCAATGGTTAAGACAAAGTGTGTGTGACAATGTTATCTGACACTAGCATGGGTTATACACTAACTTCACTTAGTTGTCCCTTGTAGTAAGCTCCCAGGTTCTTTTCCCTCTGTGTTTCTTGCCCAAACAGATCATCTGTTAGGAAAAACAGTCTTCTCAAAAGTGAAGGCCAGGTCTAGTTGAAGATGCTGAGCAGTTTTACACTGGCTACTGAGATTCAAACATCACAACCTGCTATAACCTGCAATAACCTGCAAGCTGAATTCTGGTAGCTTTCCCTGATATCAGCTTTTGGCCTGCTGAGGTGTTTCTCTTCCAGTACAAATGAATATACACAAGTAGGCTAATCTACGTGAATTTGTTACTTTTTTTAAAATTCAGAACATATATATTGGGTTTGGGACATGAACCTCAAGAAGTGACCTCGAGCAGTCTCCAACAAAACATTACCCAATCAGAGACTATTTCCACAGCAAATAACTCTTTAAATCAATGTCCTTTTGCAGATGCAAGAAAAAGCTAAAGAAATTTACATGACTTTCCTGTCCAGTAAAGCTTCTTCCCAAGTCAATGTTGAAGGGCAGTCCCGTTTGAGTGAGACCATCCTGGAGACACCTCACCCTCTCATGTTTCAGAAGCTCCAGGACCAGGTAAAGCTATTTACTTGAAGATATTTACTAATAACACGGTTTTGTCTGCTTTTAATGAACTCTGCTTTCTAGACATGGCATGGATTGAACAGGTAGGCACAGAGCTGGGTTGTTCCCTGTTGGGGATATTCATGCAGCTACTCTGAGGTATTCCAGGTCCTTGGCCTCATCTAACTAGGACCAATAAATTAAGAGACTCAATACAATCATTCTAATTCCAGCTCAGGACTTTCTTGGAGAACTGGATGGCGTTTTCTCCTGGATTCCTGTGTGGGTAGCTCGAGAATCGCCCCGACTAACTCAGTGCCTTCGTTTTCCTGTGCATTCACTTGTTCTGAGTCATTGCTGATGTTTGTTTCTGTAGTTGCCACTGGTTTCCTTCAGAGCTCAAATTTCTTCATTTTACTTTGCTTTGGTATTTGTATTGATATGAATATAACAGAAAACCCTCCTCTTCTGTAACATGCAAGATTTAGAGGAGTTGGTCTCTGCTTTGCCTTTTCCTAAAGAACTTGGGAGGTCTGGTGGAAATCAGAGATTTTGCAGGCATGTCTTTGGGTGGTAAATTTTCTTGATATTTAGCTGATTTCAAAGCATAAGTTATGAAGTGAGTCATTCTTATCTGCAGCTTTCCAGCACTTGCAGTACTATTTTTAATTCCTGTGCCATCCTCAGGACTACCTGTCATTTCCATTTGGCTCTTTCCTTTTGTGGAGAAGCAGCACAGTGATTGAAACCGTGTTTTCAGCCCATTTCAATCAGGTATTGAATACATTAGTTGGGCACTGGCTGGGTCAGTTGGAGGGGTCTGAGGAGCAAAGGCTCTGCTGTTTTTCAGGCAGATTCCAAGACATTTAGCAGTGGAAATACCTGAAATCCAATTTCCATGTGAAGAAACAGAGTTTTTCATGGAAGAACTTCCGACTTGAGGAAAGGGAGAGAAATGTTCTGGTAGATCTAAGCACTGCAGTTCAGGGTGAGTGACTGTGAGAGTGAAGCTGGAGAGAATCCTGGAGTTAAAATATTTGCAGTGTTACAAATGACATGCACGTGGAGAGCCAAGGATTAGTAATACCTGAACTGGCAACATACTGGGCTAGTGGTAGAGGAATCCCCTGAGTGTGGGAAGAAATTCTGTGAGCTTTTAAAAACAAATGCAGAGCATTTATGGGTCATTGCACGATTCCAGTGCTTGAAGCTACTGTTTATTGCTGTTAGATAATGGCTCAGAAGAGTTATGGTCTTCTCTAGTTTTCAATCCTTATAAAGTTATGAAGAGTGGTGCAATTTGTTCTCTGAAGAGCCGTGTTAAGCACTGCTGGCACGGTGGGGCTGAAGTAGAGGAAGGCAGAGCTGGAAAGGCACAGTCTGGTAACAAGAACTTCAGGTCTCCAGAGAGCTCCTGATTTAACTGGGGGCACTGGTGGGGTGTGGGCTGGTGCTCATGGGGTGGCCTTAGCTGCCCCCAGGCCATTTGTTTGTTTGTTTGTGCTGAATAAGGTGGTGTTAGAGTGGTTCATACAAATCCATGTGTTCCAAAATACTTAGGGGGTAAATGTTCCTGCTCCACAAAGGCAGGGAGAGGAGGGAGGGAGGGGGAAAAGAGGATTCTGCTTTGGCATGTGGTTATGAACTCTGTTCTGTATATTTGGCTGACCAGACTGCTGTAGATCTTGATCTTCAATGCTTTTTCTCTCTGAGAGATGCTTTAAGTGATACCAGGAACAAGAGGAGTCTAAGTTCTTAACACAGACATGACGTTTTAACAGGAAACATCTTCCTTACAGTTTTTTTCCCCTGAGCTGGTTGAATAAATTTAATTATATTGTAGTTAGCCAGTGCCAGGAGGTATAATTTGGCTTTGCTTAACTACATAGATCATGGTCTACAAAGAGTGGGTGTTTTGGGATTTTTTTTTCATATTTCAATATGTGGCTTAAAAATAATATTTCCACAGTTTTAGACATGAATTTAAATATTTAAATATGTAAACAAATAGTGGTTTGTAAAATCCAGCATGTGATTTACTTGTAAGGGAGCTACTTCAGCAAATGCACAGACAAGAACAGTCAAGTTTCTGGTGTTTGCCTGTGTCTGTCCAGGTTCCTCGAGGATGTGAAATGGAAAGAGCAGTTTGAGACTGGTTTTCTCCTCCTAGCAAAGAGTTGTGTTACCTGATTGTACTATCAGTTAGAAGTGAGGCCTGTAAAGGTAAAGATGAGTTATCCACACATGAATTAGCCACATGTGCAGGTCAGAATCCAGAAATTTGTCTTGGAAATTCAGTTACTCTGAGTACCATAAAATACAATAAGTGCTGAAACATGACTCAGAGAGACTCCACCAGTGAAATAATAGGCTGAGGGTGATGCTGGCTTTGGTTTTGCCTCAATTGTAGTTTTGAAGTTTACTTTTTTCCCTTCCCCTCTGTTTCAAGACCAAGCAAAATATAGTCCTGACCTTGACACCTGAACAGATTCCAGGCTCCTCTCCCAATGTTTTTGTTTCAGAAAACTCCAAAAGAGCTGTAGCTTATTTTTTGTCTGCAGTGGGTATAAATAGAAGAGCAGCAGTTGTGCTGAGGGATGAGCCTGAACTCAAGCCCTGGGAGAGAAAAGCCATTCTTGGGGCTGACTTCATGTTTCCATGCTGGGTGTGAGAAGCTCTTGGCCTAGTGAAAAGTGTAATTACACAAATTTAATCCACTACCAATTTCATCCCACATTTTGACTGGCAAAATACATCTGTACCAGGTCAGCTCTTTGTGGCAGGTTCCTGCAACTGGGCTGAGACCAATCTTGGCATTTGGTCTAAAAAGGATGGGAAGATTGGCCCAAGTTTAAGAAATATTGGTTAAACCAGTTGTTCCAGCATTTGTGTAAATTATTTAGAGGCTTTCCTTAGTTGTCCAGTGCTCTGCACGGATTCAGGAGTCGCTGCAGTCAGAAAGGTGTATGAAAGGTACCTCTCTCTTCAAAGCTCTGCTTTGTCCCTCTGAAAGCTTTCCAGACACCCTGCCAGGAGGATCTGATCATCCCATTCAGTGACCATGGCATGGCACCTCTCACCTTCAGTATTAGGTGTGCAAAGCTGGCTCTTGTGAAAGCTGTAGTTGATTTTTAAACTAATGTGGGTGTTAGTGTCAAGCAGTGACCATGGGATCCATGATATTATTTGCTCTGTGCAGCCCCTTGGAGAGTCTGAAGTGTATTTTTTTTTAATGTCCTGCTCTACAGTAATGCTTTAGCACAAACAGAACAGAAGTACATTGGAATTAATGTGTCCTTCTCATTTGAAATCTCATTTTACTTAGGTCATTTGTTTTGTGCTCTTTTCCCCCCCTCTTCCCAGATATTCAATCTCATGAAATATGACAGCTACAGCCGCTTCCTGAAGTCAGACATATTCCTAAACCATAAGAAGAGCGAGGAGCAAGAGGAGAACTCAGCAGAGGCTCAGACTGCAGCCAAAAGAGCATCAAGAATTTACAACACATGAGACACAGTGGATCTCTTCAGCAGAGGCAATACAACAAGGAAATTACACTCAGGAACAGTCTAGGTTTATAGCAGTTGCATTTAGGGCTCAGAAAGCTCAAAACCTTTTTAGGAGATACTTACCTTCTTAATTGCTTGAATGACTAATTGTTTTTGCATGATAGCTATTAACCAAGCGCCCCTGGAAGGACTGTTTCCCAGCTGAAAGGCTGAGGTGTTCCTCCATAGCATGAATTGCCTTCCATATTTCACGAGTTAAAATGCTTTCAGTTCTTGTATTTTCTATTGTGAGGCATCTTGGTGATGAGAAATGGGAGACAGCGTGGTGGGGTTTTTATTTTTGCCTTGTAACTTTTATTTGGGACTAGCTTTTACATCCTGAACTGCTGGCAGAAGCTGTTGAGGAGTACGTTTCACATTAGTTTGTGGATGAGTCATTCACAGCAAATTTAATCATAAAGAGACAGCATCTTTCAGGGTTGAGCTCAGTAGAAACCAATCCCTTCCTGTGTAACTTTGCTCTTTCAGGGTGATGTCTGTTTCGCTTTGCCTTTATTGCTGAATCAAAACACTTCCCTAGTCATGGCTTTCATTTTCGTATCTCCTAAATTTCACCCTTTCTTTTTTGCAGTAGACAATCACCTTCTTCAGAGGATGGGATAACCTCTGTTCCCTTGGGAACAAAGGCTCTAAAAGAGACAGAATCTCTGAAGAACTCCTGACTGCCATTAGGAAATGTGACAGTAAATATCCCAAACTACACCTCTCAGGGCACACTGATCTCAGCAAAGCTTGGCTGGGGCACGGCTCTCATACCAGTGTGATATCAGATGCTGGTATCAGGGAGCATCTGGTGTCTCCCAGGTCTCCTGAACAATCCTGCTCTGTGCAGCAACAGCACTTTGGCAAGGGACCAACAAACCAAATCTGGTTTTGTTTTGCTCAGTTTTTTTTCTGCTAAAATCACCCTGCTGAGTTTTGTTTGCCCCACTGAAGTATTTCAGGGTTTCCCATCCGTGACTTTGGAGAGCTGCAGTGGAACAGGGACTTGGTTTTGGGGTTCAGGCACTCTCACATCAAGCTTGAGAGGAAGGGGAATTTATTTCTGCCCTGTGCATTCCAAGGTTGGTAGAGGAAGGTGCTCCCAGTGAGGATTCCATGTTGTCCTGGGAATGTGCCAGCACTGCAAAGCACATTTTGGCATCGAGTTTTTCAGGTGTTCATATACTTTTTGATTCATTCACTGCAGTGTTACTAAATTGCAGTTTAAGCTGGGAAAGTGTATTAGCTACTTGCTCTATTTACAAGCTTTGCAGCTGTAGTCTGGCTGTTTCCCACTCTCTCATTATTTACTCTTTCATTTTTTGCACTGCTTGTCTTGAACTTTTGTTTATGTGCTGGCCAATCTAAATGCACAGTTAGCTTTTGAACATTTTGTACTTTTTTTTTTTTTTTGTCAGAAAGGCCAGATATGTTTCACACGTTGCTGTCACTATCAATGGTTAAAAGCTAAGCCTAGTTTGTCATCTTTGAGAATGCAAACTCACTTGGTAGACTTGATTATTTCATGTAACTCTGAGCCACTCTTGCAGGTATTATGTAAAGAAAATTGTTTCCATGGGCTTTTCCCTAGTTAGATGTAAAAGTGGGGATGGAAGCTCTGATTCTGCCCCTAGAGCTACATGCCCTGTTCATTTGTAGGAAATCAAAGAAGAGGTCAGTGCCTCCAGATGCATGTTGTAAGGTGTAATTCTTATGCACTGAGTTAATGTTCTTTTTATGCTCTCGAAAGATTTAATGGTGAAGTCATTTTACTTCAGGCACTTTCAGTGGTATTTGACCTAATGCTAAGCTTGCTGAATAAGAATGAACTAAACATGTGCATGATTTTTTTTTTTTTTTTTTTTCTGATGTGGCCTAGGAAATGGGACCATCCAACTATTTGTAATCTCAGGATTACCTCTTTTGAAAATCCACTGTAATAACAAACTTTTAATGCCTGCCACAGCAGAGGCCAGAACTTCTGATAGCATTGAAGCCCTGGGGAGTGGGCAGCTTAACCAGTTTAGGACTTGGGATTTGTTTTTTCCCAGTGTTTGCTGCACAAATCTTAGTGATATTAAAAAATTCAGCATGGGGACATTAATGGGAAAAATGCAGAATGAGCTCTTACCACATTCATCACATGGATGCACAGTAGATTCATTTTTAATCATATTGATTTTAAAAATGCATGAGCAAGAGAGAACGAGTCTTTGACTATCATGTTTTTAAATGGTAATAATAGAAAATAAGACCAGGAGCCGTATGAACAAAGGTAGGGCATTAAAGAGAGAAAATGAGTTTGTAGCTGCTTATGAACAACACTTTCCTTGGCAATATGTTCCCTGTCAGGTACTGTCTTTGCTTGCTAAGAGCAAATGCCCCACGAGGAGACACAAAGGTGCTTTACGCTACCATGAGACAAAAATTGCTCAAATAGAAATGTTTTTTTAGCAGCTTCTCAATGCCTGTGATGTTTATTTCAATACCTATTATGTTTCTAATCTAATGTACCTTACCCCACAGAATTCTTAATCTTTGAGTTGCTCTTTTACCTCAGAGGTAAAAAGTTGACTGCACCATTGTCTTTGTGGTGTCTGGGTTTGATTTCTTTGGAACACCAACAAGCAGACTTGCAGTGTGCAGAAAGCAAAGATGTTGTTCCTATCCATTAGATTATCTGTATTTTTCAGTAAAAGGGCAATCAAATTAAAACCATGCAAGCAGATGTCTGTAATTGCAGTATGTGTACATGTGGGGAAAGTTGGTATTATTACAGACTTACTTCTGGAAATAGGTGACACTTGCTCCACGTGGCACAGAACAAATCACACAGACAGAAAAAGAACTGTTTCCCTAGGAGTAAATCCTGCATTCCAGGCACAACTGTAAACATTGCATCCAACCTCAGGCTGTCAGTGGGTGCTCAGAGTTGCTTTACGTAGAGATTCAAGGTAGGACCTACTCCTCTTCATAGAACTTACACTGAAGGTATGAGCACACAAAACAAGCAAGAGAAGTTTCATGCCTGATTGCATGCCTTAAACTCTACCCTATTTTGTGTTTCTCAGCTAAAAAATAAAAATATTCTACAAATACACCAAATCTGTGTGCTGACAGCTCTTTTACATTCTGAACAGTTTGGGTTGAGATCACTTCATGTCCCATAATTATCCCATTTTCTGCTCTCAGTCCTTGCTGTCACAGTTTAGTCTGTCCCAGTATGTTGGGTTTTTTTCAGGGAAGATGAGATGGCACAGTGGGACTCACTTCTGGCTGTGCTGTGGTCTGAACAAATTGCAGAAATTCACTTGATCAGGGGAAGATGCTTCTCGTACCTGCTCCATCTCCCATTTCTTTTGTTCCTGTTGCATTTCTTTCGTTGCACTTGCCAGCCCATTGGTGCAGAGAAGGAGGGTTTGAAAAATCAGAGGGAGGGAGAGAAAAAGATGTTCATGTTCGTGTTTGGGTAAGAGTTTGGAATGTGCTTGGTTTTTTACTGACGAGTCAGACATTTTAAGTGGGCTAAAACGCACTTAAAATGGGTTTGCATCTGGGCTAAAACCAAATTAGGTCTGTGATGCAGAGAGGTCCCATATCATTCTGTGATGGGCTCGAAGCTGGAAAGTGGTATATTCTCCCTTTTATAAATTGTTTATAACTCTTTTCATCCTAAATCAGGGCAGCGAGTCTTACAAAGTCACCCAGTTTTGCCAAGCGTCTGTCCCTGACAAACCAGAAGCACTGTTTACACGACAGCGATTATTTCCCTGTGCCAGAGGCAGTTCCTCCTGTTTTGTATCCAGCACAGCTCACGTCCCAGGGCTCCTGGCAAAGCCGCAGTTCAAAGGGAGCTGTGGGGCATCCTTTATCCCCAGGACCTGTGTGACTGTGCCGTGCTGCCGTACAAGTGCTCGGCAGCTGCCGCCGGAATTCTGATCACTCCAGCCTGGCTGGAATTAAGTGAAAGATGCTTCTCATCAGCAGGGCTGTTACATCCTGACTGATCAGTGCGCGGGTCCATTGCAGCCAGGAGCTACAAAGCGCCCCGTTCCGCAGGGCTTGGGATGGCGGGGGAACAAACAGGGAAAGGCGGCGTGTGGCTCCTCTCCCGAGGAATGGGACCATCGCCACATTTAGCAGCACCCTCTCCTGGCAGAATAACGCGCAGGGATTTGGGGCTTGGAGGGAGACTCCAAACGGGGAAAGGTCGCAGCTGCTGCTTCCTCAAATGAGACGCACTTGGCGACCTTTCTGTCAGCAAGGAAAGCAGCTCAGTCAAAGCCATCTGCTAAAATGCTGAGGTGGCTCCTTTTGTCAGCAAAGGCGGTTGCTGTTGCTCTGATCAAAACTTGGGGGGGATCCCTGTGCATCAGAAAACGGATTAAAATTGCTCCGAAAGCTGGCATGACAGGGCCGATAACGCTCTGAGCTCCTGAACGTGCTTCGTGATAAGAAACTGCAGAAAGGGGCCAGCAGTTGTCCCTTCCCCCCGTGCTGTTCCTGCCTTGTGCTGTGCCCGTCTGAGCCACCCAAAGGCAGGACACTTCCCCCAGGAAGCAGTGACCAGCATGCTGAATGCTGCAGCCTGGGGAAAGGGTGCCCTGACCTTTGTTCCTGCCGCAGTCCTGTTGCTCCAGCCTTTCCAGAGGTCGTGTGCCCAGAGCTCAGCCCAGTGCCTGCCTGCACCCCGCGTCACCCTTGGGCTCTTGTTTCGCTTTGCACACAGATCTGCAGAGCAGCAGGGAAGGCTGGCTGAGGAGAGCAGTGCTGCAGGGCCGGGGCTGGGAATGGGAATGGGGATTATCCACTGCTCCGTGCCTCGGGCAAGCCCCGAAGCCGCCGTCAGTGCGATGTCCTGACACGGGGGCTTTTTGTTTTCTTCGCCGGATAAATTTCGAGCAGAGTCTGCCAGTTTGTCCCCTTACTGGAGCATGGCAGCCCCTCAGTGCACATTTTCCCCAAGGAATCCCAGGTGCTGCCTGGCCAGACCCCTCAGCCCAGGGGGGATCGTGGTGGTCGGTGGGTCTTGGAGAGGGTGACGTGCCAGGCTGCATTTCAGCTGGCAGGAGCTGAGCTCCAGCTGTATCAGCATTCACAGATGTGGTTTTCATCAGGCCTATCTCAGCTGGTGAGCCTTTTGATTAGATAGAATTCAAGTGTTTTTCCGTGTCATGACTAAGATGAGGTAGGAGCTTGAAATATTTGAGCGAGTTGGGCTAACAGTTGCAGCACTGAAGCTCTCCCAGAGTTACAAAAAAATTACACTGACTTGGAGGTAAGTTGAAACCTTTCAGGTTCTTTTTCAAGCTGCAGTCCAGAGGAGCAGCTGAACATAAATTTTTCTCAGTTCCTGTTCTGTATTTACTGATTTCCTAATTTTTCCATGGTTCGAATACTAGGTTTAGACATTTTTACATATCTGCACTACACACGACATAAACCTGTCCTTTTTGCCTACCTGCAGTGCCACAGAGATGGATCTGAGAGCAAAGAGCATAGAGGAGAAGCTCATGCCCCTCTCAGTCTGCAAAGAGATACCAAACAACATGAAACCCAAAACATGGAGGACAAAAGGCAACACTGCTACAGATGTCACTGAGACTGAGAACCTCAGTACATGGTGAGACCTCAGGGCAGAGTTTTGGTGCAAGTCGTTCCCTGAATGAATGGGAAACCCATCTCTGTTGCTTTTCTTGCAGTGTTTAGTCAGCCACTGTTAAAAGCTGTTCTCAACATCCTGACCAGGCTGCTTGGAAAATCCCCAGGCCCAGGGAAGACCTGTGGGATTAAAATTACAATCTAACCCCATAATGAAGATAATTGAGCTCACAGAACTCTGCCCCTGACTGCTGCTCACTCCACATCTTGGACACCATTTCTCGTTGAGGAAGTATGAAATTACCAGGATTTTTTTAAAGCAAATCTTTTATCCTGAAGCCAGGAGGGTACAAACTGTGTGTTTCATCCTTTCATTCCTTTTCCCCACCCACTTCCTTTCCTACTGTAGAGAAATAAGTGAACTCTTTGTGATCTCTGCTTTCAGAAGGTTTCATCGCCCAAGCTGCTCCATGGATTATCAGCGACTTCCCAGCTAACAGATGGCTGGAAGTGACAGCAGTGCTGCAAGGAATTAAGGAAATTATTTCCATCTCGGGATTGGTCTCATTCACTATGTTATGCAGCTTTTAAGCATTTTCCATCCACTCAGATGAATATTTGTGCATCATTTACGGAACGCGAACAAAATCCCTCTGAAGCAAAATTTCCAACCTCAAGGCGACTTGTTGTTTTTGGAGTCATCATTGGGCCTTGGGCAAGGGCTTGAGGGAAATCCTATCCTCTGTACTTGGGCCAACAGCACTGTAAACTTAAAGATGATCTGTCTTCTTCTGAGCTCAGGATTAGGCAATGAACCAGCCTCTCTCTGAGCCAGTAGCAGCAGTCAGAAAAACTACTGAGTGTGGCAATTTTTTGGGGGTAATAGTTTGTGTTTGTTATTTTGTCTCTTTGCTCTGGTTGGCTAAAAGTTCCCTTTCATGTGCAAGCGTGGAATATTCTTCTGTGAGAGGAGAGCTGCCAAAACCTGAATCAGTATTTTTTTCTTCTTCTTCTTTCATTTTTGCCCCGCACGTCAGAAGAGAAGCTACAAGTTAGGAAAACAGAACTGGGAAGCGCTGAGCCTTTTCAGGGCTCAGCATTTTCAAAGAGGGATGCCCAAGGACACAACTGACTCTCAGAGGGATGGGAGGGGATGGAAAGGGAAAGATGCAGGGCTGGGTGCTGTCAAAGATAGACTCTGTTCAAGGTCACAGAGCTACAGATCAGCTGTCCTTGTGTACATAACTGATGTCCCAACAGAGCTCTCAAACTGCAGAGAAAAAAGAAGGGGAAAATCAGTTTGTATATCAAAAGGTCTTCATGGTGTGCTAAATAAAATTGAAAAAGACATAGTAGTGACCAAAGGGACACAGACAAAGAAAAACTCTGCATTCAGCCGAGTTCCAGTTCCGGTCCCGTGTGAAACGACTGATGGGACCAAGGCTGGGAGAGCAGGGGAGCTGTAGCTGTGCCCTGAAAACCATTATTTACCTCATTGTTGTTTCTTAATTTGTCTCTGGGTGAGTTCAGCTGGGAGCTAACATGTCCAAAATCATGATACGGGTATGTCCTGACAACTTTAATTTCATTTATGTGGCAGCAATCTTCTATTGAGCAGCATTTTGCTTGAAGGCACGTCTTGCCTCACCAGGATGGGAGCTTTATGAGCATCTGGACTGCAGCACCACGAAGCACCCACTTCCCAGAGGATCTGCAGCCATCACACCCACTCTCTCTTTGCTCTTTGTGGTCTCCACCCTGCTCCTTCGCCCTTCTATTTTGCACAGGCATAACCCACACCAGGATTATTACTTTTTTCCCCCACTTCATATTCTCCTTTAAAGCTTGTAAATACAGTGGGCAGGGATGCTTGTACCTCTGGACCACAAACCCCCCTAAATACCTTATAAAACCCATCAATTTCCAACACAGGATAGAAGACAGTGATAGGAAAGAGACATAATTGTTACTGAGCTGAAAAAAGGAAAGTCACAGCTCACAGTGTGGTGATCATCACTGTTTTTCCCATGTAACCTGTTCTGTGATTATTTTTTTTCCCTAGCACTGGGATGAATTACACAGTCCTGGTGCACCTCTGCTTTAAAAACAAAGAGAAGGGTTTTGCTTGGGGGTATTTTTTGGTTTTGTTTTATTTTTTGCCAACGAGACTAGAAGCTAAGGTTTCAGTTTGCTGCAGCTGTGCTGGTGCAGATGGAGCTGTGGCAGAAATACATCTGGCTGTGCCTTGCAGTGAATCATTTCTGGGAGCCTGCAGATGCCACAGGTTGGCACTGCCCTGGCTCATTTGGCCAGGGATGATCTGCAAACACGAGTTCCACCAAGGCTGCAACCCCGTTTTTGATTTCTACAGATAACAGCGCTAATTTAAACGTGATTTAATCAGGTGACAGCTTTTGCATCTGCTGCAGGTTCATTGAATTAGCACCGTTAAGAGATTTGCTTTTTGGGGACCTGTCTCTGTTGCCTGTTTGGACTGACAGAAGCCAGAGATACAACCTCCAGTATTACTTTAATGCTGGGATTTTTCAGAAGCTTAAACAGCACCTAAAATTGCAGCTGGAGCTAGAGGTGAGGTTTTGCTAAATGTCCTCCTCGCCCTGCTGCAGGATGGAGCTCTGGTGTCCTCAGCACAGGGTGAACAGAGACCTGTTGGTGTCCTGTTGGGATCTGAAGACGGTCAGGGGCTGGATCATCTCTGCTGTGAGGAAAAGCTGGGAGAATTGGGGTGTTAGTCGAGAAGAGGAGACTCCAGGGGGACCTCAGAGCCCTTGTCAGCACCTAGAGGGGCTCCAGGAGAGCTGGAGAGGGTCTTGGGACAAGGGATGAAGGGACAGGACACAGGGAATGGCTTCCCACTGCCAGAGGGCAGGGATGGATGGGATATTGTGGAGGAATTTTCCCTGTGAGGGTAGGGAGGCTCCGCACCTGGTGAGCTCTGCGCGAGAGGGACACGGCAGAGCCCGGACCCCAAATCCCCATGGCAACCCCGGGATCCCCAAATCTCCATCGTGACCCTGGGACCCCCAAATCCCTATCGCAACCCCAGGGCCCCCAAATTCCCATGGCAACCCCGGGACCCCCAAAACCCCCTCACGGCTCCGAGACCCCCAAACCCCACCGCGGACCCCGACCCATGCAGGACCCCGAAGCACCGGCAGAGGGCGCGCTGGGGCCGCGCAGGGGGGCGGCGTGTTCTGGGGACGCTATTTCGTGTTTGGGGTCCCCGTGTGTCATTTGGGATTTAGGGGGTCTCTGTGTGTTGTTTGGGGTCCCCGTGTGTTATTTGGGATTTAGGGGATTTCTGTGTGTTATTTGGGGTTTGGGGTCCCTGTGTGTTATTTGGGATTTAGGGGATTTCTGTGTGCTATTTGGGGTCCCCGTGTGTCATTTGGGATTTAGGAGGTCCCCGTGTGTCATTTGGGGTTTGGGGTCCCCGTGTGTTCTTTGGGATTTAGGGGATCTCTGTGTGTTATTTGGAGTTGAGGACCCCTGTGTTTTATTTGGGGTTTAGGAACACCTTCCACTATCTCAGGTTGTTCCAAGCCCTGTCCTACCTGGCCTTGGACACTTCCAGGGATGGGGCAGCCACAGCTTCTCTGAGCAGCCTGTGCCAGGGCTTCATCCCTCTCAGAAAAAGCAGACAAAGCCCATTCCTTCCTTCCCCAGCAGGAAGCAGTTGCGGTGGCATAGGCACAGACGTGACATTTTTTCTGGCCACCAAGGGAGCAGCCCCAGGGAAAATAACCTGGATTTTCCAATTGTGCTTGTGACCCTGATTCTCTGCCTGTGACATTTTTGGTAGCATGGATGGGCTTTTTATTGGCTTGCAAATACCATCCTGATAGTGGAGATTGCCCTGTCTTACCTCAGGCTTTTGCAGCTCAGTTTGTCCCCAAGAAGCAGCACCTGATGAGGGCAGAGGGACGGAAACGTGGTACTCCTGAGCCTGTTGAGGTACCAGAACGAGCGTGGGAGGGTCCCCTCCCTGACATTGTGCTTGTGTGTGTGGCTCATCTGCACAGTTTGCAGCTCAGCACAGCTCAGGTCCTGGACACAGATGAAATGAATTTACCTGTCAGAGTGAATCAGACCATTTCTGTATCTATGACACACAGTCATCTTGTTTATGATGTTCAACTTGACTTTTGCCATATTTTTCCTGCACCCTGGATGCTCAGCTGCGGGTTTGTGAATGCCTCCCTGTGCTTTTGAAGCTGCCATGGGATGAAGGTGGGTAGATGAGGCACTTTGGGCTTCTGGAATAACCACGTTGGCTTGATGTGTCTAAAACACCATGGAGTGTCAGTGCTGTGATTGAGCTCCCCTTCAGTTTCCAGAATTAAGAGGGAGAAGGCTGCTTTTGTACCTTACAGAGCACTTTTTTTGGAGAGGTGCAATGTTGTAAAAGTGCCACAAAGCTGCCATGGGGCTCAGCAGGTCCAGGTGGATTCGCTCCTGACACAGACCAGCTGCCAGCAGAGCCAAGGACACCCTCTGCTCTCCCGGAGGGAACAGCGCGTTCCCTGCGCTTTCAGCCACCCAGCCAGGGAGCTCAGAAACCTGCCTTCAAAAACAGGAAAAGAAACACAGAAACAAAAGCCCCGAGAGCCTTGTTCTGGGGCATGCAGTGGCAAACTTCACAGCTCCACAGCTGCTTTGTTCTGTGACACCAAGGGTCACACCTGCCTGCTCCACCGCTCGTGTGGGAAGGTTTGCATGGAAGGACATCAGAGTGTAAATCAGAGTGTAAATCAGAGTGTAAATCAGAGTATTCATCACAAACACCCATAGCATTGCTCCCAAGTCAGCCTCACATGTACTGAGAAATGTGGGTCCTCTCCTCCTGCAGCTCTGCCCTTTCCCTCCAAGGAGTGCAGCATTTTTTTATCCTATTTCATTTTTTTATCCCATTTCCATCTCTTCTTTAGCATCCACTCCTAACATTCTGCTTCCTGAACCCCAAGCATTTAATCCCCTTTCGCTACCCCAATTTACAAATGATTTAAAAAATAATCAGAAGCAGTGAGAGACGTAACTGTGGCCCAGCCTAGCCAGTGAATGTTTGCTTCATGTTTCGAGCTGGTGATTGTGACTAAAATCTCACTGTCTGGGCCACGAGCCTCTGGTGAAAATCCAATAGCAAACATGCCACGTGAGGCAAGCCTTTGACATCTGCAAATGGGTGCCATCTGTTTCTTCTTTTAAGACTGTTAACTGTCTAAGGAAGGAAAAGAGATGCATGAAACTTGGTCTGAGGTCAAAAGTGTGAGTGAGATCAGGGGTTTTGATTGCAAAGTGAAATGGGGGATAGACTCACCCCCACCCACCCGCACACGGCTCTTCTTGGCAAGTGGAGGGGAGACAATGGCAAGTGACACAAAGTCACACCTCCACATTTGGGGGAACTCGGGATGCACAGGCAATGACACAATCCAGACTTCTCTTTAGGGCCAGACCAAGACCTTTTCCAAATGAGGAACTGAGTAACATCAGAAGACAAAATTTTGACTCAGCTTTTTGCAATTCTACTTCTGCTCCCACCTCCAACCCCGGGAACAGGGAGCAGGGCCCTGTTCTGTGCCAGGAACAGCTCATTGCTTCTCTTCTCATGGCACACTCTGCTCCTGTGGTCAGCAGCAATGGAGCTGGTGTGTTCACCCTCATCTTTCCCACTTCTGGGCATTGTTTCAGACCCCTGGGTTGTCACAGGAGCTTCAGCTCTGCTTGGCAATCCCACCTGGCTCTGGCTTATCAGGGATTTGGGACTGACTTCTCTGTCTGTTCTCAGGTGTTACAAGCCAGCGCTTCTCCCAGTTTCACAAAAACTCCTCATAGTTTGAAAGCTTTACACCACAACTGGCCCAGGATGGCTGGAGGGAAGCACCTGCAGGCTCTGTAGGCACTAAGGCATCTCAGAGAGGATTTTCTGAGCTCTGGGCTGTTGCAGCAGGAGTGTTGCTGGTCCCCTGGCAGACTCTGGAAAGTTTCCAGTACAGGACAGGGTGCTGGAGCAGTGACATCCCTTCAACAGCACTAAGGAAGAGATTTGCTGTGCAATTCAGTTTTCTCCTGCTGGGAATGTTTGCTCTTGTTTGCTTATGCTCTGAGTCTTACAGGAGGACATCCTTCTGGGTTTTGATGCAGGTTGTGCACATCCTGAGTGCCTTACCTGACATGAGGAGTGTGACTGTTCCCTAAAATATCCAAAAATCCTTTTAAAAAGAGCCTAAAGGTTGAGAGATAAGGTGGGTAGCTAGCAAAGCCTACACACTATGGAAAGTCATGTTTCTTTCCACTGGAGGATCAAAGGATAATGTAAATTTGTGTTTGAAGCAGGATGGAGAGTTTTGCTGAAGGGAGAGCTGCAGTGGCCCCACTGTATGCAGTAATGACGTGGTACAAGAAGGAACACGAGGCTGTAAAAGAGCGAAACTCCATGAACTCCGGTTTCAGACCGCGGGAGCAAAATCAGAACCTCCCATTAAAGCAGGAACGCGGGACTGTTTTTTCCCAGCTCCCTGGAAGTCACCCATTGTGTGCGATTCATTAAGCACAATGCGCAATTACACGCGAGAAGCTGCTGGTGTCTCACTTGAACCAGGGAAAGGCTTTCAGGTGAGAACAGGGGATGGGTTTTGATGATGAGAGGTTTTAGGCTAGAGGTTTAAATGGAAAAAGGGAACTCTTTGCGTGTGGCCAGCCGTGCCAGCGGCAGCTATTTCACACAGCTCTCATTTCTCTGAGCCAGGTGACAAGTGTGGGCAGCACCACGAGTACCTTGATCTGTGAAACAAAAGAACTCTGTCGCCAGTGAAATCAGTCGGGCTCCTGCTGTTGCTGTTTTCTGTCCCTCTTGGCAGGACAAGGCAGTTCTGCAGTGCAGATTGCTCTGTCTCTACACGCCTGAAGGCAATTCAGACCTGCAGGCAGTGACCTGGTCTCAAGACTCACAGACAAAACCCACCTCCTGCTTGTCCACAGGGACGTACTGATCCAGGTTTGCCTGGAACATGTCCCCAAACCAACTGTGGCTCAGAGAGCATCTGATAAATATTGGAAGCATGAGTAGTAAAAAAATTTAATACTTTTCTTTTTTCCTGCCTAATGGGACCAGGAAAGAATTTAAGGGGAAAATTGGCGCCAGGAAATCTTTTTAATGCTTTTAAATTTTTTTCTCAGGTACTCCTAGCAAGGCCACATTGTATTTCTGAAGGAAGATACCATTATGTATACAAGAGCACTGCAAACAACCAGGGCTGCATCAGGGATGACTCACAGTTCCATCACTTTGTGAGCATCGTGACATCTCTACATGCAAATTGTTATTGTCAGCCTCCTGTCTGAATCTGTGTGTGGCTCACGCAGAGCTGTGGACACAGACCCTGACCCGTGAGCGCTGCTGGGGGTGGCCACTCACACTGAGAGTTTTCTTCTCTGCGTGAGAACTGGTTTACCCTCAAATGAAAAAAATGACAGAGCTGATAAAAGAAGGGGTGTTGCACTTTTGCAGCTGGATAGTGAAGGGTGGAAGTGTTTCCGTGGGCTCCTGCCCCACTCCTGAGCTGCTGGTCCAGCAGCTGGGGGGTGTTGCTGTGGTGGGTCCTGCCCTGAGCCTGCCCTGCTGCCATCTGCCAGAGAGCCTAAAGCACTAACCTGAATCCAGCTGAAGGTCTCATGGATCACGTCCAAAGCTCTTTAGCTCACAGTCAGGGCTCTGAACATGTGCATGCAAATGTTTATGGACACCCTGGATCAATAAGGGTCTCAAGGTGTGCAGGACACCTGCAAATATCTGCATGAGTGTATTCAGGGTGGGCAAACTTTTTGAATACCTTGAATAAGTGAGAAGTCTGGAGGATGAGAGGACTGCAAATCCCCTCTGTCTTCCTTCCACAAGCACTGGTGAGCACAGCAATTACCCCACAGGCTGTGATGGAGAAGAGGCAATCCATCCCTCAGTGCCAAAGCTCAGCATGCAAACCGGGCCCAGTGGGGCAGTGAGGAGGTGCTGCCCTGCCAGTGACGGGACAATCAGAAGCCCTGTGCTGCCAGAGCTCATCATATGCCAACTGTTGCAACTACATACATTTATCTCTTTCCAGCAGATGATACCACTAATGTATCTCCAAATCAAAACTGTGGAGTTGCTTCCCTGGCTGCCCTTCCTCTGTGCTACATGGGTTGTGAGCTGTTCAGGGCAGCTACTGCTTGTTGCTGGGAACATTTGCTCAGCTTTGGCTGAAAGGAGTCCTGCTGTTTCTGTGGTCTCTTGCCAAACTTGGCACTGGTGTTGAGCTGTTTGGAGGCAGAGCATCCCTCTCCTGACACAAACAGCGAGGCAATTTGGATCTCCTCGGATCTCCAGTGCTGTAGCCCATCTCCAACCACACCGAGGGAGCCAAGTGCCGTAGGATTTCTTGGGAGGAATTTTTTATGGCAGCTTCCTACACTGTCTTTCCTGAACTGTTGGTTCACTGTGTTGACTTAATTCACCTTTCGCCTTGCTGAGCTAAAGCCCTGAATATTTTGGTGCCAGGGCTCCCTGGTCAGTCACAAGGGCAGTGACCTGCCTGCTCCAGATCAGGCTGAGTGACGACTCCTGCGTGTGGCTGTTGATCTTCTCTAATTGCTGCCACGTCAGCAGCCACACCAGGCTGTCTGAGATTACAGTGGGAGACTCTGTAATCCCTGCAAATTCCCCCCCTCACCTGAACCCTTTGCGTTCTTGGTTCAGATTTGCCGGCCTTCTGTGAAGAGCTTTCAGAGGATAAAAGCAGCATTAATGGTTTGAGGGTTTCAGACCTCAGCCAAGGCATTCTCTGCCTGCGAAACTGCTGGGAGCTGCTTGTGCTGTGTCTGCTGGCGCTCGGCACCACAGGCTGTCGAGGAACTCCCTGGTACCAGATTATGCATTAGAGGAAAACTGGGAGAGAGAAGGATTCTGGGATACACACTGCTTCCAAACTCCTCTGGACCCTGCTGAAATGGAAGGACCTGCCTCAGTGCTGTGCCTGAGGACTTGCTGCACAAAACGCTGCAAACCACTGGGTGTTGTTGAAAATCGGCCTGAGCTGGGGCAAACCCCTCTCTCCAGGAGCTGCAGTTGCTCCTGTAGGATGGTGAAACAAGAGCAGTCAAACAGTGCTAGCAAGTGTGCCTTGCCCATCATCCCGGAATATCCAGGCTTCCAGGATGTTAAGGTTTGTATGCCAAAATTCTCCTTGCAATATATGGTGACTGGTACCTATTCTTCTGCAGGATGAATAAATCCCTTATGTTCTGGAGAGCTGATGTTTGATATGATAATAAAGTCTGAGCTGTGGTTGGGTGTAGAAAAACTTAACTTGAAAGACTTTTATTCCACTACGTTTTAAAAGTTGATTATTATTTTTAGGTTGATTTTATTTTTTGAACCATTTTTTAAAGTTTGAGTTAGGAGGACTGCTTTGGTCAGGTTTTAGTGTTCTTCAGTTACCTAACTTATTCCAAAAGTACAACCACTCTAGGCAGGGACATCAGATTTGCTGAGCTCCCTCCAGAACGAAGTGTGATGGAATAGTGGGAGATCAAAAACTTGATTGCTTTTCAGTTTACATGGCATGTCCAACCCGCTATTTCTCATTTGAGCTCAATGTTTTTCATTCATTACGAGCAGGCAGCGTGCCAGAGGCTGATGATGGAGTGCCCTACTGAGACATTGCTGGGTTCTCAAACCAGATTTGTGGCTGGACCCTTAGTGAGTATCTAGACTTAATTAGAGATTGTCAAAAACTCCATGAGTGATGGCTTTTTTTTTAAACCAAAGGCATTGTCAGGCGAAATAAATGATTGCAAAATGTTCCACGACCCCGCTGTGGCTGTTGTCTACATACAGTACAGTCTTTCTTATTATTGATTGGAAACAGTAATATAATATAAAACAGTTCTTCTCTCAAGTCAAACTGCTTAGATTTTCAGAGAAAAAGCCATGGTCTGGCCTAACTTGCTGTACAGAAACCAGCTGTTGCTCCTGGCTGCTTGAGACAGGCCAGGGTGCCTGGGAATACCTGTGAGAAAGGCAGAAACGGCAGAGCAGGGACTTTGGAAACCCAGGGGACATTAAACTGTGGAAAGGCAACCTTTAACATGGTGAGTTTCTACCAAAATTTTATCTCCCAGTCAATAAAAGGACTCACAGCAAGGATGTTGCCCTGAAATCAACATAAGAAAAACCAAGTGTATCAATGGGAGCTGGACTAGGTCTTTCTTTACTATTAAAATAACTTGAGTATTAATTTGTCTGGTTAGAAAGGAGAGAGGCATCCTGCAATGGGAAAGGAGGAGAAAATAATATGCATGTCTATGATGATGATAATAATAATAATAAAAAATTCATAGTTTTAAGATGTAGAAATAGATTGTATGCGAAAATTGCAATTCTTGTAAAAATACACTGCAGTTCAGCAGTTACCTGGGATTAAAGAAAGAGGGGAAAAAAAGAATCTCTTAGAAGTGGGATCAAGTACTGCTTTAGGAAATAGCAGTTACAAGCTAATGGGATTTGGAAAGGATAAACCTAAAGTTCTGTTAAGACAGACAAGTGAGACATTATTTCAAAAAGATTTTCACAGAGGCAACAGAAAATTGTGGCAGTACATCACAGTCAGCTGAAGGTAAAAATGTTCAGCATTAACCTCAACCCAATGGACTCCTGCTCCAGAGAGGGATTGGTACAAAACTGCTTGGTCTTCAGGGAATTTGGATAAAGAATCTCAAACACTGTCTAAGAGCTGTTTACTGCATGGAACCATATTCTTTAAATCCTTTTTCTATTCAAGACAACATATTTTAATTCAGATTTCCTTCTTCCTTCTACCTCCAATACTGCCTCTCCCTCCCCCTCTATTTAAAACAGTTACCAAAAAATTATTTGGGAAACCCAGCCTTCCACCAAATTTTCCAGGATCTGGAAAGAGGGAAGAACTCCTCTCCACAACTCAGTCATTTCCCACGGAGAGCCTCGTTCGTCCATTGCCTGGGGAGCTCCTCAGGAGGCTGCTGGAAAGGCCGCCAGACCAGCAGCTCTGGCTTCCAGGACAAACCCCTGCAGGAGTATTTCAACGAGAGGCTGATGGAGCTGGGGAGCTACGAGAGCAAGAGGTCCAACAGGAGAGCCAGGGCGTTTGCAGAGAAGAACCAGCAGCCGTTCCTGGCCCGCAGAGGGGCCCGGTGCAGGCGCGGCTGCGGCGCCGTGCTGGTGGTGGGCTCTGGCAGGGAGGGTGAGGAGCCCTGCAGCTCAGCAAACCAGCACAGCAAGAGAGTGGTTGAGGGCAAGGAGCAAAAGGACACCCAGAATGTCCTAAAGCTCCACACGGGCGACTTCTTGGACCTGTTGACAATGCACATCACCGCTCCTCTAGAAGCATTTGTGCAGGAGAAGTGAGGCTGGAGCTGGTTGCAGAATTTCATGCAGTCCTAGAATCCATAAAAAATTGTTCCTGTTCAGTACCATTCTGATTTTAGCTCATATATGTCAGCCCTCTCTGATGCAGAAAGGTGCTTGTTTTGGGATTGTTCTTGATTGGCATTGCATATATTTGTTTTCAATTATTTCCTGCAAAGAATCAGCATGATTGAGCTGTAGGTGCAGCTTATAGCACTGTTCTAAATACATGCATGTATTACTAGAATGCTAAATTTGCCTTCAAAAAAGGTGATTAGTGTCAGAGGAGTAGCTTGTTTCCTGCTGTGCAGTTTGTGTTAGTTAACCTGAAGAAAGACTCTTGTATTCTGCCTTGTTATTTTGCTTGTTTTAAGCCTCTTGCTTTTATCGTGTCACTGTGGCCCAACTAATTTATGTTGTTACTGTTGACTTATTTCTGACTCAGATGCAAATAGTTGATGAGAAATTACTGATTTTCACTCATGGCCACATGTAATCACCAGGTGGATCTCTGCAAGAGCTTGATGCACTAAGGAGGCAAATATAGACATAAGATTTATTTTTAAATATGATCAGCTATTATGGTTTCATTTGCAGACTCAAAAACCTGTGACTCAAACCCCACCACAAGGGCAAAGAGGAAAAAATGCCAGATTTAAGTTAGAATGATGGAATTAAGTATGAAAGAAGGCTCCTTCCTTCTTTCCTACTGTAAATACAGGAACCACATAGCAAAGTCCTAATGTAATCAGAACTTCAAATTGTTTATTGTATTTTAATGTTTATCGTGGTCATGTAAGTATAAAATGTCAGCTGCAGCTGAATCTTTTTACTATGGGAAATGTCAATGTTTAATTCCACAGTGAATATCAGACCCAAAATGAGGCAATGATTTTAAGCTTCCAGAAAGATCTATTACTGCCTGTGGTATCATCAGGAATAAATTCCTCATTACAGCTGTGGTTTGAATTGATGTTTCTCTCTTTGCTTTCAGACTTGTTTTAATGTGAGTTAACAACTAAGCTGTGCCCCTGACTAGAGCTAATCCCTTCCAGTGCTGACTCCTCCCCATCACTTTTCCCTCCTTGTTCCTCCCGTTTCTTCAGCCCTGGTGAAACTTGCCCCAAGGTGTGTCTTGTCCCTTCTGAAGGTCACATTCTCCTTCTTCCCAATACCTATTTGCAGAAATATTTCTTCTGCATTGCCTCCTCAGCTCTTGAGCTTCGTATTTGTGTCTTTCAGACTGTGAAGATATGGGGAAAGGGGAGGGCAGATTAAGGAACTTCTCACATCCCTCTGCCAGTGCCCTCAGGAAACAACCAAGAGTTACCCTCCCCCCCTCCAAAAAAAAAAAAAAAAAA
>VZTJ01005789.1:26773-80647 GCA_013397795.1 Orthonyx spaldingii | reverse complement strand
AAAAAAAGGGACGGGAAACCTACAAGATTCATTCCACATCCTTTTCCCCATCCTGGGATCAAGATAATCTAAGGGAACTGAGATGGGATACTGAGAGCTCTCAGTCCTTTGTGTGTGGGAGAAAGCATTAAACACTTAGGCCAAAGGAATAGTTCAGAATTCCCAATTGCCTTCCTGCTGCAAATGGAGGCAGCAGCCAATTAGGTGAGATTTTCCCTGCAGGAAAATATTTTTTTTTTATTATTTTTTAAGATTTAAATGAAAGTCTGAAACCCATAATGTCTTAGCAGATGCCATTGAAGGGATGCATCTGGTTTTCATTGTGAGTTTGCCAGAGGTTAGTTTCTCCTCGAGGAGTGAATGCATAATAATAACATGGTGTTATGAGAGGGCATAACAATAACAGTGCATGAGGGGAAAGGAACGGTATTAATGGGACACAGACAACCTTAATTCTTTCATTTCTTAAACATGTGGCTTTGCACACTTGAATGTGTCCTTTTGAAGTCTGGTTTTGCAAGTCATTTCCGATCTACAAGCTTTTCAGAAAAGGCAAACTTGCCTGCCTTTTTGCTCCTGATATTTTAACGATTATCACACTACAATAAACTCAGATTTGCAGGTCTGGAGCATCCTGAGCCTCTCTGCAGACCTCTGCCTTTTAAGCTGACAGAGGTATGTGGAGTCTTGCACTGTTTGGGTGTGGCTGATATTTGCTAACAGCGAAGGAAAACAAACTTTCCTTAAGAAGAAAATTAGCAGCAATAAACTGAAATTAACCATAAACCCAGAAAACCAGGTATTTTCTTCACTGAAAGAGTGGTCAGACATTGGAATAGATTGCCCAAGGAGGGTGATGGAGTCATCACCCCTGGAAGTGTTCAAGAAATGACTTAATGGTATGGTTTAGTGGACAAGGTGGTGTTTAGTCAAAGGTTGGACCTGATGATCTTGGAAGTCTTTTCCAACCTTAACGATTCTATGATTCTGTGATTTACCCAAGCATCTGTAAATGGGCTATTCAAGCTGCTCAGCACCTGGGCAAATACTCTTCTCCACTCAGGACAATTCAGTGCACCAGTTTTTAACAGGCCCTATTTTATTTTTTACTTTTACTGAATGCCAAACGTGAAACAGAATTTCAAAACTCAAAAAACAAATAGACTCTGACTTGGCAGAAACTTGTAGTGTTTCCTCCCCAGGAAGAACCCCATAGACCCGAAACTGCACGGTCAGGCCCATTTATGGTATTTCTCATCTGTGAAGAACCCTGAGGAATTAAAGTTGACGTGCTTTATAAATTGGATTTCCTTCAAAATAGTGTCATGACTTTCCTCTGAGAAGCTGCACATCCCATGTCAGAGATAGTGGAAAAGTCGAAGAAGATTAGATCTCCCAAGGGGGAACATATCTAGATGTTGCTGACAGAAAAGACACGAAGTTACAGAGAGAAAAAAACCCCAAAACACCAAGAGCTGCTAAGAGAAGAAATAAAATTTCATTTCACAGCCTCTCAGATCATTAAAACCTTGTGAAAAAATGACTTGGGTTTGTTTGGAAAGTGATAATATGCATGACCTGAATTTATGTAGTCTATTACCTTAGGTTTTACTGAGTTTAGCTGTTGGATGTAGCTGCTTCTTTCATGCAGATCATCTGTTTTCTCAATGTTCTTTCATGAAACCTGATGCAGACACTGCTTGCCATTAGTAGCCTCATAAAAATATTCTTTATGTCTCTTTGAAAAACTCTTCTTTCTCCTCTTAAAGAAAAAGCAGTGCATCATCACTTTCCTGCTGGTGATTTTGCAGCCACTCTTTTATGTCTGTTTTAGATCTTTCTGTGTGGAACACTGAACAGCACCCTTGGTTGGTTGTCGTTTTCTTTATGTAAATATGTTCTCTCTGTCTGACTGGAGCTTAGGCAAAGTCCTCTGCAGGGCCCCATAAATCAGGCAGTGTTCACTTCACTTAAAAGCACAGTTCCTGCCTTCTGAAGCTGGTGTCCCTGCTGGGATTTTGCCACCCCCTCCCTGAACTTACCTCCGAGGCTGCAAAAGTTGTGTTGGTGATGGTGCAGAGGGAGGCTGGGGAGGTGAGGGTGGAAGGCAGGGGAAGGAGGTCTCAGGGCAAACACAACCTGCTTTCAGACGAGAACCTGAACCTTCTCAAAGTGAGGGACAACCTCAGGTTGGTTTTTGGTTCCCTCAGCCTCTGTGGAGTTGTGATAGGACAGAAAACACAAAACATATGAAGCCACAAAGGCACCTAGGAAGAGATGGGCTGCACCCCACTCTCACTGTAACCACCTTCAGGATCCCAAGGACCTGAGGAATCTCCGTTTGATTACGTGCCTCATTAAAGCAAAACATATAGTTTTCATGTATTTAAATTAAGGAATTTATTAAAAAAAAAAAAGCCAAAAACCCCAATCAAAACAGTGGTTTGATCTAAATACAGCAGCACTGTGACATTACTAGGACATTATGTACGAAGAATCCAAGCAGCCATAGAACACAGAAGCCTTTATCTTCAGTAACAATCTCAAAATGAAACTAGCTTCATCAAACAATGTTAAAGATCTCCCTGGAAAGAGAAACAAAACCAAACAGACCCTCCCCACCCCTAACCCTTTGGATATTAGAATGATTTTTTTTTTGTACAATACCAACAGCCACTAGCTCTTCTAATTGAGAACACTTGCTTTAGTTTATTACAAAAATGATCTGTTGACTCAGTTATGAAAGACAACTTTTAACATTGCTTTAGAAGTGTCTGCTCCTCTTATAGACTACAGTATTAGAAGTGCTTAAAAACATTTACTCCTGGATATGCTCTTGAAATTCAATCAGAAGGATATTCTGTGTGTGTTTATATACCAAATATGATTTTTAATTTTTAAAGCAGGTGAAAAGACTAACCCTAATATGAAACTGCAATTTTACAATTTAATTATTAGTCAGATATGGGCAACCACATGATAGTTCATGAAATCTTTAGGTCTATCTACATTGCTCAGAAACACAAAATAAAGTTTTTACAGCTTTCAGCTTCAAAAGGCTAAAATGTTCAGTCTTTTAGAAGAGTGTCCAGTGTTTAAAAGAAATGCAATTGAGGGAGACCGCATTCAATACACGTGAAACAACTCATTTGAGCTTGCTAATTAACATATCTAACAGCTGCATGTGGGGTGATGAGAAAGGAAAACACATTTGCCATCCAGCCACTACCTGAGATGTTTCTTCTCTGGGAGTGAATCTTCTCTACAGCACCACTCCAGAAAACCTGGAGCTCCCCTTTGGAGCACACTGACCCCAGGCACGTTGCCTCTCTTGTTTCCAGACCCAGTCTGCCACAGATCCATCTTTGGGACTTGACACAGCACCTCACTCAGGTGGTTCCTAGGGAATCCTTTGCTGGCTTGGCCAAAAAAGCTGAACCAATGAATGTTGTTTTGCTCCCTTCCTCATAACTCTTTATCTCCAATGTAAAAGCTGAGGAAGTGTTTTCATGTGAATGCCACAATTACTGGCCAGCTCTTCAGCAAGAAATGAATACTTAAACACTTGCACTGTCACCTCTTTGTCTGCTGGAGATGTCTTACAGAAGTGCAGTGTGTTCTGTTTCAGTATCTCTAAGGAACTAAGACAAACCAATAATAAAGAGTCCTAATTTAGGAGAGTCGTGTCTCACTAGTCATGTAAATAAGAGCAGCTATACTAAGCCTATTTCATTTAAATAATAATAATACAAAGAGTTGATATTGATCTGGTTTATGCATAGACTCCAAAGTGCTTTCCATTGACAGACAGAGAGCATCCCTCCATGTTTGAGAATGGGAAAACAAAATTGCACAGAGGTTTGCCCAGGGCAGTGAAGAAAAACACAGTCAGAACAGGAATACAAACCATCACTCCTGGCTCCAGTACATAAACCAAGGAGAATACATATGTGCCAGCAGTAATATTCATGTTAATGAATAGGCAGCAATCTGTTTAAAATTGTTTCTTTCATAAAGTCCATTTGTCAGTACAGCAGCTTAGCTGATCCAACTGCAGCAGATTGTATTTGTATTATCGCAGAGACATTTGGGGGAGGTTAGCATATAATACTGTAGCATATTGTTGGCTTTCACCTTCTTTGGTGAAATTTTTTGTTTTCCCTAAAGGAGATAATTTTAAAAATCTCAATTTCTTTATTTTTTCATTTTTTGCATTATTACCAGCCAGCATTCCAATATTATTTAGTATTAACGAGAGTGTGTCCTGCCCAGCACACACAAGAGAAGAGTTGTTTTAAACTGATGCAGACCTTCTCTTAACTTTAGCATGGGGGTGTTAGTAATGATTCTCCTTACTCTAAATCTTTAGTAGTATTTTAAGTTAAAGGTCATATTTCTGAAAGGCTTGAGATAGACAACTCTGGAATCTCCTGTTTTCCATGGAGCCACTGAACAGACAGATTCTTCCAAAACTCACTGCCAAATGCACCTCCCTGCAGCCTGAGGCAGACTGGGACCATCCTTGGGCAGGAGAGCCTTTAAGTATGGACTTCCAGAGTTCCTGAAGGCTTCCACGTGATGGAAGATGGCCCACATGCCAGGAGACAGACAGGATGTTCTTCCAAAGAAAAATCCAGTCTTTCCAAAGATTGCATGGGAAATGCCTGACAAGTGCTCTCCTCTGCACTGACTCATGTAAGTATTACAAATATGAACGGAACAAAATAATGATCACAACTAATCGTGGAGCAGAGGTGAAAACACCATTTTTTCCACAATGGAGCCAGTTCCTGTTCCATGGACATTGGTGAGAAGCAGCAGCTGTGCTGTAGGGATGTACATTTATTGCTCTTCCAGAAAAGCCTGTGCAGGGAGCTCCTGACTGAGCCTGGAGACACAGACCTGGGTGATGCTGTCCATGCAGGCTGGGGTGGTTCCTACTTGCCTCATCCAGCTGTCCCCTCTGACCCTCAGAGGGACAACATAGTCTTTGAGCCACGGGCCAGGCCTTCTGTGCAACACAGCCTTGTGTGTGCAATTCCCAGGTGACTGAAGAGGCTCTGACCAACACGTGGAGACCCAAGGAAGGACGTGCAGCAGGGTGGTACCAGCTGCCACTGGAGCCTTGCTGAAGGTTCACACACCGTGGGAGTTAACACGCTGTCCTCCAGAGCTCACAGCTTGTGTGCCTTCCTCATCCTGCCCAGGGTTTTGCCACAATCACAGGTCGGTTTCCTGTTGGTTTATTAGTTGAGGCATCACCACTGAAAAAGATCAACTGGATCTGAAATGTCAGCAAAGAATTCAAGCTGGATCCTGAGGTCTGGGTGAACGGCCTTAAGAATCAGTGTCTTCAAATCAGATGCTTTACTGGGTCAGCCAAGTTTGATTCCTCCTGCTGATGGCACTCTTGGCTGTAGTTCCTGGGGTGACTGCAAATGGAGGTGGTATCAAGCTGTTTTTGTGGAGAGCTGTTATGTCTCTGAACTGGCAGGAACCAGGAGTCCCTGATCAGCAGGGCCAGGTGAACGCTGTGATATTGAATTCTGCAGCTCCCTAACACTCAGTTTGACCTCCACTACCTGTTTGGTTTGATTATCTTCACACCTTTCTGAGCTTCACAAGCAGGTTTTTGTTCAGAAACAACATCTGAGTCATGGCCATTCTTGTGAAAAATATCTTTTTAGATAATCCAGGTCAAGAGTGCATATCTAAGAGGTTGTTATTTTTTTCCTTCCTTATTCCTTTGTTTAAAAAAAATCCTCTCATCCAACAGTGGGAAAAAATGCTACAAGGCTCAAGTGAACCTTGAGACACTTTAGAAAATGAATAGCAAACACCTGACTCATGAAAGTCTGTCAACTAATTAGTGTTCATCAGACTACTCAACAAAGACTTAAAAATAAAAGACATGCTTGCATAATTCAGGATCAAATTGCAAAAGATTTCTGATTCTTAAAAAGAGCTAAGTTTGCTCATCTGTCTGTTTAAAACAAGCAACCAGATCTGAGCGTATGCATTTTTTTGGAAAGAATTTGGATCATAACTGAAGAGGAGATAGAGAAAATGAATCTGTCTGGAAAGCTGTTACAGAACTACCCCTTTCTACTCCTTTGCTACGTGCAAACTCATCTCAAAATTCACCTGGAATCAAAATACAAAAAATCTCATTGCAAATGCTCTCCAAAGTTGTATGATGAACCTGTAAGTTTTTTTCAGAATTCCCAATGGTTTTTAAATTTGACTCCACAGAGCCAATGGCCTGTGGAAGCCTGACTGTGCAGGGTACTGCCTTCACAGGGCTTCAGCCCTGACTTCTGGGCCCAAATTACACCTGGTCACACAATGGAAATGTGAGGACTGTGCTCCTACTCCAGCTTTGAGTGCAACGTAAGCTGAAAAAATTTTTAAAAAAATTCCAACAGAGATAAGAAGCAATAAAAAAGAAATCCTGCAGGTTTTGTTTTCGTAGGCAAACCATGACAAGAAGATGCCTAGGACTGTTCATTAGCACTTCTGATGGATTTTAACTCTTCCAGAACTGGGTGCTGAAAAGTTCTGCTGCCCCAGCATGGTAATACTGTTTGTCAGACAGGACAGAGACACTGAAGGGATGTGGCGTGAAATCTCCCTCAACTGGTGTTGCTTTCTGTCTCTCCCCTTCCTCTCTCACTGCTCCGAGGAGGTGGGATCCAGAGGGATTCCATCCCTGGCTCGATGCCTTCAGGAGCACACAAGCATCCTTCCATGCCATCTCGAGGATTCAGGATGTCCAACCCCAGCATAACATCCTCCAGGTACCCAGAGTGAATGAATGCTCTCATCCTTCCAGGGCTTGCACTGTCCCTAAGTCCCCACTGCCAGAGCCCTGGAGCTGCTGAGTGAGGAGCTGTCCTGGCTGACAGGAGGGCAGGACAAGGCACAAACGCTGTCATTCACTGTTGTCACTAAAATGTCATCCACCACTAGTTAAGGTTGGTAGCACCTGAAAGGTGTAAGGCCAGCTGCAATCTGTAATTGTAATTTATTCATCAGCTTTCAGTAAGGGGTTTGCTGTTATTTCCTAACACTGGGAGATGGTGAAGAATGAAAATTTTAGTCTCCCCATGCCAAATTAGCAACATCTCTAAAATCTTGCAACTTCTGTAAGACCTGCAATGCCACCATCTGCCATGGGAGAGTGGCTGAAGCCTCATTTAACTTTCTTGACTTTTCTGTCAGCTGCTCTATGCAAGTCCCTGTTCTGCCTCTCTCTCTCATGACTTCAAGCTGCTTTCCTATGTCATTCCTGTGTGTTTCTCACTCAGGGATTTGCCACTACTAACCTGCATCTCTTCCCCCTCAGCACTGGCCACATAGAACATGCACATGGCAGTCTGATAAATTCTGAATATTAAGACTCCCACTAGAACTTTGCTTCCTTGGACCCTGGGGTAGCTGCACTACTGGCTAAAAGGATTTTAGACACACCAGGGTGGTCTTCAGCTGTTCCTGATGGCCCAAAGGTTTAAAAAAATCAGCATAGTCTAGCCAACATTGTAAAGAGCATGGGGAACCAACACACTTTACAGAACACTTGGGGCTGTAGAGATCCTGCCTGCAGCTGGGGGCACAAAGGTCTTCCAATTCCTGTGGAAGGGAAGTAACCATATTTTTGATCTGGTGTTCTGAACAACAACAGTGAAATACTTGAGAAGAGCATGATTCTGATGCCTGAGGTACTGCTGCTGATCCTGCCTGATCCTGTTTATGCTAAGGGGGACAGAGCTTTTGTCAATGGTTAAAGGATCCCGGACAAAGAATGATGGAGCTGAAAGTGGGAGTTATTATTTCACACTGGCATTTCATTCAGTTGAGGATCTAACTGAGGGGATGTCTCATGGGGTGTTTGCAATGCACGTGGAAGTATTCGGAGTGCAGACACAGCCTGTAGGTTCTGCTCCTGCCCAAAAGCAGCTCAGATCCCACTCCGAGCCTCCACAGCTCAGCTCTACAAAGCCGTCACAAATCTCACGGTTGGCACAAACCAGACTGCTGGACTTCTCTCCTGCTATCTGTTTGACATGGGCAGCTGTGGAAAGGCCTTGGATTTTTGACTGCAGCGTGGAGAACACTTCGAGTTTTGCTCTCATTTCAGCAGGTGCAGGCTTGGAGTCCTTGAAAAATGAATGGACATTTGCTTTCCTGGTCACCTCTCACTCAGCTTTGTTCTATCTGTCGTTAGAAACAGCACAAAAATTAGTGAAGGAAAAGAGCTTAAAATGGGGCTCCCTTTCTAACTAAAAAGCCTTTGATGGAATAACAACATAAGTGCAAATCTCAGCTGTGCTGGTCCCAAGACATCACAAACCTTCAGCATAGCAAGCAGCATTCTTGAATGCATCAAGATCTTGTCTTTTAGCATTTAATGCGAGACATTACAAACTAATGAAGAGGAGAAATGTATGCAGTGTTGCTGTAAACCAAATATACAGATGTAAAATAATTAAGAATAAACTGTTCCATAAAAATGCATGTCAATAAACCCCCGTCAGATAAAGTGATTTATGAAGAATTTTCTAGAATTGCAAAAAAGAATGATTTCTCGTTTGAGGCTCTGGAAGTCTTGAGTCACATTTTGTTTCTTTTAAAAAAATGTCTTAAAACACATGGCTTTACAGCTGCTGCTTGGAAAATATACACCTCCAAAGTCTGACTTTCATTTAAATACAAATGTACAAAATGTAAACTGAGACAATAGAGAAATTTACAAAACTTTTCTTTAAAAATAATAAAGACAAAATTCAGTTCTAGTATGATGCTATTTAAATACGTGCAAGTAGTCATGTTCATTGAATTTCTATTGCAATGTTCTAAAGAGACAAATTTGATTCACACAGTCTTGAGTGCCACCTCCAAAAACAGACCTGAGTGGAAATTTCTTCTTAAAATGTGAGGCTCCACTGGAAGGAATGGATAGAAAATCTCCATTTTGGGAGATCCATATTTTCTTTTTTCACTCAATGGTGGAGGCTCTCTCATCCACAGAAGCTCCAGAGATTATAGTGGAAGGATGCAATGTTGTTTCATAGGACTGAGTTGGAACTAGCTGCTTCCAGTGGAGTTTGAACTTACGTGGTTTGAATTTATGTGGTGATTTAAACTGGCCTTTGAATTTGGAGAACTCTTTGAATTGTTCTGATGCTGTAGGAAGAGGAAGACAACGACAATTAGATTTCCAAAATATGCCACGTGGTTTTGTTTTTTTTTGTTTTAGTCCAACATTGTTCATTTTATGGTACTGACTGGACTGCAAGATTTTTGTTGGAAGATCTTTGGATGCAAAATATTCTTCACTTTCTTACCTGTAGTCTCTCTAGGGCAGCAGAACCATGGCAGTTCTTGAGGAATGCAGCAAAGAAGACTCACTCGAGCTCCAGGAGCCAAATCAATTCACTGCAAAATGTCAGTATCTGCTAAATCTGACTAATACAGAGGACACCTGCCAATGCTCAGGCATGGTTTTAGCCCTACAGAAACAGACCAGTCTAAGAACGTTATTGACATTTGCAAGTGGTGCCACAGTGCCTCATGAAAGCTGCACATCACATTTTATCTGGGCTGCTCTCTTGTCTATTGTCTTGGTTTCCTGCCACGACTGCCTCCCTCCAAATGTGCATTTTCCTTTTTTTTTTTTCTTTTTTTTAACACATAAATCAAGGATTTTCACAAGGAACTTCTTGAAACCATAGAACAGTTTCAAATGGCATTTCAGCACACCACGAAAAAACAGGTTGGGTAAGAAGTTTTCAACCGCTGGGAACAAAACTCATGAGCAACACCGGAACTGCCGGTAGCAAAAATAAAAATCACACAAGGCAGATGAAAAACCTGGGATATGGAGGTAACTGTGAGAGCCAGCCCTCTTCAAGGTGCATTGCCTTTCTCCTAGCAAAAATACCACCAGAACAGGGCTGTGAAACCAGGAATCCGCAGGAGTTTCCTGGTATTAGTCATAAAAGATCTCACCTGTCGCTTAAATATCCTCTGTAGCAATCCTTTCTTGGGTGGCTCTGGGGGGTAGCTTTTGTTTAGGTCTGGTGAAATAGTACCATTTGGTCCAAATACATTCAGCTCCTTGAAGCACTCTGTTTCTATCATCTAGTGGAACACAGCGAGACAGAAAAAAAGGAATTATTCATCTGCACTAAATAAATTCCAGTAGTGCTAGGTTGTTCAAAGTCAGCAGAGTGTGAGGAGAGTGAACAGTTGGAGTCCTGCTGGTGTCTATAGAGGGCAAACAGAGTGTATGAAAAGCAGAGGCTGAGTCTGCTCTGCGTGTCTGCACATCAGACTTGTCAGAAGCTGCCCCACAAAACTTTCTGTTCTTTTCTTTAGCATTGTGGAGAATATCAGGCAACGACAGGCACACTTGCAAAATCCCAGTTATTAGCACCCCTCTGCCCAAGTGGATCTGCTGTTTGATGCAGAGTTGGGTTATGAAACCCACTGTTGGCTGTGCTTTGATATCAAACAGAAACAAAGACCCAGATATGGAAATGCTGGAGGAGTTCAGGGTCCAGAGTTAACTGCTGCAGCTGGGACTCGCTGCAGACAATGGGTGAGAGCAGGGTCACCAGTGGAAGATCCCTCTGTTGGGATTTCCAGCTGTACCACAGAAGGTCCCGAGAGCTGTCAAAACACCTCTGTAGAAACCCAGGAGGAGGAAGCACAGTAGGATCCTTGCCAATTTACACAAACACACAGAGCCAACAGATACAGTCACCTGAACCTGACATCTGTGGTGCATTACAGGTCTTGAAAGAGGCCATTTGTAACTCATGAAAGCATTAGAGTCTGGCAAGTTATCCAGTAGCTATATATTACTGGAAACATAGAGATCCTCTTAAACCATCTGTGTTATGGGGTTTACTGGAGTAATTTTGCTATGATACATCCTTACCTCATTTTGCCATGGAATAGACACTGATCCTGTGGAAAACTTGGAATAGAAATCATCATCTGTTTGGTCCAGGTTAACTCCTTTCACGGTGGAGAATTGCTCAATGTCTAACACATCCTTGCAGTACACTGCTCTGGGCTATGTCAGCAGGAAAAAAAAAGGGAGAAATGACAAGAGGAAAAATATTTCTGAGTCGGACCATGTGCTTTCATTCACAGGTTCAGTCAAGTGAGAATGTCTAACAAGTGTGTGTCTGCATCCTCCTTCTCCAGACTTGCTCTGCCCACATGTTTATCATCAAAGGCTGACTTCACCTCAAGCACATTAAGCTTCCTATTCTGAAGTCCTTAAAGCATCAGTCAGAGTGGGTTTTAGCCATCCATGTGCCATCTGGTTAAGAGGTGAGCGGAAAAGGACAGAAAGAGCCCGAAAAGAAAAATCGAACCCTTCAGTACTCTTTTCATTTGGAGAGGGAACAGCAGAAAACCAGAATGCTTATGAGTGGCACACTGGAGAGAGCTCAGAAAAGAGGCCTCAGACAGAAGTGCCCTCCTGCCCAAATAGCTGTGGAGTTTGCAGCTTAAAAGTTTAAAGGAATGTATCCTAATTGCTAAAGAAAGCAGAGGAGGCTTGGCATTTTTCCATTGTTTTTATTAATAGCTCAGCTGCTGGAAGCTGCCCAGAATTACCTCTATTAACTCTTTTAACTTGGCTGCATTTCTTCAAAGAAGCAGTCAAATGGCTTTGCCTTTTTGAACTACTTAATTTCCTGGGATGACAGAGACAAAACTCTTTGCAGTGACGCCACTTCCAGCTCGTATTCCAGCACTCAGCCCCAGGGAGCAGAAAGACTCATCACTGGCTACCTGTCTCAGGCAGGGTGTGTGCCCAGAGACTTCCCATCAAGGGCACAACCACCCTTTGATGTGCAGGGATGATTGAGGGGTGGCTTGTGGGACCAGCCTGACCTGCTGAACCCCAGCACATGTTGAATCCTACGGTCTATCCATGTTACCAGGACTGCACAGCACAGGGTCCAGCTGTGCAGTACTTTATTTATCTAGTTCTGAGCACTGTGACCAAACAAATCCAGCTGATTCCTGACAGAAGTCCTATTTGGTGAAGGCTGTGTCCCTCTGCATTCCTGACAGCTGCAATCCACAACATTTTTGTGGAGATGGAATAATGTAGAAGAGGATGGAGAGACATGGTTTGGATAACAACCTCTGCCACTGGCTATATAGCTTTGGGTGATTCAGCTGACTTCAGTAAGGACTGGGAAATCCATGGATAAAGTGCCAAATAAATGAAATTAGGGGTAGCTCTTGAGTTCCCAATAAATAGCCATAAAAATTTATGTGCCTTTGCTTTTGCAAATATGTCAGAGAGGTGCCTTCTAGGCCTTACGTGCCACAGTTTTTACACACTTTGGCGGATCCCAAATTTGAGCCCAGAATTTTATAATTTTCTACATCAGAAAGAAATAGTAGCTTGTCTCTTATTTCTTCCCACTAAAGCAGGTCATAACACCACGGGCTAATTGGCAGGAATAACTAGGCCACATAGTAAAATGTAAAGCAAAACCAGAGCAACTAAAGTAAACTTTTGTAGTATTCAAACCACTTTGGTTTGGTTGAGTTTGCAGCAAAGGGAATGGGAGCTGCCAAGATGTTACTTTCCTTAATATGTTTAAATGGCAGTATTTACTTAGAACCATATGGGGACTTTAAGGTATAGAAGCTCCAGCCAGAAAGAGAGCCCTGCAGGAGGGAAATAATCAGATAACTCTGGGCACTGGGCTAGAAACCGATACCACAAAAGGGTGGAAAAAGTTCTGTTGTTGCCAGCGCAACAAAGACTTTCAGTATGTGTGAGCCTGGTGTGTAAATCTGAGTAAGGACTCAGTGCTGGGTTCTGTGCCCCATGAACAGTAAAAAGCTCCAAATGCTCTCTCAGGTCCAAGTCACCTTCTCTGCTTGAGGTGACACTTGACAGCTGAATCTGGCTCAGACTCTCTGTAACAAACTGCTGTTCTCATGATGATCCAGTTCCACAGAGCTCTGGATTTTGTGATTCTGGTTCCACCTCTGTAAACCTGTATGCACACATATGGCTTTCACTGCTGACTGCTCCAAGCACCACCTGGTCCTGAGCACACTGATTTTCACAGTAGAACCGTGGATAAGGGGACACAAAGGTTCCCAGTGCCTCCAGTGCCATACAGGAAGGCTGTGGTAAAAGGAGTGGGAATGGATCAAGCCCCAGATTACCAGCCTGCATGGAGTTCCACTCCCCCTGCACCCACATGCCCGCAGAGCCCTCTCTCCTCTTCCTCCCAGCCTCCCCACTCCAGCCCTGCCACTTATCACACCTTCCTAGGGTAGCCACCCGTGCAGAGAGCGATGACAGCCCTGAGAGAGAGAGAGAAGCTATTTTAGAAACAAACCTCTCCAAAGAGGCCACTGGGGGTTCTTGCTGCCGTACTTACATCAGGCACAAAGGGAGGATCCAGCATTCCTGCTTCTAACCGCTTGAAATTCATGCTCTTGAAAAAGGGGTGTCTCTTCACTTCTGCTGCACCTTCCCCTTGACATCCCAGCCGCTGCTTCACGTCTTTGGTGAGGAGCTGAAATGTGCCAACGGGAATGGTGAGGGTGTTGGAAAAGCAAGAGCTCCACAAAGATATTTTTATCTCCGTTTGTTTCTGAATGTGCCCAGAGGGAAGTACAGAGGGGAGTTGCAACTGCTGTTACTTAAAAGCTGGAGTTAAGTGGATTAGGACTGCACTGTTCTACATGCTGGTGAAATCCTCTGAAAATCACCTGCTGTATTTACAATCAAAATAAAAACCATTTCTTTCGCCTGCTTTCAGTGAACACTTTCAAGAGGAGGTCTGACATTGACATACCCTAGTAACATATAAAGATGCACATTTGTAAGTTCCATGTGCTTTGTCTCAGTTCTTTATTTTTTTTTTTTTGTTACTTTGTTACTCTCGTAAGAATGATTTTCCCTTAGAAGAACAGGTGCTTACGAAAAACCAAAAATACCAAATTGTATTTCCCTCACCCACTGCACCGCATTCCAGTGCATCACACAACACATTGAACCAATCCTTTATACTCATGGGCTCATTTCTGCTGAACTCGAGGGGATTTCCATCTATGGAGCCGGTGCCCAGTAGATATCCTCAGTTCTGCCTTGTTTGTTTTCAGAGAAGGGCAATGCACAACCTCTACCTGCTAGAGCAAGTCCTGCCTGTTTCCTGGGTACCAACGGACACCAACTGAACTCAGCATCTTTGATCTATGGACAGAAACACCCTGATGTTTACAGGGGAGACTCTACAGCACCTTCCAGTGCAAGAGAGCTGGAGAGGGACCTTTGATATGGGCATGTCACAACATGGACAAGGGGGAACGGCTTTAAACTGAAGGAGAGCAGCTTTAGGTGGGATATATGGAAGAAATTCTTCCCTGTGAGGGTGATGAGGCCCTGGCACAGGTTGCCCAGAGCAGCCGTGGCTGCCCCATCCCTGGAAGTGCCCAGCTCCAGGCTGGATGGGGCTTGGAGCTACCGGGTGCAGCGGAAGGTGTCCCTGCCCGTGGCAGCGGGTTGGACTGGGCGGTGTTTGAGATCAGCACGAACCTCGCCGCGATGCCCTGGGCGGTGCTGAGCCGCTGGGCGGTGCCGCCGGGAGGCAGCAGAGGGAAGGGCAGCGCGGCGGGGCCGGGCGGCGGGCGCTGCTCCGGGAAGGGGCCGGGAGCGGGCCGGGGGCTTTTCCCGGGGCACAGGGGATGGATGGGAAGGCTCCCGCCGCTCCTCCGCCTCTGTCCCCGGCTGTGCTGCCCCGCGGTCGGGCCGAGAGGCAGCGCTCGCCCCTCGCCCCTGCCCGGGCGGGCTGTGCACGGTGATGGCACCGAAAGCATCCGCAAAGCCCACGGGGGGCTCGGCACCGGGCGGGGCGGGGGTGGTTCGGTTCTCTGAGCCCGGGCAGGAACCCCGGGGGAGTCCCCGGGGCCGTCCCAGCGGCGGGTGACAGGATGCGAACTCCTTCGGGAGGGCTGGGGAGCAGTCCCGTGCTCCCGGGTGCAGCCCCGCAGGAGCAGGACCGGGAGCCAGGCAAGGCTGCCTGGAGATGCTGCTGGTGGGCTCAGCTCAGGGCTTGTGAGCCCCAGCACCTCCTGCCTGGGCTGCTGCCTCAGCCACATCATCTCACCGAGGGGGAACTTAGAAAGAATTGTTTGCTGCTAATGCCATGTTGTGATCTTTCCTCTGGTGCCTGCCCAGAGCTGGGGTTGCTTGTCCTTATCACGGATTTACAGTGTCACAGCTCTTTAGGCTTCTCTGAACGCTCTGCTACCCCCTGGGCATTGGGGTTTTCTTATCTGACTTCCAACAGCCACCTCAGTTCTGCTTCTGTGTTGCTGGGGGTCCCCTTTGCAGCCTGGGATGGCAAAGGGCTTTGGCAATCCTTGCACCCCACGTGTGCAGAGCCCACCCCGCAGCCGGTCCTGAGCGAGCTGCAGGGGCAGCAGCCAAGCCAGAGAGGTGGTGAAGGGGCTTGTGGATGTAAGAGTTAAGGGCTCAGGTCCTTCTGCCTCGGCGGCAGCAGCAGCAGCAATAGCAGGAGACTGAATGGTCAGAGGAACAGGTTCAAAGCCACTGGCGCTGGCCACAAGAGCAACTTTCAGCTTCCAGACAGCAACACCCCTTTCTTCTCCACACCTTCCTCTGCCTCTGATGCTGTCTAGGTGGTGACATCTGGGCTGACAGATCACCACAAGAGGCTGATCCATAAATGTGAAAAGACTTGAGGGAACATCTCTATGCCTTGCCATGCTCTGAGCACACAGATTCACATGGTACTGTACCACATCCATCAGGCTCACTGCAAGAGATCTTTCTCAGGGCAATTCTCTGGACTTTGCTTTCCCTGGCAAGAAGGAAAGAGGGATGCTTTGATTTCAAATAATTGCATTAGACTTTGAGCTCTCATGGTCCTGAGACAAGGATTTTTGTTTTGAAGATTTTTTGTTTTTCTTTTTTAATCCCAACAGTTATATGCTCTAGCCTATGTGAAGAAGGCTGCTTTGGAATTTCCAATTAGAATCAGGCTTGCTCTATTCTGGTTGGGCAAAGGAGCCAAAAGTTCTTTTAATCTTTTATTCTCACGTTGATAGGAACTTCCTGACAGTTGGAAAGAAGAATCTGAAGGCAGAAAGACCATTTTCAGTACCCATGGTTCTTTTGGAAATACCTTGGAGCTTTCAGGAACAGCTGAGGAGCAAGTGGTGGTAGGAAGGGATAGACTGGAGATGATTCAGGAGACCTTTGCAGTCTCTGCTCTCAAGTCAGCTGTGATGGGCTGAAAGGGAGTTACTTCTCATCTCTGCAGTCTGGACTCTGGACTAAGTGGGGAGATCAAGCTGATCTGTGAATTTGCCCTTGTCAGGCTGCAAGATGCTTGGAGTGTGTGGTCAGAGAAAAGGGTAGCTGAGGATAGAAAAAGGCTGCCTGGGGATTCCTGGGCTCCTCCGTGACAAACAAGGGAGTATTCAGTAACTTCAGATGCAGGAAGGAAGTCTCTGGAGCATGAATGCAGTTGGTTGTGGGTGGCTGGCCACTGCTGGCTGAAAGACACAATAGGGAACAGGCCACTGGGAATAGGCTGGGACTGAAAGACCACAGAAAGGAGAGGATTCTCCTGCAAACCCCGCTGCAGGGGAGAAGCTGCCAGGCTCTTGAGAGTCCCAGGAGAGTCACAGTGGATAAAAATGTAAGAAGAAATGGAATTTGAAAAGCTGTAGATGCAGCCAGCTCTAGAGATGGCAACAGGTGAAACCAGACATTCTTCCTGGCTTCTGTTGTAGATATGAAGACACAGCATGGAGTAGAATACTTTCCAGAAGGGAAAATCCTTCCTTTCTCCAGGGAATAATGAGTTTTCTACCATCTCCTGCAGCCCCAGAAGCTTTCTGCAATAGTAAACCCGTGCAAGAGCCTGAAATATGCATCCCATTTGGGAATCTGACATGCAAAAGAAAATGGAGATAACAATGGTATGTTTTCAGTCATCTCTACACTTTTGTTTAATTCGGCTTCAAAGGGTTTATTTAATGTGAGTAGAGAGCAGAACAACAGCAACTCCATCAGGCTGACGACAAGCCCTCCTGGGACAGCAGTGCAAGGGACCCCATGGAACACAATTTAAATGTAATTCTACAGCAGAGCCTGCAGATAATTCACAGAGTTTCAAATCTGAAGATGGCTTGGGCCACCCAACCATGCATGAAGTTGATGCCAAGCAGCAGAGCTTTGTGCTCTGGTAACAAAGGCTCCAGACAACACTGGACATTTAGGGTTTAGTCTACAGAGTTCATGGGCAGAGCATGACTAGAACAGGACTTTCAAAGAGAGTCTTGAGTAGCAGCAGTGAAGTTACATCAAGATGTTGATATAAAGAGCTCTCTGATACTTTCATGTCACTCATTTGATCCCCACTGGGGATTCAAACTCTGCAAACTCTGAGACTTTTTTCCATGACTTTGTTTTGCTTCCTTTACAAAAAAGAAACAACTGTTGTGAGGATTGCTAAAAAAAGCCAAAAGTCCCCAAAGCACTATTTTATCTTCATGTGATCAGTCAGTTCATATCCAGATCATGCCATGCAATAAATAATTCCAAGTCCTAAGATGTTAGTCCTAAAATTATAGGAGTAAGGGAAACAAAAAATTGCTGCTCATGAAAGGAGACAAGGGGAATGCTAAAACCATTTCCACTGACCCAGCTGATCAAGCAGTTTCAGGAATCACCTAGATAAAGTTCAGACACTGAAATAAACATATTATTTTAACCAATTTTTGAGAACAGAAAAGCAATACTGTGGTCAATTACTAAATGAGAGAAGAAAGATGAAAGAGCAGTTATCCTTGGGTAGCACTGATGAACTATAAGGTGTCGTAATGTTGATTTCCAGAGGATGAAAGCAGAAAGGAGGGATGGCAGCAGGCAGGAGTAGCTGTATGATGACAGAGTTTCTGGTGGTGAATGAGGAACAGGAAAAAAATGTTTTTAAGGAAAACAGAATGCATAATCTTTTAGTTGGTTGGAGCTGGGGCACTTTGAAAAGGGAAGGGAGATCACAAACATGAAACAGCTGAGGCTGGAAGCCACATCTTGACATTGTCTATCCAATCCCTCTGCTCAAAGCAGTCTCCTGGAGCAGGTTGTTCCAGGCCATGTCCAGCTGGGCTTTGGATATCTCCAAGTGTGGAGACTACACAGCCTCTCTGGGCAACCTGTTCCACTATCTGGCTACTCTCACCATGGAAAAATGTTTCCCAATGTTCAGAGGGAACTGAACTGCTCCTGTGTCTCAGTTTGTTTCCATTGCTTCCTGTCTTGTTGGGGACACCAAACCAAGAGTTTGGCTCTGTCTTCTTTACACCCTCCCATCAGAGAGCCCTTGTGTGGAGTAAAATGAGAACTGCAGGGATAAAAGGGGCCAGGGAAGACAAGTCTGTGGGAAATGCAGACAAGCAGGGCACTGACAGAGTGTCAGAGGAGCACAGCAATGTGGGCCCACCCGACACTGCTGACTTGAATGCACTTCAGGTCACATCTTTGGATGCATGACTGCACTTGTCAGGGAAAACACGCATGAACATCAATGAAGTACAAGGCAGAACAACAACAAACACAGAGCATTTCCTAGAAAGACAATTTTTTCACAGAAAAAAACAGACCAGGAACAGCTATGTTATATGGGAACTATGGGTTGGGGAGCTTCCCAGAAAGCCAGCTGCCCCTGTTCCTAATTATTTGTTATTCATCTCTGTTTCAGTCCAAAATGAGGTCTGATTTATGGGAAATTACTTACAAAATGAAACATGGAAATATGGGATGGATGATGATTAATGGGAGCTATGATATGTGCCTGCAAAAATGCAAAGGGGCACAAACATCCAGGAGGGGAAGGTTGGTGTGGGGTGACACTAGAGGGTTTGCATATGAGTAAATGAATAAAGACCATGTATTTCCTGGTGGTGATGCTATTAGCTCATGGAGTAAGCTCTGAAGAGAAGATTGGGCAACATGGTGGGAAACATTTCCTCACTCCTGCCCTGAAGAGTCCACTATGGAAAGGCCTTTTGTGTTGGATCTTCCTGAAGGCTCAAGTTTGATTTACGTATTGCAACGTTTTGCTCCATTTTGCAGATGTGATGGGTACTTCATTACTCTTTTGCTTCCTTGTTAAGATGCTGATGCAAAGCAACAAAGGTCTGGCTTTCAATATAAAAAGCAAAAAGAATTTGAGAAAATATGTTTGAATAATGGATTTTTTGAAAAACATCACTTGATAAAATAAATTACTTTTGGATGGGAAACCACAAATGCCATCACACTCGGTACCAGGACTGAGACTCTTCCTGCCTTAAGACATTAATGCTCAGCAAGGGAAGGCTATCTTTGGATCCATTAATAGCTTGCACAAACCACCTAAATAAACATGCCACGTGATTGGACAAGGAAGCAGCAGTGATCAAGTTTTTAGGAATGATTTATATGCAGTCCATGCTTCCCAGAGGCAAGAGAACGAACTAGATGATCTCCTCAGGTCCCGACTCCCGGAAACCATAGTCTCCATGGCTGGAAGATGAAAATGACCACTACAGTGTGATGACTGTCTGCTGCCCTGGGAGTGTGGTAGCTCATCTACAGCACCATCCCATCAATGCTACACTGAATTCTTCTCAACCTGAAGTTCTCATGGTTATTTTCACAGTACATTTTCATTCTGTTATGCAAGGGACATAAAGAGTAACAAGAAGGGCTTCTACAGGTATGTCAGCCAGAAAAGGGGAGCTGGACTGGGTGATCTTTAAAGGTCCCTTTCAACCCAAACTATTCTGATTCTGTGCCTCAAGCAGCAAGATGTAATTTTTGCCTCACATCTCCAATTCAGATCAACAGCAGCACACGCACAAATTCTCTGCCACTCCAGCAGACGCTGCTCCTCACCTGGTGGGAGCTGAGGAGCTACCTGAGGAGAGCAGGCAGGCTGTTGGGGCACATGGGATGGCCTGTGAGAGCCCATGGCTGCCCCAGATCCCTCCGTGTTGGCTTCACTGGGGGCTCAGCATCACCAATTAAGGGCAGGAATGGCCGGGAGCACCTATCAAGAGTGATGTCAGTTAATCACCACCCTGAGGATTCAGGAACGAGTTGGTGCACTGTGAGTTAATGACTTCCAGGCATGATCCTTGGCAGTGCTACCATTATTATTTTGCAAGGAGACTTCAGTGTCTCCATGCAGGCAGCCAACCAGAGTGTTGTGGATCTGCTCTTTGCTTGCCTGTTGTATAAGACATTGGTGAAACCCTCCCTACCTATTTGTTGACCTTTCCTCCCTTTCGTTCTCCCTCTACCAGCAAACACAGATCTGTCATTGTCTCCAAAGGAGACTTCACTCGTTAGCAAACAACATCCAGAAAAAGGCCACATCCTTTTCCAAATTACAGTTCAGCCTTCTAAAGATGGATGTCAACAAGACATTGATGAATTCAGACACAGCTTTGAGATTTCTCAGAGGGATTGAGGATTTCCATTGTCAGACATGGCTATTGTGCTACGAAAATGACTCCCAGCTGAAAGAGTGAGAAAACATTTTGAAGAACAGCTCAACAGGATTAAGAAAAGCTGGATACCCTGGCACCCTGGGGGAAAAGTTGCTAACACAGTTAGTGAGATGGGCTGGGACAATATTTGAGTGTCACAATAATTTCATTGCATAATCTTCGCCCTGCTTACCCCCAGCTCTCACCAAAGACAATGGAAGCGTGGGGTTTGCAGTTCCTTGCAGGAGACCATCAGATTCCTGCATCATCAAGTCCTTTTTATTTTTTTCTACAAGGTTATAAAAGACAGAAATGCATTCTTGCCTGCAAACTAACATTCAAAGTCTCATGAGAACAGATACTGCTCCCTTGGCCATAAAACTCTGGAGAGGGCTCAGGATGACCGTGATGAATCTCATGGAGAAACAAGCCCAAATAAACACAGTTTGAATGAATAGAGAATGCAGTCATCCCATCCACAGATGAGCTTTGTTAGTTCTTGTTTCTGCAGCCCCTCTATGGCACCATGTTACTGCTCAGACCATGTCAGACACAGCTCGCTAACGCAGCTGCCCCACTGGGCCTTCCAGCCCCTTACCATTTTACAGATGGACTTGGCCTCCTCAGAGAACTTGTGGGAGTACACCTCTTCTGTCTCCAGCACTCTTCTGTCCACTTCTTCCCTCTTCACCTTCTCTTTCCTTCCACGGAATGGCGATTGCCCAGCAATCATTTCATAAATGAGACAGCCTAGCCCCCAGTAGTCAGGGCTGAGTGTGTATCTCTGGTTGTTCAACACCTCTGGAGCTGCGGAGGAGAGTGAGATGCCTTGTGGAAATGCTTGATATTTACACAGGCAAAACACTTAAACGGCTAGAAGTGTCATTTTGGTGACTGAATACACATGCACAGAGAATGGTGGGTAAAATACAAGAATACCTCCTGAATCAGTTGATGGCATTACAGGGAATGCAGCATGCTACATGCCATGGGGTTCTCTCTACATGCTACATGCCTTGTGCATGCTGTCTTCTGACTTCTCTACCAACTCAGTCCAATTTAAAAAACAAAGCACAGAAAGAAGTTGGATCTAAATATTAAGCAGAGACCTAATCTTAAGAGTTCTTCCAGATTTCTCCATTAAGGGAAGAAATGAAACACAAAACACACATCATGTAAACAGCCGTGACATTTCTTCAAAAGCAAATCCTGTCTCTATGGTCAATTTATAGCTTTTTTTTTTTTCTTCCCCTTTAAAAAAACACCCCAATCCATTAATTTGGTGTTCCAACCACACACAGTGCTTTTGGGCAGACAGTCACTGTCCTGCAGGCACCCTCACCTCCATGCACGGGTACAACCACACATCCGCACGTGCTCCCAAGCACAGAGCCTTAGTGTGCACTCAAACTTACACTGAGATAACAACATTTAGACATGACAACTGATTTGCTTGCTTTCATTAAAGTCTCCACATGGTGTGACAGTGGCTCACATCAGCTAGTTGCTATTCAGTCAAATAAGCATAAGCAATTTTTACTCCGAGAAATATGCCCACCCAGAGAACACATGAAAATAATTACATTGAATTTAGAAAACAGATCTAGTTAAATAAGGGAGTGAAGTTGAGATTTTTTTAACCAATGTACAAGTCTCTACTTGTCTTTGTGCAGCCTCCCCTGCACATAGAGGAAAACTTAAGATGACCCTGGTCAAGATAACCACAGGTGTGGACTTACCCATTTTATCATAACCATACAAATAACTTTTAACTCTTATACAAAGCAGCAGCTAGAAAGAAACCTTTATTTTGGCACATAACCCTCTTAAGATAAATCTACACTAAAATTATTAGAATCCCAGTTGATGTCTTCCCTTTCAATTGTTTTTGTTGATTTAAGGTTATAGACCAGCCTCACTGAGAGCAGTAGAGGCCCATCCTTTCACCCTCTTCTGATTTCCATTATCACGATTTCTGTGGGAGTTGCTACACAGAACTGGACCCAGATGAATGTGAATATCTTTTATTCTTTTTCTTAAGCTTACTTGGCAGAAATATCTCTAAAACTCAAGTAATCTCAGGAATTTTTTAAAAAGGGGAGCTATGGAAGACTTACCCATATACCCTACTGTTCCTACTCTTCCACGGATTGATTCACCCTCGGGGATTTTAACAGCTAGACCCAAATCAGATATTCTAATATGGCCTGGAAGGAAAAAAGAAACAAAACAACACAAAGCATATATAATAACCTGACCCAAATTAGTCCAAAACCCACAACTGTGGTAATTGCTAAAATACTCCTGCAATTTACTGCTCGGACCTTTTAAGAAAAGAGTGCTCGGAATCACTGAATTGGAGCAGTTTCATTGATATGGAAAAGAGGAGTTATTAAGGGCACTACAATGCAGTGAAATAAATGTGAACAGTGAGGCTGTGGACTGGAGTGGATTGTATTAGGCATTTTAAAACCAATGAGAAAAGGCAGAGAGAAGCATGCTGTGGGGAAGTATCTTGAACTGATCACAGAGGATGGATGGGCTGACACAGTTCTGTAACTCTGTGATGGCTGAAGAGGCTACATCTGGTCTGCAAGTCAGCATGAGATTTGATTATCGCTGCCTTCAGCAATGAGCAGGTACCTGGGTTTGCATAAAACCAGACTTGGCTCAGCAGAGGATGAAAGCACTTTCAAAAACAGAGAGAGAAGCACAGATTTAGAAATTAGAACTCCCTTTGTGTTGCATCAGCCTTGCAACAAGAAGGATGGAAAAACAGCGATGAAAGGCAGAGAGCCCCAGCAACGCCGAGCTCTCGAGAACTGCCCCTGCTGAGGGCACGGCTGCTTCCTTCCATCTGTGCTCCGAGCTCCAGCAGCTCACCCACCCCAGGACAGGAATATTAGTGTGTGCTGAGCCTCTTAAGAACCTCAGAGCATTATTTGTCTTTGTGCAATATATATCCTAAACTAACTTAATCTACTTTACTGTGAAAGCATCTCTGTAAACCTCCGAGACTTACCATAATCATCCAGCAGGATATTTTCTGGCTTCAGATCTCTGGAAATGAAAGATAGCAGTCATGGGTATGAAGCTGGTTTTGATAACATAACCATATAAACTGTGTGAGTGCATTTATTACTTGTAACAAACCAACTGAGTGTCAACTCAAACAGCAAGGAACTCCTGAAACCAATACAACCTTTTACAACTCGCTTCACAGATAGACTGAAACCATATGTCTTTTTCTGAACTGGAGTTACAATTTTTCACTAAGCCAAGCTTTTAGTTTCTAATCTACCCCATAATGGACTCATCCATCAGGTCCTGTAAGCCCTGTAAATGAACCCCTATAGTCCTGTGTGTTGTTAAATCTCTGTAACATTTTCTTCTATAAAATCTTACCTTAAAAGAAAAAAAAAAGACTTTAGGTTTTAAAATACCTTATTTACATGTGAAAGTGGAAATAGCAACCTGTTGGGCTCAAATTTTCTATGCCTGGCATCTGACTCAGACCAAATATGTGCATGTGTGTCCATGCACTCGCACACATGTGCAATAATTTTGTTGAGTTTGGAAAATGCGGGGCAGAGGGGGGAATGCTGTGGCCAGATTAAGATTCTTCTTACAAACGTTTGTGAAACTCTAGTGCCTGTGTGGTTTGGAGCAATGCCATGAAAATTGGCAAGGTGGTCAATCTGAGGTCAAAGATGTGCCTTTTACTGTTACTGAAAAAAAAAAAAAAAAAAAAAGAATCCCCAAATCTGGGCAAGTTATAAACTTCTGAAGTAAATAATCTCACTTTTCATATATTTAGCAGAACCTTGGCAGATCATTCTTCTGAAAGGTTTGTGCACGAAACCTGCTCCACCAGCTCCTGCTTTGAGGTGCTGCCCAGCCCAGCCACGCTGTCCCCTCCTTGACCAAGGCTGTTTTCCAAACCTTCCCAAAGCCCAGCACAGCTTTGCAGCTGCTGCCATTCTTGGGCTGCTGTTGAGGTGGGAGCCAGGCAGGCTCCTTCCCAGAGTGGGAATGAAGCCAGCCCAGGAGAAGGGACCAGAGGTGTGAGAGGGGAGATATGGACATGCTGGGCAGGGAGTGTCCCAGAAGGGCCATGCCCCAGGACTGGGCTGTGCTGGCTCAGGAGCCTGAATGAGGCACCAGTGGCTGGGTGAGGCCATGGAAACAGGATTGCTTCAATTCACCACATCATGCCCTGGCTTTTATCTAAAGACAGTGTTTAGCCTGGTGCAAATCCAAGCAGTGCTTGGCCTCTTCTTTTTGTGAGGCCTTCTGGCATCTGTGAACCAGCTTGGTTCTGTGAACCAGCTTGGTTCTGTTAACGTCCCAGCAAGAGGCATTGATGTAAAGAGCAAAGAGAGGGCGTGCACAAGAGAAACCCTTGCACCAGGAGCACAGAGCCTCTGCAGGAGCCCACCCCACCTCTCCAGCTGTACCACCCCAGTATCGTGACTTTTCCTGTGAACGGAAAGGGATATTTTATAGTTTTGACAATGCCAAGATTGGAATTTTGAAACTTGCCTTGTTTTTATTTATTATTTCAAGCAAGAACACAGAGCGCTGTGAGTAATCTCCTCTTCTTGCTTGCTTCAGACCTTCCTGACCTCCAAGATTAACCTCACCCAGTGCCCAGTGGTACCAAGCCTACTTTTCAAATAAACAATGCTGAAATATGTGAAGGGCAGCTGAATGCTGAGGAGAAGCTGTGATTTTGTTTAACATACCACTGGGGGCTTTCTCTGCCTATTAGCAGAAGGTTTCCAGTGCTGGAGCAGCATGGTCAAGGGCATCTCCTACTTATTTTTAAAAATGTGTTCCAAATCCTGTAAGAGCCATTTCCTTGAAGAACTCAGCCTTCACCACTTAGTTCATCTTCTCTTCAGCAGTTATTAGCCTCACTTAAAATTGCAGCTGGGGGTCACTGGGGGTCACTGATAAGAATCTTGTGTGCAATGTTGGGAAATGTTGTCTTTGAATGAGAAAAAGTCCACGAGGGGTCTGAGAACACCAGTTCAGTCCTTACAGTCCTCTGCAATTTAGGGCAATTAGAGGAAGCTTTCCTCCCCTCCCAGATATCAGCTGTCATTCCTGTTTTCTGATTTCGAGTTCCTCAGGACCAAGGCTGGCTTCCTTTGCATGGCCAACACTTCCAAGGGTTCATGACTGAAATGTCCAGGAGGAATAAAACCCCCTGCTGGACACACTGACACGTGAGGCTACTCCCCAAAGGCTCAGCTTCCCATTTGTAAAGCAGCCCTGCCCAAACATACCGAAACATGAACTGCTGGCACTGTGCCCATGCTCAAGAGGCAATTGTTTGGCTGTGCAGGGCAGCCTAAACAACTCAATTAATCACTGTGGACAAGGCTTTTACCATGTATTTGTGCAATGCCTGGGACAATGTGAACTTGATGCTGACTGGAGCTTCCAGGCATGGTTATAGAATAAATTTTTTAAAATTACATAAAAAAAAAAATTTATATAAAACAAAAAATGTTTTATAGATATATTTCATATATATATAATATAAAATAAACATATAAATACATATATATATAAAAATAATTTGAGGAGACCCAGCAGCTTTTTATATTTGCTTTCCATGAACAACCCACCCGTTGACCTTTACTAACATGATGCAGTTGAGAAATGTAACACAAGTGCCATGTTTGACAAGGGAATTCTGAATGAGATGAATCTGACTCCGAGCCTGGTTGTTCTCCCGGGTCACGTCTTCAGCGTGCGTCAGCAGCGGCCCGGGAGATGGGGATGCATTTTCTAACGCTGTGATTTACTCAGGAGCATTTTGTTTATAGGAAATGAAATTAAATCTGAGGAATAAGTGTTTTGTGATGAATTATTCGCCTTGAGAAAGCGGTAGCATTTAGCTGCCGTATTTTATTGACCTATATAGCGCTTCTCCCGGGCCCCACAACACGCCGCGCTATTACAAATGAGGGGTCTCTGCAGATGCTCCTGAAATCCTGCTAGAAAATGTCACCTACGAGGATATAGTATCATCCATCACCAGAATGAATGTGCCATCTGAGGTGTAAAGTAGCAGCTCTTTTAAGAGTCACAAGAAAACTACTGCTTAAGGAAGTAGGTGCCATTTCTCTCAGAGTCACGTCCTATTTTAGGTGGCCAGATCTGATTTGTTCTATTAGAAAATGGCATTAGCATGGCATTTTACCAGCTATGTTATGAACGTACCAGTCATCTTTTAAAAATAAAATATGATTGTGAAACACTATATTACCCCCTAAAATGTTTTAAAATGTGGTAGGAAGTTTTCTAAAGGAAAAGGAAGCCAGACACTTCACTCACGATTTGATTTTCCCATTGACATTAAACACTTATTACCATTTCGTTCCTTGGGGAAAGAAAAAAAACTCCTTCTTGGGCGAGCACCAACTAAATCAGCATGTTATCTGTCTGCCCTCTGCGTGCCAGCTAGCAAGATCTAAGGCAACCAAGTGGCAGTTTGTTAGAGATCTCCTCCAAGGAACAACAATATTGCAATTTCTATGCAGGCAAGCATACGCATCATGCATATTACACACGGGCATATCAAATGATTTAAAGCGTGGCTTGGCTTTTAAAAATAGCATCTTAATGTCTATTAATCATTGTCCTTGGAAGTTCTTTCATCAATTTACAGGCCCTCTTTCTGCTGTGAATGCCAGCAACGATGATTTCACAAGCTGGGATGATGAAGACAAACATTAACCGTTGTTTACAACTGCAGTGGCTGTTGATTAAAAAAAATAAATCCTCATGGAGTCACAAGAACTCTGTTTGCAATCTGCCTGCTTATCCAGCCTGCCCTGGAAAAGTGCTTGTACAGAGCTGTAAGCCAAACTGGAAGCTGAGAACTTGGGATCTGCCCTCGTGGAAGCGGCGGCGCCGGGCAGTGCTGTGCCCGCTGGCTGCACCCAGGGATGGAGGGATGCTGCCAGCAGGAATCATCTGCTGCGTGGCTGGGAATGGGCCCCCTTCCACGGCTGGCATGCCAGGATCACCATGATCCCATCTAGCTAATCACACCAGTGTAAATCCATGCTCTGTGTCTCAGACGCTCTCTTGGGGTTGCACTCCCTCTGCAACAGAAGTTTTGCCATATCTGATGTGCTGCAGCCCCTTGTGCAATATAATCTGACTAATTCAAATAGAGGCTTGGATGAAATGATCTTCATTTCATCCCAACTAGGAACTAGATTCCTCAATGAAATCCCTTTAAAGGATCTTCCATCATTTTCTTATGTTGCCCAGTGCACGCTGAGGTAGGGTTTGGGGAGCTTTGTGTATAATTTAGACAGGATGTATTTAGGGAAGCAACTGCTTCCTTCCATGATTACTGTATCATGCTGTATTTATACAGGGCTCTGTGAAATTTCAGCCAAAGCACTCAGGCATCTCATCTGTACAGCACCACAATGGGAAGGGAGGATGCAGACAATCCTTTCCTACCCAGAAAAGACATCCTAAGACTCTAGAGAGTGCTTACCTGTACACAGTGTTTTCTCTGTGTAGGTCTTCCAAGCCACAAAGAATCTCTGCTGCATAAAACAAAGCTCTTTCCTCCTCGAAACCTGGGTTTCCCATGTTGTAGATATGAAACTTCAGGTCACCTCCGTTCATTATGGTCAGAACTAAACACAGTGCGTCCTTTGTTTCATAGGCATAGGCTAAATTGACCTAGAAAAACATTTGTAGCACAGTTGTGACAGTTCAGATGGCTGCTAAGAAGGAGATGCTAGCTTTTCATTAAAGATTTTCTCCAGAAAAGGAAAAAAATACATTGACTGAATTTGATATGGACTTTCTTACAATGGCAAACATACATTTTAAAAGTACAGAAAAATCAGATGTTAGGATTTTATAAATTAATTTGTGGAATCCAGCCTATTTATCACCAGAAATCCTCAAGACTCAAAATGGCTTCACAGGCTGGACAAACATGCTAATTCCAAGCATATTTCCCCATGTAGGAGAAATCTTAGTAATCAAGGGACTCTACACCTTCTGCTGCACCGTTTTGCATCTCAGTAAGTTCCCCTGGAAGGCCCAGATATCCCAGTCCTGGGGTGATCAAAGGGACCATCACTGAGACGTGAATGTCAGCATCGTCCCCGTGAGGCTCTGGTGGGTGCCCAAGGAAAAATCAGACCAGCCAAAATCTACCCATCACTTTTAAATATGTGCCATGCTCTTGGCTTCTGCCAGAGGTGAGTAAACCTCTTGCATCTGTTGTATACAGTGTTTCCTGAAATAAGTATAAAGAATATGACACATGCTGAGGTAACACCTCTCTCTTTTTATTTTTTATTTTTTTTTTAATCTAAGGCAAGTTTTAAAGGAGGCACAAGAGCTGGTGTGACTCAGGAGAGCCCTGCAGCAGGCAGACCAGCTCCACTTCACTGCTCAGCTGCTTCTACAAGCCAATCTCATCGGATCTATTTGGCTTGAATCTCCTTCAGTCTGCTCCAAGCACCTCTCTCCCAGACCCTGGGAGTTCAGGTAATCACGCTGGACAAGAATAGCTCAGCCTGATGCAAGCCAAGGCTGTGAAACACATCACGTTCCCATGGCAGGCACAGGCCCCTTGACTGCTGCATTTCTCATGGGCCAGAGACGAAAACGAGACTCGGCAAAGGTGGATGGAGCAGGGCTAAGGTGCAAATCAAAGGGAGTCAACTTCTGGCACCTTTCCAGGAGCAGGAGATGGAGGCAGCACTGGATTCAACCAGAACAGTGCCCAGCAGGTGAGCAGGGAGCCGAGAGCCGCGGAGTTCAATACTCACTACAAACTGACTATTGACTTTTTCTAAAATCTGCTTCTCATTGAGAGCCATGGATTCGCCTTTCCTCTTCTTTATCCTCTTCTTCTCTAATCTCTTGCAGGCGTACATCTTCCCCGTGGCTCGCACTTGGCAGGCGCAGACCTGCGAATTAAGCAGAACAATTGCCGGGTAATTCAAAGCAAACGCGGTGTCTGGGCTGCACTTTGCTCCTCACCATCTCCTCTGATTTAGTCCTTTTAAGGCGAGAGACGGCGCTTAGCGAGCCAGGCCTAGGCGGGGGCAGCCGGGGGACTGACTACTGTTTCCAAACCTGCTGTGGAATATTGGTTTAATTATTGCACTTTCCTCCGCCCGCTTCCTCTCCCACCTCCTTTTGTCTGTGCAGATTGTAATCTCTCAGTCTGCACCTCCTCTGCCGCCACCTCCAGACACCACGAAAATACAAATACGGGTGTGACCCCAATTCCACCGCCAATGCAACAGCTGAACACAAAATAACTCTCAAAAGCGTCCTTTCGAGATTACAGTGTCATGAGGGGTTAAGCAGAACTGTCAGCAATTAATGAAAATCAGCCTCTGTCACACCAGGCTCCTGTACCTGCAGTGTCTAAAAAGTAAGAAACACTCTTAACAGAAAGTTTCAGAATTACTCACCTCCCCAAAGCCGCCTTTCCCCAGTACCCTGTACTGCCGAAATGTGTTCTTTGTTACTGGTTGCCTGGAAGAAAAATAAATAAATAAATAAACCCCCCACCACGCTACGTTTAATGCGCTCTCTGTGACTTATTTATTTCAGAGCATACTTTTGAAAAGCAAAATAGATAAATATTATATAATCCCATCATTTCAAGGTAATCGTATTATGTAATATAATATATAATTATGTAATTACATTACTTCAATACTATGTATGGCTTGAACTTTTCAATTCCAACATATTAAGCTGTAATAAAATACAACACATTAGTGAGTCATCAGGATAATTTCTGCTAGCATCTTAGGACCAAGGAGGGTTCTGAATCTCCATTATACAGCTTTGGCCTTTGTTAAGCAAAGAGGAGGCCTGAGATCTTCCAGCAAGGTATTAATTCCCATGACATACAGCATGGGCTAACACATTGCTTTGCTTGGCCTGCAAGATGAGAAAAAGAGATCCAAAATTCACCAGAAAATACTTCTGGTGTCTTAAACAAAACATGAAACTTGTATGAAGCAAAGGCAGAAACAACCCTGGGAGCAGGAGAGGAGGATTGATGTGTCATCTGCAGGCTGGCAGAGCGGGAAGACAAGATCCAAGCCAGGACATCCCCACAGGGCTACCTGCTTCCTGGGGGACATCACAGGCAAGAAAGGAGCAAAAGTCAAATTAAGCTTAAATAAGCCTGTCCCCAAGGGCAGAGTGCTCCCTGAAAATCACTTGACATGATCCCTATACAGTCTCCCCGGCTTCCCACAAAATCTGCTCTTCCAGAATGGCTCCAGCTCTACATCCAGCTTTTACTTCACTACTGTAAAAGCTTTATAACAAGCCAGAAGAAGAATTCTAGGTTCAGTGAGATCCCACTTTGAATCCACCACTCCACCACCAAGGTTTTACAAGGATCCTAGCAGTGGATCGGAATATTCCTGCTATCCTTGTTCCCCTCTGGCAGGCAGCCAGCCGGCAGAGGGAGCACAGTGACGTGGCTGTTCCCACCACAGGGATGATGAAGTTGATGACAATGAGGAATAAATGTTAAAGTGAATCCTTTCATTAATGCCCACTATTGTTTTCCAAAGCGGAGGAAGAATGGCATGCAGAAAGTCAAAACTAGAAGAGGAAAAGGTGCTATTTTCAGTATTCCATGAGGCTGATGCAAATGCTTTTGGGGTTAAAAGCAACAATTAGTAGTGATAACTACATGTTCAGCAATGTCCCTGGAATAAATGGACTGTGTGACTGCTCCTTTGGAGCCAGCAGGCTGTCAGAAGGAGCTGTTGATCACTCCACGCTACTAACATCTCTTTGCTAATCCTAAAAACAATTCTCCCAGCTTCTTAAGCCAGGCATATCCAATAGCTTGTCACACTTGTTGGGGGAATGGAAAACAAAAAATCCTCAAAGCATTGCAGAAAATTCCCTACCCCAAATGTGAAAATAGATAGGAAATAGCCTGGCTAGAGATGAATCACCCGATGTTTTTTTAATTGAAATGGAAGAGTAAATGCTGGGCTCAGTAAAGATGGCATGTGGAGCATGTCTTGGCATGAAATGGCTCTTCCCTCTGCCCACCCCTCTCGAGCAGCAGCTTTGTAGCTTTCCAGGGAGAGGAACTGGCACAGCTCCTTTGATCTGCAGGCGTCCTGCTGACACTCACCGCTCGTGGATCCGGCCCTAACTCACCCGCCGTAATTAATTCCGTTTGTGGAAAATGGGGCTTCTCTCAGCTCAAGGTCACTGTCACCCAGCAGTGACCGTCTGCTACAGCACTCCCTGACAAGGGAAAGGCACAAGCCCCTTTCCTTGCAAATTAACACCCACTAAGGCTGCCTGGTTATTAGATGTGCTCAGGAATGTCCAGCCAATAAATACAGTGAGAGGACCTAGATGCCACGTTTTCCTCTGTTTAGAGTGATTTAATAACAGTGATAACTGGTCCAGACAAAAAGTCACCACATTCAGAGGGTAGCTAAACAGAAAGACAGCTGAAGTTGCTGAATGTACATTAATCATACCTAATATGTTTAATGTCCCTAAGACCATTAAATCATCGAACACTTGAGCTGTAGAAGCAAACATTATCTCAGCTGTCAGATTTTGAGAATATTCTACAGGCTTTGCATGGAAAGTAAATATAAACCTTTTTATTATTTTTATTTTAAAAAACCCTTGTGACACTTACCTTTCCAACCATTTCCACTGGAGAAACCTGTCGAAGTACATGCTGTTTAGGTATTCTTGGAATGGTTCCCCACTGAGGTGGTCAAGGACAGATCTATCTCAGATGAAAAGGATATATAAGTATTTTATAATCCTGAACTTGGAGCAAAAGAGAAACAAAACAAGTGGAGAAAAATCCAGGCTTCTCACACGGTAGGATTATGTTACTTTTACTTTATTTTGTACTCTATTTTACTCACTGTTTCAATCTAGAAACAAAGTGATGTGCTCGATCTATTTCATAACAGGAGGCCTCATACAAGCTGAATACTGGTGATGTTTGCTGAAAATTAACAGGACAACTCCCACTGGTTTTAATGGACTTTTACAGAGGTTGTCAGCCACCAGACAGCAAATGTCCTTGCTTCTGTTAGTAAACTGAAACAACACCCTCAGGAACTGAGCTCCTTAACTTTGAGGGATGTTTACATCTGGGTAGAAAATTTCTGGCTGAAGCCCATTTCTTTCAAAGAGGGACCATCAGAGGCATCATTTTGAGTAAAAAGATCAATTTCAATTCCTGCTATATAGAAGAATTAGTACATGTGACTAAAGTCAAAGGAGATTTAATAATAGCTCTATGCTTTGTAAAGAAAAACAGAGGAAAGAAAAGTCTGAACAGGAATGTGGATCTGCTTCTGGATCAAGAAAATAATTTTGGGGCTCATGCAGTGGATGCAGTCTTCTGCATAGTGGAAGGAATAAAGGAATAACAAGGTCAGTCTGCAAATGTGAGAAGAAAGTCTGTTGCTTGTGACAGGCAGCAAGCAGCCAGAGAGCATCAGGCATCCCACCAGAAAGGCCAAAGGTTTGGAACTAAGAAAACATGGGCTGAGCTGGGAGGTGCCTAAAATGAAGGTGGTCATGTTGTTTAACAACTGCTGGTGTTGGCTCCTGCCTTGCTTACTGGGGCTCCTGTATCCACCTCTGCTGACAGCACTGGCAGGACAGAAGTTGGGTTTGGGTGAAAAATGCCCAAAGAAATGAGCATTTCTGGCTGGGTGTATACAGACACGTTTGTGTCCGTGTCTAAGGGTATGCAGACACATTTCCAGATCTTGCTGGATGGAGGAAATCCTTTCTGAACAACTGCTCTAGTCTGGGAATGGATACTCTATGTCTTACCCTGGGGCAGTTCTCTGAGCAAACAAATCACCATGAGTAATCTGTCTCCTCAGTTCAGTTCCTCCCTGTTCATGAGCTAGTATTTTTGGAATTTCTCAGCTGTTACAATTTTTTTTTTTTTGTAATTCTTGCACCATCAATTTGGAGAAGGCAGGTAATTGCACGTGTTCAGTATGCACAAATCAAATTGTTGCTGTCTTCATTAGCTTTGACCGGACACAGATCATAACAGTTTCCCTTAATGGATTGCTAGGGGATTACAAAATAAAATAAAAAGTAAGACTTAATTTGCTTTAACAAGTGTCCAAATTCAGCATCAGGTTTCTAGGTGAAGTTGGAGGAGGGAGGGAACAGACAATCAAAATATTAAATGTAAAAGCAGAAGTTAGTTATACATGCATTTTGCTTGCAGACTGATTTTTATCTACGAAGATGTGAATGAAACTCATGCCATCCCTGCTCCTACAGGACAGCAGGCTTCATATCTGTATGTATGCCTCCCTTTTCTGGTCTGACTCTGAACCCTTTCAAAATTAACATCATTCAGTACCAGTAAATACCAACAGCAAGTTTTTGAAACTTCCTTTTGACCTCATTTTAGTCCGTGTGAAATGATCAGCATATTTATTAACAAGGTCCCGAACCTGGCTCATTCCTGTGTTTCAGCTGGGATGAAGGAAGGAGCCTGCATTAAATGGTGTCCAATGTTCACCCTTTCCATTCAGTTAATTAAAAGCTGGGCGTATTTTAAAAGAACAATAGCTGCCTTTCAGCAGTTGTTTGCTTTTTAGTTCCCCTCTTTGGCAACAACAAAGTGCATTTTAGAGGGAACTGTCAGCTTTCAAACCGATTTGAGAACTGGAAACAGGCACCAGGGGGGTTTGTGTCGAGCACAGGCTCTGCCTTTGTCACTGGGACTGGCACCCACAACTGGTGCGAGTTACAGAGCATCTCTACAGGACACCAGGCCAATGCAAGGAAACTGCCTGTGCTGTAAGAGAAGGCCAGAAATAACCCACAGCTCCTACCAATGCAAAGAATAACTGAAACCAGAAAAGGTCAATGAAATGAGTCAAAACAATGAATGACAGCGGAGCAAATTTTACAAATCCCCATTACATCACCCAGGGAAAACGAACCGCGCTCCGCCAGAAACCACATGGGCCCGCGTGCGATGATCCCTCCTTTTCATATTTTTATTGGTTTATGATCTACTGGCGTGGACGCGCTCGGGGCAGGGTTTGCAAATGCAGATTGCATACCTGGAGCTTTAGCACATAATGGCACAAATCGCTGCAGAAACTGATAAGCCTTTTCCCAGACAAAGGGTGAAATAACGCACGTTCGTTTGAACACCGCAGACAGACAGAAAGCATTAAAAAAACCCCGTTCTCCTGGTGAAGATTTTCTGGAAAAGCCATGCGGAGCAAGTTTGCACATTCCTCTGTCTAAATGGACTGTATAGCCACTTAATTTTTATTCACTTTGAAACAGAGATGTTTTCTTTGGATGCATTATCTTTCTAGCTCTTTTCACACAGCATGAAATCCATGGCTGGTTTACTTGGCTAGAACACTCTGTCAAATACCTGAAACAGTAAGTGCCTGTGTGTAGTGTATATAATGGCATGGAAATATTTATTATATTTTGTTCAGATGAAATGACTTCACCGCTTGTCAGCTCTGCCTCTAGGATTGTGAGCAGGAGCCAAAGATACCTGCCTCAGGTTCAGACTGAAATGCCTCTCTCTACCTGACACATTCCTTACAAGCTGCTGGCTGCAACCTCTGATCTTTGGGTGTCGTGTTATACTTACTTTGTACAGGGAGAGAACAGCTCTTTGCAGGGGCTGTTTTCGAGTTTCTCCTCTGTCTGTTGGATAAGTTCTTGACTGACTTCGGGAACATAGGCTGGAGACTGGGGAGAGAAGAGAGGGGCACATTAACTCTCTGACGAGGTGCAGATCCTCCTCTCTTAACGTGTGAGAGGCACATTCATTATTTATGCCCCGAGCTGCTTCCATTCAATTCCAGCGGTTGTGTAAAAGCAAAGGAGCTTTACGTCAAAGAGCAGTAAAATAGGATACCGTGGCAACTCGCTCCACATTCCACTCTATCCTCACATTGCTTTTCTGCCTTCTCCCGTACCTTCACCTCCTTGCCCAGCCTCATGAATATGCAGGACCCACTCCTTGCCAATTCTTTGAACTGCTCCCTTGCATCCCATGAAAAATGTGCTGGCTTGAACTGTGTACAGGCCATTCTATTAAACAAAAGAGAATTTGCCCAGTGTTTTCACTTCATGGGTGATTCATTGTGCTGTCTGAAAAATCCATCTTTTTTTTTTTTTTTTTTTAACCAGCAAAGCAAAACAAGAGCAGAGCATTGGTACTTATTGATATAGATCTACATCTATCCATATATAAAAAGATGTTCATAAAAGTATCTGGACACCTTAGCTCATCCTTAGAAAGACAAAAATAATTCAGCAGCTCCAAAATAATAATTTCAAAAAGGAACTTTGCCAACCAAGCACATAAAATCATTTCATCCTCTCCTCCCTTTGGACAGAATGTATATTCAACCCTTCAAAAAGCCCTTACCAAAGAGAGGTCTCTTGCAATATGCCTTGATGGTTAACCAGTTTAGGACTTTTGGGACTAATTACCTAAAAACCCAGTTTTTTAGGCCGTCCACATTCTGACACATTGACTGTATACTGTAATTATACTATCAAGTGTATTTTTGTGTGTGTGTGCACCCATTTAAAGGCGTTTCTCCCATGTACATGAAAGTCCCTTTATATAACCAATTGGATTTGGGTATTTTCAATAAACCCAGCCATAGATGATAAAATCCTCTTTTCTTGCAGAAGCCTTAATGGTCAGTACGGTCTCCCATCCATGCCCACAACCACCAGATGTGCTGAGTGGGTGGGTCACAGAGCATCATCCCTCATTGCTGGCCAGATGTTCTCATTAACTCACCCCTAGTTAGAGATATCTTGGCAAGCACTGGAATGCACTGCAGGCAGAGTTCAAAAACACTGGGAATGAGGACAGAGGAAGGGGCAGAGGTGGAGCCAGAGAAAATCTCCAGCATGTTGAAAGCTGAATTAAGTCTTTTATCTTTTCCTTCGCACTGCTGAAATGTGAATATGATCCTGGTTGTGACATGAAAAAGTAAGTTTGTTCCACTTGAATGTTTTTAAATAGGAACATGGTTTACAGAGCTGTCTGTGCATGTTGTGTAATGCACTCTCACTGCTCAGCCTTGACAGACAATCTGCAGAATGTGCTGGGTGTACCTCTGACCTCACTGAAATGTTTCCTCCTTTCCTTCATTATATATTCCAATATATTCCTCCATTTCCTTGGCAAAAGATATCTAGGGAACACTCACTTTTAATCACAGGCAGCGTAGATTACTAATAATTAAGAAGTCTCACAGTTTCTTGAGAGGTAGATAAGCCCCTCACGTTATCATCTAAAAGACAGAGGGACTGAGACAAAGCCAGATTTTCTCAGCTTGATTGACCACTGAGGTTAACAGGAACTAAGAACTATAGAACAACCCTCAGTAAATCAGAAAACTTACAGAAATCCCTAACTACACATGCCCACCAGAAATCTAAGTCCCAGTTTTAGTTCAAGAGAGTAAGTAGAGGCAATAGGGAAGTAATGAAAGAACTAGGAAAAAATCTTTAAAAGTTCTGTTTTCCAGTCCTACAGCACTGAAACTACTGGGGGAAAAGACATGGAAACAGATTAAACCAATGTTGCTTTAAAAGCAATATTCAGATATGAAGAAAAGCCTAATGATTAGCAGTATTTCATCTCTGATTTGCAGGGGACAGAAACACCACTGAACCCCACAGTCTTGGTACTGCTATGGACCAGGAGTGTCTTCTGATGTGAATGGAGCAGCAGTTGAGTAAAATCCATGCTGGGGCCTCTAACTGAAGTTACTACTGACTACATCTGGAACTTGTTCTACATTGAGAGGTCAAAACTGGAATCCAAAAGCTAAGTACTAAACTGCATAATTAGTCATTTAGACCAAGTGACCTGATTCTTACTCATTCCAGACAACTTCGTTTCCCATTGGGAATTCATTTCCCAGTGGAAGGTAAGCTGCCTTGAGGTTAATGTTGAAGATCATGCCCATGACACATTACTAGAGTACTAATTCCACCAAACTTTGTCTGAGATCAAAGTACATTAAAAAAAAAAATTATAGGCATCAGCTAACTCTTATTCATAAAAAGGAAATTAAATTCTTGTAGTGAAAGGGGGGGAAGAATGAGCAAAAGAAATAGGGAATGTGGGAAGTATTAAAAAATGACACAAACTGTGATTCCTCTCTCCAAGTTTGTGGGAGATACAGTCACCACTTGGTTTTTCAAAACCACTCATTGCTGACCTCTGAGTCTTTACTTTCTCTGCACAAACTGGGAGCAAGGCAACAATATCAAGGTAGGCAAAGACATGAACACACTGAAATCCTGTGCATGGATTAAAGCCTTAGAGTGCAGTGCAAACACTTCCCTAGACCACTTCAGTTTCTAAGAAAAAACAGAGCTGTTTTTTTTTTCCCCAGAGGCTGATCATTTCCAAAGGTTCTGTAGGCCCAGCAAAACATTTTGTGTTGTTACACAGCCCTTCATAGAGTTCAGGGCACCACATGCCTGGGAGGAACATACCCAGCCCTTTCCAGCTCTGCCCACAGTTCTAGGGAGCTTTTGTATGATCCTTCCTGAGATTTTCCTTGAGGCTTCACAGTTCCCACTGCTCCCATTAAACAGCCATGGCTGCCATTTTCCCTATGTGAACTCTGTGCATACCTGCAGCCTTCAGAAATTCAAACAAAGCCAGAAACAATTACAAACCAAAACCCAGCTCACCAACCTACTTTTGCTCCCCTGGAGAACAATTAGGTAGCACAGGTTATGCGTGCAAGGAAACATTTGGATCCCAAGGGTGAAGGCTTCCAAAGGTAACACTCTGGCCATTTACAAATGAAAAAGTTGCATCTTCCCTGGAGGGGTGCAGAAGATTTCTGCAGCCACAATGAAATGGTTATTAACACCATTCTCCTGCTGCATTATGGGCAATGGCTGTAAAAGCAAATTTGGCTTTTACAAGGGAACAGAGACACCTTTTCCAACATATTAAATGTCCTGTGGCAGCTAGGAGAGCCATACAGTGTGATTAAGACCATTACATCTGAGCTTGTGACAAAGAATATTCTGCTAACTCTTCAGAAACACCTGCAGAAACCAGTTACACTTTCTTGCATTCAAAACTAAACACTGGGGAGTTATAACAAGTATAGTCCCATATTTCCCCTAATGGCTGTTCTGTTTCCTGAAGGCAAAGACAGTGATTGTTGATCTCACTTACAATAAGGTAAATCAGAAATGATGCCAATCAAATCAATTGATTAACACTAGGGTAAAGCTGATGGAACTGAAACCAGAGTCATGGCAGCACAAGATGTGCTTAAGCTGATCCTAAACCGAAAATTTCTCTCATCACATTATCCTTATTGATCAGACATTTTAATAATAGCCCAGAAGTCCACACTACTTTTACCAGGTTTTAACCAAAATCTCCTACCTCCCGTATCTTCTCCTTTATGGCCAGAAACTGAAAACCTCTGCACAAATATTTTGCTGGCAAAACAATATTGCAGTTTTATGATACGCTCCCATTTAATTCTGAAGAAAAGAATGCCACTAGGAATTGTGTTAGTGGTTATTTGAGAAACAAGAAATGGATATTCAGTTACTTCTGAGTGCCATTAGCCCACTCTGAGAAAAGTCTCCACTTCTAAATTTTATTTTTGATTTATTTATAAGACACGAGAGTTCCTCTCAGCTGCTCTTCCCTTTCAGTAAATGGCATGAGAACAGCTGATATGTCTCACACTTGCTCAGGGTTAGTTGTGTTCATGTCCACAAAAAGTCTGGATGCCAGCAGAATCCTGTCCAGCAGCAGTGTTTGGTGCTGCCCATGTCCTGGAACCCCACTGAAGTACTGAAAAGTAGAAGAATCTGATTCAGATCAGATGAAAGCTTCCAGGCTGTGTGACTCCCCATTATCTGTTATTTTGAATGTCATGCTGCATCGCTACACTTTAAAACGTGGCCTCTCCTTTTCTGACAGCTCTGTAAGTTTTGCTACAGGCTATTTCACTCAGACCTCCAAGACCCCGTCTTTGCTGAGTTCACTGAACAGGACAGCCATCAAATAAACCTTCTCCTAAAGTCATCTCTATGTGTTTGCCATGGGACTCACAACATCTCTCACACAGTGTTTCCCCTGTGACTGTGTGGGGGACATCAGACCTTTTGTTGATCTATCAGCAAATCAAATTCTTTATCAAACAAACTGAAGTGCTGGCAGTACCAAGGGAGGCATTCAGAAGACCTTCTCTTTTACTTTTTCATGAAAATGTGTTATTTTTTCTGCTTTTTCTTATGAGAGAACTTCTAAATGTTTACCGTGCATGACCTCGGTCAAGGTGTGGTGTGCTACAGGTGTTGCTCCAAGCCTGTGGAAGTGAAAGCAGGCAGGCAGCAAGCAGAGATTTCCACTTCCAAGGAGCAGAAGCAGAATTTTCCGGGCAGCCCACCAGTTGGGGGTCACACTTCTGGACCTGGGGTGAGGTGAGAAGCAGCTGTCCCCAGGTATTCCCAGGAGCTGTCCAGAGCCCAGAGCAGACGCACACACAACACAAACGTGCGTGGGCAGAGCTGGTTCATTGTGTGTAACACTGATGTTTCCAGGGGAAAAGTGCCCAAATGACAAAGTGGACTGAGAGGGATGTGTTGAGGCTCCAGCTAAAGACATATCCAGCTGGGGTCACCACCATTTGAGAAACCTATAGAGAGCTGACAAGAGCACCAAGTGTCTGGAGAGTTGAGAAACATGCTCAGGAAAAAAAGCCCAGAGGAAAGGATTGAGGAACTAGATCTGTTTAGTCTGGAAAAGCAAGGGTGAAACTCGATAAAGGTCTTTTAATATAGAAATGTTTTTAATAAAGAGGGCAGGGATCAATTATTCTGCATATTCTGCTCTGCACTGGGGGAATGATGTGAAGAAATCCACTTAATTGGATATGAAGGCCTTTTATTCTAATTTTTCACACAGGAAAGCAGAAGAACAGGCCTATGAATATTGTGGAATCTGTTCTCAGAGGTCTGAAAGACCTCCAAGGGCACTCAGACATCTGTTGATCATCTAAGTGTATTTGATCTCTGTTCAATGCAAGAGGCTCTTGAGCCCTTTCCCAGTCCTTTGTACCAATGATTTTGCAAAACACTGGGCTTCACACAGGCACATGGCATGGCCCTGAGAACAGATGAGGAAGGGAGTTTGTGTGCTGAGTGCTCACCAAAGGAAACCTGTAGCTCTGAGTAAAGGAATAAGAATTCTCTTTGCAAATGAACAGTCCCACTTCAAAGACTTGTCTCAATCACCACTGTCTCCTAAAAAAATAAATGACATAGCTTGCAGAACTCTGAACTTCACACTAGAAGAAGGGAGAGCATGGAATTTGGCCAGACTGGCTTTGCAAGGAACAGAGCAGGTCCATAGTTCAGAGGTAATTCTTCATCCTTACACATTGACTTTCATCTAAGAACCTCAAAATATTAAAGTTTCATTGCAGGATTAAGTCTTCATGAGCTAGGTGGCAATCTCACAATATTTTACAGAACAGTGAACAGGAGGTTAAGAGACGTGTTTTGCAGAAGATTTGATCATCACCTGTGACTGAAATCAAAGAAGTCGCACTGAGATAAATGAAAGCTAGAGATGCTCAGATTCCTCAAATCAGTCCAATTGTAGCTTGCAATTAGTGAATAAAGAACAGAAACCTAGAAGTACAGGCTTTCATTTCATACCGGCCCCAGCCAGTGGGTGTGAGTCATCAGGGTGTCTTAAAGCACAACTGCTCATCACCACAAAAACTATATGAGGCAGAAAGATGCCACACTCTTTAGACTGAATAGACCTCATGCAAACTTCTGTCACAAACACAATTGCTTTCCTGGCAAGTTTCAGGCATGCAGCTGATACTGAAACATGATGCGTTATTTTAAAAGTCACTTGCGTAAAATAAATAACGTGCAGCATATGTTATGTTTCAGGTTATGAAAACATTCCACGACAAACTAGCTTAAAACAATTAAAAACGTTTCAGTCAATGGACAAAAGTTCAAGCTGTAACTTTTCTTGAGCTGTCTCTGGTTCCAAGCATTTGTCTTCATGATATGTGTATTTTCAGATGTCGACAGCAATGTTCCACATATAATCTGTTTGAAAATCTCCACACAGATTTGCTACTAGTAGAGACCTCAAAACCATGACAGAAACAGGCTAAAATGAACTTTTTTGTGTGAGATGATGCATGATAGGATGAGAAGAATTCATACACAAGAAACCTGGAAATTCTGGCTTTATCCAGCAGTCTAAGCTACAGCTGGGGAAAGTTCCGATCAGGAAGCCAGGGACTGACTGTGGGGAAGGGCTCACAGGGAGAATCCAAAATCCCTTAGGTTGGGAAAGACCTTTTAGATCACTGAGTCCCATTAAGAAATTCAGAGGACAGAAGTGGAGGAGGAGATAGAGATCGATTTTGGGAAATTGAGGTTGGGCATTCCTGGTGAGGGACAGGACCCCAGCGCCGTCACAGCACACACTCTCCTGATGCCTCTCGGTGATACGCACAAAAATGTTGGAATAATCTTTTGCTTTTCCCTGTGTCTGATCTTATCTGTTCAGTCTGAGCTGTGTGTGTAGCAAAGAGCCAATTCTACATCAGGAGCAGCTACAACACTTTAACTAATCAACTTCTGCATTTTCTTCTTACTTTTTTTTTTTTTCCCCCCTCCCTGCCAGTCATTTGGGTCTGCATGAGCTGAACCAGCAAAGCAAAAGGCTTCATAATTCCACGATATTTGCTTTGAGATGACAGATGTAGGAATTGGCAGTGAGGTGGACGGGGAGCATGGAAGGCAGCTGTGTTATTAGTAGCAATTTATCTATTACAACAGTGTGTAGACATGACACCTAAGGATGTAGTGCCAGGCACTGCAGACACGTCATGAGAGCCACAGCTTCCAAGGCAAACCAATCTCACCAGCCCTGGGAGAGGGAGTAGGGGCCAAAGATATGAAATATCTCATTCAGGATTACAGAGAGGGTCAATTGCATACAAAATATTGAGCCTGATGCCGTTCCCTGACCAAATGGCATTTCCAGTACCGAGGGCAGGATCACTTGCTGGTATCTGAATGAAGCAAATCAGCCGTGCCTGTCAGCTGTAGGGTTTGTTTTGTAGCTGCAAGCTGATCTGGAGTCATGACAAATCTGTTTTCCCTCAAATGCTGCTAAACTATCAAAACACATGTTGACACACAGAAAAATACAGTGTCTGGAGACAACAGAGCCCTCAGCAAGCAGCTGAGCATGCTCTTGCCTGGAGGGGTTGTTCCAATACTACACAAAGGGCCACGCTACCACCTCGGTTCTTGCCGTGGATCTGATGTAGCTTCAGGCTCCCTCACTTGCCCTGGACTCCTCAGGGTGCCTCTTGTGCCTCAGCAGCAGAAAAAGGGCAAATTTCCTCACTGGCTTTCCAGCATCCTTCCTCTTTGGGATACAAGCTGTAGTCTAGGACGATGCCCTTCCTTGGAAAAACTCTGCAACCACTGGGGTTTCCTTTCTGACAAGTGCATAGGAAGTATATGAATTATTTTTTGGCTCTCCTGTTAGTCAGAAACAGGGTCTGCTATCTGGCTATACCTTGTTTTTCCTCTTCTAAACAGACATTTTTGTAGCTGCTCCTTTCTAGAAAACGTATTTCTGCTCCTGATAGTGGCAAACAAGCAACTGCCATGCGAATGGTGTGAGTCAACGTGTTTCCTACATAAAGCTCTCCAGTCCAAAGTGTGGTTTCCTTGGAATGCTGACTTATTTGATTCAGAGAAATTTGGGGGTATAACCACAACATGAGTTTTGGAGCAACAAAGGAAGAGAAAAGACTGCCTTGGCTCAAGAAGGAGAAAATTCCTCCTGGCTCCTTTAGGTGACCAGAGCTTAAACACCCAAAGCCCCATAGAAAGTAATTTTGAAATAACAAATTGTCCCATGAGACGAAATTTAGTTGCTTCATCATCTTCTTTTGCAAGTCCAGTGAATCAGCTGCAGACTTTATACTCTTCAATTAAACAGAAACACTCACCGCAATCCCAACCAGCTATGAGGTTTTTGGTACAGCTTATTTTAAGAATCTAAACTGGTCAGCACAGAAGATATGCTTTTGACTTCAATTAGTGAGAAATCTGGCCTCACAAGAAGTGCTTGGCAGGATATTTTTCTGGATCTTCAAGCCCAAGTCCTTTCCTACCCATACTTTTAAAATAATTGTTTAGAAACATGCTCATAGACATTTCTTCACCAAAGAAACACATTTTTCCTCCTTTCTGTAGACAACAGGTTTATTGGTGGAGGGGTGCTCATAAACCAGCGAGCTGAAATTGTTCTAAATAAACGTGCTTTAAAGCAGGGGAAGGGAAAGTTTTGTTTTACTTGTTGTTGCCCTTTTTCTGCCTTACAAGCATTGTGCACCCAGATTAAAGGATGAAAACGGATGAAATAACCTGTACCTGTAGCTGTCAGCAGGGTGAGGAGGGCAGCTTAAGGAACAGAGTAGCAGAGAAGGTGAACATCAAGCAGGATGTTCTATCCACCCCACTGTGAGGCTGCTCACAAACCTCTGGAGTGACACAGAACCACTTTTGCTAGCAACCCAACGGAGCCATGGCTATAGAGCATTGCTACAAGCAGCCAGATGTTGATAAAGCTTGTTGGGAGAACAATGGTGTTCCCACTATTACTAGCAGCAAACACTATAGGGCAATTCTGAAAGCTTCTCTTCTTAGGAAGTTTTTTTTTCCTCTTGTCACATGTGCTTAATAGGTTTGGATAACATCCAGTGCCCAGCCTCTTATCAGGACCTTCCTGCCTTTTAACATCCTCCTGCACTGATGGATGGCCTAAACATTAGCAAGCAACCTTATGTTGCAATAGTCATAGCTTTGCTTCCTCTGGTAAACCAAATGTCATTTGTTCCATAAAAAAAAAATTTTAAAAAATCCCTAAACATATAAACACTCATTTACAACCTCAACGTTACTGAATGGCTTTCTTGCAGGAAAACAAACAGATCCCTGCTTGAATTCACTCCTCTGGGACACAAGGCTGTAAAAAGAAGTAACCCTTCCCTTGCAAGCTGAAGCCTCATCCACACTGGGCTCCACTCAGTGGCTCTTTTGCAATCACTTGCAGGGGGCATTCTACAGAATTTGCCTTTATCTTTTTCCATTAGCAGGTCAAAATCCTGAGGAAACACTTGACTGAAGAAATGAAAATCCAAAAGAGAGCCCGGGAAGGTCTTGAAAAGAATTAGGAAGTGAATTAAACACACATCATGCAGGAACCGGTGTCCCACTCACAGAAAGACTGGAAACACCCAGGAAGGCAAACAAAATCACTGCTAGCACTGCTGGAAACAGGGCATTCCCATATCACCTGGATCCATTAGCAATCATATGGTAACAGCCATCTGCAAAGAACTGAGAGGGAAGACATTTATTGCAGGGAATGACACGCTGTTTGCAGTGGCAGATCCCACTCTTCCTCACTTTTGCTTGTTGGACAAACAACATCAGTACAAGGATAATAAACTTGCTATATGCTTGATTTTTGACTCAGGTCAGAGTCTGACTTGGTAAAAAAATAATAAATTAGCATACAAGCTGAGGCTTGGCAAGCAGGTTAAGTGACTTTTTTCTGTGTTGTCGGATTACTGGGAAAAAAAAATCAAACATGAATAGCTTGAAGTGTCACATATCCACCACTTAAACATGCTGATTATTTCCAAATCAATTTGTAAAAAAAAAGACTTTTAAAAAAAATCTCACTTTTTATACTTATCTAGTGATATTTTAAGGAAATTAAATATATATTTTTTTTTTCTGTGAAATTTAAAACTCTCCTTACGGTAATTCTGTGATTCCTGGTTCCAAGTTTAAATGGCACACTCTATCAGCTTACTAATTCTTCTAGTTGCATCATACCAGGCAAAGCTGTCAGCCTCAGGCACCTCATCTCAATTTGCCTGGCCCATTCTTATGAGGCTACTCAGATGCTGATGTCTCCAGATGTTTTTCCAGAATCCTAATTTCCTATTATGAGGGAATCAGGTGAGAAATAAGGTGTGATTAACTTCCATTCTCAACATGTGCCTCTTCATTCTCTTCCTTGCTGGGATCAAGCATTGGGTTGCCTGTTACTGCTTCTGAGTTCAGCACAAGGAATCCTGAGCTCAGGGAGACATTAGTTCACCCATTATGCCTTTAGCTTCAGAAATATGAAACTAAACCAACCAGGAAAGCTGCAGCAAGTGGGGGGATGGAAGGGCTGTGGAGGTCAGGTCTTCAAAGGACTCCTGAACTATTGAGAAATTGTGCACAGAAACCTGCGTGGATACGCCACGCAAGGTAATTTAATGTATTCTGCATTACTCCTAGCACGGAATTCACCTCGTCACACTTTAATCATCTAAAAGCTGAGACACTCAGAGTCTCCCCAGGCTTCCCACAGCCAGTGGGCAGAAAGAGTCATCTCCTCTCTCCAATCCAGATGCCTCCAAGGGTGAGTGCTGGGAATGCAAGAGGCTGGGCTCACCAGAGGTCTATTTTAATGTCATTCTGTGCAAACACACAAAAGCCATCTCCTGCAGATTTCTGGATGTTTTGCAAGTCAGTGTTCCAGACAGCTGGAAAAGGCTGATTCCTTTTTTCCCATGTGGGCAAAATTTTCATGCAGAAAAGGCTGTTTCTGGGAAAGCTGGATGGACCTGAAAGTCTTTTAGCATGAACTTCCCTGGCCACTGGATAACCCGTACAAACCGAATACAAGTCATGAGGGGTGTGCAGAGGGGATAGGGAAAAGATGACCCACGAAACAGAGAGGAGGAAACTATAATTAGCACATTCATTAGCCAGGGGCAGGCAAGTACAGCCTTCCTGTTGCCAGCTAATGCTGAGCAGATCTGCTCTTTGTTTGCAGAGTCCTTTCGGATGGCCTGGCTGCTCCCCGCGAGGAGCCGGAGCAGGCTGGGGGGCCTGCCCTGCCTCACAGACAGATGTAAGCCAGGTTTACATCTGTGCTTGACATCCATTAGTGGAAACGAGTTTCCATTTTCTAAAGGGTCAAGTCGGAGTAATTCCAGCAAGCACAGGGAAGCCAGAAGGCTTCTGCCCAATGACCAAGGCATCCCAATGCTTTTCCTGACCACAAATGACAAACAGTTAGGAGGCATGTGCGCTGCGGAGTGTAACCTCTCCAAAACAACAGGCAAGGAAAAGCAGAGCTTCAACAGCACTGATTAGCACAAAACCAGTGGAATTAATGACTCCAGCCCAGACCTTCTAACAGCTTGAGCAAATGCATTGCAAATGCAGCCCTCCCTAAGTTTAAAGGACAGGACACAAGGACCTAATCTGGGATAGCACCATCAGGACAGGGCAGGCTCCATGTTGTTTCCATAGGTTCTCCTGCAAGTTTGGCACCACTGCAAGAGACAGAAGCCCTCAGTGAGTGTTTAGTTAACTAACATTTGTGTTATAAACAGTGGCTAAAGGATGAGGAAATAGGACTCGAGCAAACCGTGAGAAAAAAGCCTTTTTACCAGAGACCACAGCAAAGGGACTCCTAATCTAGGCAACACTGTGATTTTTCAGATTCCCTACCACACTACATTGCAGCCCAGCCTCAGTGCCAGACTAATGTTTATTAAAATAAATTCTGATGAGAAAGCATTAATTTGAGTAACACAGTTGCCGTTCTGCCGCTCAGATATTTTCCCAGAATTGAACTTTGGAAAGGTGAGCTTTTTCAGAAAGCCCACTGAGAAGGTGCTTTCCTGGACTCAGACACAGTGATCAGCAGAGATATTGATCGTGCTGTCTCTGCAACAACAACAGGAATCATACATTGATTTCTCTGGAGACTGGATTATGTATTGATTATGCGAGCTGCAAAGCAGAGGCCTAAGTAATGCTATCATGTCTGGCTAAAATGGTGCTCGTAGAGTAGTGAAGTCAATAGAAAGGGGAGATGAGAAATCCATTGAGGCAAAGGGCAAAGTCCCAGGGTAATTAATTAAATGGCAAAATTCTCCTGGCTCGAGCGATGCCAGGATTTCTACTTAAGCATTTAGCATCCTGAAAAGTCTCCTAATAGGAACCCAAAGGACGCAGTGAATAACGCTTTGAGCAAGTAAATAATTCTATCCCATCCCGAGTCCATGTACCACACTGTGGACAGACAGGCACTTCATTCATTGCTTACTTCAATTGGGCCATTAATGAAATGCATAGGGTTTAGAAAAATTTGAAAACTAGCTGTGGAGATAACTCTCGGACCAAGCCTTAAGGGGCCATCCTCTGCAGCCCCTGAAAAGAGATACTGTGCTGGCCCTTTATCAGCAAGACAATAAGCTTACAGGGGGACAGTGATGACTTGCTGGATATAAGTGATATAAGCTGAATTTGTGGGAGGAAGATAACAATGTAGAAAACAGTCCCTGAAGGCTCACCTTTCAAAACACAGAGCCTCTGTCTCACATTAAACTCTGCAGATTGCTTTACAGAACCCTAATGTTTCTATCTTCCACCTCTTCCCTTAGAGTGCCATTCAGCTTTTGTTGTGGCCATCCCAAAAACTAATGGTAACATGTTCCCTAGGAGGCATTTAGTAAAACTAAACACTTAGAGGAAGAGGTGTCAGGACTTGAATCCAATTCTTGGTACGGTGTGACCTGCAGGATTCAGCCAGAATCATTAAGAAGTGACAGATGAAACTTCCCTTTTGGGAGATGGAAGGGCTTCACTGATCAGCAAAGATGACTCACCCAGAAGCACAAGTGCTGAAGTTTGCATTTATTTTGGTGGTGAAAATAGGAAGGAGGAGAAGAAATCTCAAGGACAGAGCAAAGATCCTTGTTTTCAAGATCAAAGCAGTCGCCAAAAGGAAACTACTCTGATGGTGCACAGAGCTGGGAGAGGTGTCTGTGAGCAGGAGACTGACTCAGCCGCATGGCTTGGCCCAGCAGAAAGGCTCACGTGTCATTTTAATTTCATCTAACCCATCTTACAGAAATGTTTTCTTCTCCATAAACAACTGATTTGAGAGAAGGGCACATTTCAGCCAGTAGACAAGTGGCAGGTCAGGCACTGCTGACCAGCCAGAGTCCCTTTCAAGAGACTTTTCCCTCCCTTCCTTATCCTATAATTGTTCATAAAAACAAAGACATCCTTTTGTTTACCAAAATCCCCACTGCTAGCCTTAGACTGGAGTAAGGAGGTTGTTGCTGTGCCCAGCTAACCTCTTGCAGCAAAGAAAGTGCAAACATGGCCTTTATTCTGTGCATTTCCTGGAGGAAAGGAGACCGGACAGGAATTCAGATAAGAAAATTAATGCTGTTGCTGTTCTTCATATTCTGTGAAGTATTTTAATGGGGATAACAATACACATTAGACATCCTGTTCAGTAACATTTTTAGTACCCAGCTGAGTCCAAATATAAACTATAATGGCATATGGAGACTGTCTTAAGAGCCATTTCAAATCAATTTAGTTTTATATAGCGTCTCTCCAAGTCTCTCAAGGTGATTTACAGTGAAAAAGCAAATAGTGGGATAGTGATTTAGTAGAGTAAGGCATGGCAGCTGTCAGGCAGGAAGGCAAAAATGCTGCATGGAGACGTAAAACTCTAATTTAAAAGCAGTACAAAGGTAAATATATCTCTTTGCTCTTCCAGTACAAGACACAGTCAGGTAATGAAGCCAGGTTGGGTTCAGTTTAACTGAACAGTTCAATGGAGCCATTTACAGATGGAACTGGACCTAAAACTGAACCTCTTCCACTCAACTGCTGAGATTAGGGGAAAAAAACAGGGAAGAAATATTTGTGACCAATTCATTTTAGCAGTTTTACCATCATATTTCACAACCTCGGAAATTTTAGACTTCCTGTGGGTTGGACTTTTGCCCTAGGGGCTTATGAACTCAAGAAGGCAGCTTTAAGTGCCTTTTTCATGGAAATTGTTAAAGCCTTTCTTAAAGAAGCAAGATTTTAGTCAAGAAGCCTTGACCTGGCTGGTGTGACAACCACTGCGCTGCTCCTGTGCATGGAGAAGGAATAATTCTTCAGAGAATGTTTCCCTCAGCTACAGGACACCTTTCCTGTGGGTTTTTGCCCTCCTGCTCACCCCTCAAGTGAAGCTGCTGCAGAAACCATGAAAACACTCGTATTTTGGCATTCTTAGTGTGAAGATCACATGGGCTCCTTACATCTCCCTCCCACCAAACAGCTCCGAATGGGCTGTTGGATATGGCTGTTTCAGCAAACTTCAGGCAAGAGAGAGGGAACCTTCCTGGGACCTGAGTACACAGAATCCTGCAACAGCTCAGAGTGGAAGGGACCTTTGAAAATCATCTTGTCCAACCTTTCATGGGAAAGGAATCTTAGATGAGATGACCTAGTGCCCAACCACATCTTGAAAACCTCCAGTGATGAGGACTCTACCACATCCTTAAGGATGTTGTTCCTATGTACTTCCTCTCAACTTCTTTGAGAAGCCTAAACCACTCATATTCCCTTCCAGGAGCCAGTGTTTGTCAGCATTTGCCACTGCTGTTGCCCGTAGGTCAGGGAGATGATGGAAGCCTGACCTGCCTGTCCACCAGGACAAAAGATTTCACTTCCCCAACAAACGGGTAGGGGCTGTTCAGGACGGCAAAGCTGTGGAGAGCCTGAATTGTGATTCCTTGGAAAAGCACCTCCCTGCTCTACCATGCTGGCAAGTGCTGGGTTTGTTCAGTGGCCTCGGGGTGGATGCTGAGTGTTCTCACACGTAGCTCTCCTGGAGGGAACACGCTGCTCCCACACCTTGGAACCCAGTACCAGTCAGTGACTGCGTGACTCACATGGGGCTGGGAGTCCTGCTGTGATGTCTGCTCATCTGGGAAAGTGCCTTCTCCTCCCTTCTGCTGTGCTAGAAGTGTATGTTCTATTAAGTCAAGTGCATGTTCCCTATGCAAATGAACGCACTTTGGAGTGGTGATACAGTGATACGTTGTATGTCAAATATGTATGCCCTTTAAAAACCTAAGCAAGAAGTAAAAATCATTTATAAATATTAAAGAGCACGAAGTCTACTTTTTGTTTTCACTGTGCTTCTGATCCTGCACTCTGGGAAGAATACTCCTCTTATTATAAGACTGAATTATCTGTCCAAGAACTGAACCTGTAATTTTATTCTATCAGTCAAGCTGTATGTCACACTATTTTTGTATCAAGACAATCAGGTTCTTTGAAGCACAGACACACACCTACTTAAAAGAAGCTTTCAGCTGAAAAGAGAAGACTCTGGAATCAGCAGCAATTTGTATCTTTCAAGGGACTGATAATTAAATGGAGAAATGAAGATCCCAATAAAAAGGTTTCTTTGCTGGCCAGGATGATGTTCCACTAGGACATTTGGGTGCAGATTCACCTGTTTGGACTGCAAAATCTAACCTGGCTTTGAATCATTGACTTCTAATGGCTTCAAATGTGTCCTTTGGAGATACTTATTTCTCTTTCTTGACAAGAAAGGACGGTAGGTCATCTGCACTCCTAACCTGACTACCTTAGTTAGGTATCTAAAATGAAATTAAATCAATCCAGGCCTTGCTCTAGTTTTTTAAGTATTTGTTTTGTGGGACACCTCTTAGCAAACCTCGTATTCAACCCACTGCTACAGCACAGTCAGCCTCACCTCTAGGAATATTTTCTGCTACACAGGGCTCCCACATCCCTCTGGGAGGAAGCAGAAGTTTCTCATTAAGGAAAAAAGTGGAGCAAGACCAATGTAGACATTAAAGCACCACCACCAGGGAGGCAGTTTTAGATTACAAGTGAAGGAGGATATCTGTGTTTGACAGGATCACAAAATGGGTGAGGAAGGGACCACTGGAGGTCATCCAGTTTCCTTCTGCTCAGAGCTGTTAAGGTAACTTGCAAATACCAGAAAAGTCTCAGGACAGGCTGTAAATATGCTGTGCCAATTTTACATACTGAGAAACCAGGTACACAGGTCAAATAAGAAGTACAGAGCACGGCAGAGCCTGGAAACTCCAGCTCTGGAGTCCCAGTATTTTTCCTTCCTGTAACACCACGGTTCTTTGTTGATGAAGAAGCAGCTGTTCTCAGCTTGGTCTTCACTGCACATTCACTAAACTATTCCATGTGCTTCTGGCTGCACTATGGATGGCAGGAGAGCCTATGGACAGCAGTGAAGGGGTTTTGGAAACCTGCAGCAAGACTGGCTGAAGTGGAGCAATGCTATCCTTCCCTCATTTCACCAGCTCTGCTATCAGCAAAATGCCTTTCTCCCTCTCCAGATGGGAACTGGAGCAGTGGGAAATATTTTCCCTCAGTGTTGGTCACTCGTTCCTCTGTTGACAGGAATTTTAAGACAAAAGGTCATTTTGGTGGATTTAAAAAGCAGTGGAACTTCATGCCCCTAATGAATGGGCAGCAGGAGCTCATACTGGCAGTGCTCAATGGCTGCACATGAAACTCTCCAGGCTCAGTAAATGAAACCAGATCCCCAAATGCAGCCTGAGATAACTGAAAGTATGCATCAAAGTTTATTGTAGGAAAATGACTGACTGGAAAAAGAGTGGTCTGCTCTGCCCCTGCACCTCCAAAACATATTGTACCATTTAAATCCTCTAGAAAGACATCTGCCAAAAATGTGATTAATTCTCCTGAAGGTCAAACGTATTTCTCTTGTAAAATAGTTGAAGCAGCAATTGTACTTCTTTGATTACTCTTACGAAAGCAACTTAGGAAAAATCCTAGGATTGCTCTTGTGTTTGAAGTTGGATGTTTACTGCTTACTGGCAGTGACTTTTGCAGCAAAGGTGAAATGTGGTCAGGAAATGACTGTAACCCCCCCAGAAGGGTTAGTCCCAGAGCAGCCTGTCCCCAATTCCAGCAGCACATCCGTGTCTCTGTTTGGAGTGCCACCCTGTGGACACGGCTGCTCCCATGAGCTCCTCTCCTTCCCACACTCAGGACACACGGTGGTGGACACATGGATGGGTGACAGCACCTCTGAGCTCCAAACCCTGCTGTCCCCTGTCAGTCCCGCCTGTCCCTGCCCACCTTGGGGAAGATGGTGCTGGGGGAGGAGTGGGAATTTCTGTGCCAAAGTACAGTGCCACGAAAGGCCATTTTTGCCTGTGCTTTCTACAAAACAGAACATGAAATGCCACCACCACTTCTGAGCTGGACAGGAAATAGTTGGGGCATCTGTTGGTAACAGCTGAGGTCTCTTGCATTACACCCCCAGTGCAGAGCTTTGCACGCTGAGAAGAGACCAGAGAAGCCCTCTGCTTGTCCACAGATGAATTAAGCCCCTGCTAAGTCAGGTTCATCCTTAGAAGTCAATTTCTGGATTGCGTTATAATTTTTTTTTCTCTCTGTTTGTGTAAGACTCACGGGTTTATTCACTGCAGATTGCCACCATAAATTTTAGGAGTCTGGCTTACAAAGCCTGTGACAACCTTGTTTAGTAAAGGTGTGCCTTGCAGCATTCCTTCAGTAATGTCACTTTGGCTGCTCCTTACCTCTGGGGTGAGGTATTTCATCATGATTTCCTTTCCTTTCTCTCCCAGCTTTTCATCTGGAGCAATTTCATATTCTGCCTGGAACAGACATATAAAAAATAAAAGTCAATATTTGCACTCATATTTCACCATTATAACTTCATTTTGGATGTGGCCTTAATGGAACACCCTGTATGAAGAATCTGAAGGACAAATATCATTTTCTGGTGGAAGCAAAACCTGTACACATAATCTTATTAAAAACCTTCCACTATATTTTGACCAAACCCTAGTGGTGCATCTTCTGAGGCTTTGTCTCTTAATTAACACCAACACAATTTAATTCATTTATATTTTATAACCTTGATAAGCCAGCTTTCAGAAAGCATTCAGTGACAAGAGACATCAACTTCATTTGGTTTTCACACAACAAGTCTACCTACATTTTAAAATTCTGACAGTTCTAGGTATTGAAGAATTACTGACTTTTGATGAGCTTCAGGACAGTGTTCACATAAGAAACAAAAGATAAATTACTTGTGCACCACGAAGATATTAATCAATTCAGTTAAAGTTTTGGATCCACGGCAGGCATTCGAAGGAAACACGTGCTGCAGGGGACCCCAGTGGCTAAATGACAACAAGTTCTTAGAGACATTCCTGCTTGGCACTGCCTGGGATATGAAGCTTTAGCCTTTGGATCAAAATA
>VZTJ01005789.1:0-26639 GCA_013397795.1 Orthonyx spaldingii | reverse complement strand
AAAAAAAAAAAAAAGAAAAAAGAAAGTAAATCAGCCTGAACTGGCAAACACTTGGAAGAACAAATTTCAGAACTACTGCCCACTAGAAGATGTATGTACTGCTCCAGGCTGGATGCAATAAATCTGCAGTCTGGCTGTAATGGATACCCCAGCTAAGCAAACCTAGGAATGACATGGAAACCACAATGTAGTAATAATGCCATTCCCCTTCTATCTGGCCAGGGCTCATTTAGCTATTGCAGCTCAAGTCTGGAGCTGCATATTTACACACAGGCATAGCAGGTTGCTTGAACAATCTGGAATTATGATCTGATTTGGTCTGGGAAATGATAATGGCCACAAATAAAAGTGATGAAAAAACCACCAAAAACTAAAATCCACAAGTACAGTACTTCTCTTTGAGTGACCATGTTGGGGATGAAACTGATTATGTTCTCATAAAACTTAAGGCAAGGGTTTAAAAACATCTTTTATCCAATTTCCTGTCCTTTTAGATGGTATCTGAGTATAGGTCATTTCAGCTCTTAAAGTACAGAAACTCTCAAATGCTTACAGCATCTTAGCAGCATTTTTCTCCATGATTTCTCTTTTCTTCATTTGCTTTGAAACTCTGATAATATATTGGCTCCCTAGCAAATAAAACCCAGTTATAAGTCATCATCTGCTATTTGAAGTGCTCTAGGGAGATGTCAAAAGATTTTATGTCCTTTTTGCCACATACAACCTGCAACATCTACATCCCATCCGAACCGTACAACAGGACAGACCAGAAGACAGAAATTCAGCAAGAACTGGATGTCTTGAAATGCAATTCCTGATGGGATCCAACATATGCAGAGCTAAATGCACACCTATACAGACACAGAGCATCTCATTCTGTCTCAAGACAGACAGCAAAGAATAAAAGGAAAGTTTAATTATACTTGCACTTGACATTCCCAGGAAATGTGACATTGTGGTGGCGAAGGTGGGAAGTGACAGACAAGTGAGGATGTGAGAAGGAACCATAAGCTCCAACTGTGAACAGTGTAGATTTCACTGCAGTTCTGCACTAGAAGCCTGTTCCATTCTGTTCCTAAGTTCATTATTACTTCTCCCTTCAGTGCCATTTTCGAGCCATTCGGCAACAGGCACCGACACATTTTCAGCCACGACCTGTTATTACAGGAGATAGACAGGGATGTCCCCATGTTCCCTCTGCCACCTGCCTGGGAAGCCACCAAGGCCCTCAACTCCTGGTCTTGTGCTTATATCACAAGATACCTCCCCTTCTTTCCCAATATTCAAAAGCATGCCCACAGTTTGCAAATCTCTAATTGCTAGAAATAACATCACTACTTAAAATCCATGTGGAACAAAATATTTTCCATTCTTCCTTTGATGAATCCAGGCATGTGTTTCAAGGCTCCTGCTCTGAAGTCTAATAGCTTCTCCATGCCCTAGTTAGGTCAGACAGGGCCCCATTCATAGCCCATAACTGAGGGGAGGATTTATGATCACCCTGACTCCATGGGACGAGCTGCAGGGAAGGCTCTTTCTGTGGGCAGGCACAGATCCTTCAGCCCAAATGGCGAGAGGATGTGGGCTGGCCACTGTTTTCCGCTAACTTTTCTTCTGGCTGCTGTTTTGGAGGTAACAGTTACTTTGGTGGCTCCTTCTTCCATAAAAGCAGCCCTGGCTGGATGGGGAAATGGGGGTGCAAAGCGTCCTTCCCTTTGGAGCAGCTGCCCTCAGGATGGGCTGAGAGAGATCAGATGGAAAAATGCTCTTTGGCTGGGAAAGGGAGCAACATCTAGCCTGGGACTGCCTGTGGGATGGGCCATGGGCTCAGGGACAGCTCAGGTTTGGGGGCTGGAGACTGCCTGGGATGGATGGACAGCTACCAGGGCAGTGACACAGGGACCCCACAGGGGCTCACATTAATTCTGACACACCAATTTATCCAGCATTTGATTCTCATCTTGATACTATTTGAGCTCCTGAAACTGCATGGCTTAAAAAGATGTGAAAATGGAAAAACACATCCAAAGAGGTCTCTCTGCACATCTGGGAGGACACTCGCTCACAGCAGGTAGCTGATGGTTCCTGTGGCAGCATGGCATGGCCACAGGAATCATCATCCCTTGTACCCACCAGGAGATGGAGATAGGAACAGATGCTCCCACCAGAGCAGCTTTGGCTTCTTGGTAAAAGTCAGAAACAGTGGAATCACCTTTTGAGCATCTGCAGGAGGTTGCTGGCATTTCAGTCCCAATTTTGCACCTCCACTTTCTCAGCTCCCTCCTCTGTTATCCCCAGAATCTCTCTTTGCTCACTCCATTCTCAGACTCCAGGCTCTGCCCTGTTATTTCTCTGTCCTCAGTGACTGTCCTCGCACTTGCTTCCACTGGAGATTTAAAATCTGTGACTGAAAATTGGAAGGCAAACCCCAAACAGCTGGGATTCATAATAACTCGCATTTCTAAATGAAAAGTGAACTTGAAACCACATTTTTCGTATTTCAAGGCAGGGCAAAAAGAGCCCTTTTGACTGTTTAAAAACACGTTTTGAGTTAATGAGTTTGTTGATATCAACAAACTGGCATTTCTGATGGAAAAAGCCTTGAACAGCTTTAAGACACACATACACAGATGGTTTATATACCACAAAAGGGACTTAACCAAACGAAATCTCCCTAACAGCAAGACAGGGTTTTTACAAATGGCATTAAATGGATGCTCACTCATCCTTTCACCCCAGATAAGTGCAATGTCTAGTGAAGCATTCAGCTGAAAAGTCCACCCGAGGAGATTGTGCCTCTCACCCCGGCCCCTGAGCCCAGATATCACAAGCAGAAACAACCTGGAGAGGCAGCAGGGATATTTTCCTCCAGAGGATATATTTTTGTGTGACTTCAGTGCAAAAAAAGGTAATATTGTTCATGCTAGGGAGAAAATAATGATGAAAATTGTCCACATTCTCCTCCAGTCAACCTAAATCTGGCCCACATTAAAATGTTAAAAGTTCTCCCCTGGAAAAAAACCAACAACCATTATGAATGTGAGTAGATGAAGCAAGAAAGGGAATCCACAAACGAAAGTCTTCATTATAATGGCACATAAAAATCACAGGAGGGGAGAGGGTAATGTCAGGAGCTGGCACCCTGGGAATGTGCTGACGAGAAGGAGACAGGAGCAAGAGGTCCCTGCTGAACTGAACTGCCACCTTCTTGTGCTGGAAACACGTCTTGCTAGCACCTTCCCTGCTCACTGATCTGCCTTTCAGCACAGGAAACATATCCCCTCACACTTTATTTTAATGGCTGTCTTTCAGCAGCTCCAAAGTTGAACGACGTTGCTAAAATATTTGTAAGCAGAGCGAAGTGCGCTTCAGGGCTGTGCGTGATTCCCTGGGCAAGGGCTTCTAGAGGAGCTGATTTAATCATAAACCATCTCCATCTAATGATAATAGTTTATGTTCACAGAAGTTCCTCCATCTGAATGGCTACATCAGGGTTTGGTGAGCTATTCAAGGGGGATCTCTGTGGTTCCATGCACCCAGATAAGCACGCGATGCCTTCAGAGCCACGCTAGTGCTTGGCGGATATTTTATCTCGGCAGTCAGGACCTCTGTCATGAGTTTGTTTGCACAATATCCTCAGTAAGAGATGGCTGTCTGTCCTTACATCCCTTTGTGCCAGCTGGGAGAAGGGGTTGCTGTTGCTCCCTTCCCCAGACAGACAGACAGACACACAAACAGGCGCTCACTGGTCCCACAGCAGCGGCGGGAACCAAACAGCCACAGCTCCACCAGTGCTGTGCTGCAAAGCTCTGCATCTCTTTGTTCTTATCACTGTTATCATCTAATGCTGGGGCCTACTTCTTACAAACCAAATGTCGTGTTTGTAGTCTGGCCACAATTGATTGTGACTAATTACCCAAACGCTGCTCTCAGAAAACATGCAGAGACTTTATGCCTCTGAGCACTTTCATCTCAATTACTGGTTGAAAGTGGCCAAGGTATTCACAGGTTTCAGAGGGAACTGACAGCTACACACCTACATGCATGCAGAATTTAATGATACAAATCCTTTTTCTTCACAAAGCAGCTTAACAACTCTTTAACAGACAAAAATCCCCAAATGCTGCCATAATTAGATTTGCAGGAGACTACATCAGACCAGGTTACTTATTTCACACAACAGCTGACATAAACGTCCCGCCAAGAGAGGATTTGTTTGTCTCTTTACATATTCTGATCTGCAAGGTCTGGATGATTCCACCAGCCTTTGGAAGTAAAGGTGTGAGAGAGCTTAATCCCTCATAAGGATGTTGGTAGGTTGTTGAATGTCTGACTCAGCTTCTGGTTTTCTCCCAGAAGCCCCAGTTGCTCCTTTCCTTGCAGACAGTTGAGTGCATGAGTTGAGAAACTGCATCAAAAACTGGGAGGCATCAAGCACTGGCTTCTGCCAGTGGCTTACTGTGTGACCTGGCAAAGTCACTTAGAGGGGCTCTGAAAAAGAGAGGTGGTCCTCCCTCTCAACGTGCAACACACTCTGTGACTCTCTCATGAGCACCTAAATATTATCCCCCTTTATTTTTTCCCTTATTTGACATTATACAAAAGCTAATTTTTGCATCCCATGTTAGAAAAACAACTAAGACAAAACAAAGTGAAGGCTCTTGGCTTTTCCTTCATGTTACAGCAGGTAGTCTTGAAAAGGTCTCACATTCCTGGTGGTCTCAGATTAGGGCTGTAAAGTCAGACTCCTGGTCTCATTATAGGGCTTTTTTTTGCCTAACATAGGGCTTGGCTTGAACCCCACTGCTCGCTAAACACAGTGTGACCCCACTGGGCAAATTTCAGTAGGAATCATCCAATTTAATGGCTATAGGCGGTGTTGCCTGACCTTAATATTGGCTAATGCAGGGATTTTCATGGGCTGGGAGCAAGCTTATACAGAATTGAAATCAATAAACAAGGGAGACTGCTGTTAATTAGTGTTAAAAAGAAGAGAGAAAGATAAGTATTCAGACCTCCACCCAGCCAGGCATTTCATTTATCATAGTGCCAGTCTGAGCCTAACTGGGAACAGACCACTGGCCCAGTAAAGGTACATGGGGCCGCTCCAGTCTGCAAAAGCAACTTGGGGTAGGTGCAAAGCACACTTCTGCAAAAGGATTTGGGAATATCAGTCCAGGATTGCTCGGAGACAGACCTTTAAAACAAAGCCAGTGCCACCACAAGCTTTTGCAGGAGCAGGGTGGCCTGTGCTGCAGGGATGAGGGGAGGACACGGAGTCTCAGTGCTTGTCACTGCTGCGCGGGGCTTGGGAGGATGAAATGACACAGTGCCCTCAATTCCCAGCACCGGGGGCGGGCTGGGCAGCCGGGAGAGGCCGGGAGAGGCTCTGGGAGAGGCTGGAGAGGCTCCGGCAGCGCTGCAGCCAAGGCTGTCACACGGTGCCCCGGGGCCGGCGGCACTGGGGGGGACAGATGTTTCCTTGTGCCCAGATGTTGTTCCCGCTGTCAGTGGCATGCCCTGAGTGCATGCAAGGCTGCTCCTCCGCAGCCCCTGGACACTGCTGGAATCAAGATGTGCTGCCTGCTGCTGCGGGGAGGAGAGGGAATGGAACAGAGCCCCGCTGACCCCTTCCAAACCAAGGATGGCTCTGCCACTTCTGTCTGAAACCAAAACCGCTTAAGAGCAGCGTTTTGAGGTGTCTTCCAAGGGATTGCTGCAGGTGCCATGGCCCATCTCCTCGGGGCTGCAGGTGCCACAGGTGATGTGGCATTTCTGTGGGGGTGCCTCCCCCCCAGACGGGCGTGTGGTGTTTCATCAGTGGCTGACACCTCACTGGGCAATGCTGGTTCAGTGCAGGACAAACACATTCAGGGTACCCAAAATGTCCTGCTGCCTGCTGGCCTTGAGCACAGCTGCACAGAGCATTTGTCAAGTGTCTCATGTACCTTGATGGGTACACCTTTCACCAGAGAAAATCACAGCCAGTGCTAGGAATAACAGGTGGAAGTCATGACCAGCTAAAATTGATTCAAATAGGACTTTATCCAACACTTTTGGTGATGCTGCAGATTCACTGTAGTTACTGCAGGAGCAACATAAACCTTAAGAGACCACATGTTCTCTCCACACTGTTACTTCTACAGCTTCAGTGCAACCCTCACATTTCCCTGTACTTCAGAATAGCTTCACCGTAGCATAAACAAAACAATTTTATTCCTGTTGGTATGCATTGTTTTGTTTCTGACTGCCAGTGTTAGCCAGGGAGCGAGATCACAGAGCAGTGACAAGTTCATCTTCCTCTCTGGTACCATTTCACCTTTGGGCTGATCAACACCTTCCCCTTCCAAAGGTTCCCAGCAAAAAAAGTCACTGAGAGGCTTTTCCACTGTGAACAGCTGGCAGGACACATGGCCAAGTGCTGCCAGACTGGGAAAGAGCGTCAGGTCCCCCAGGGCTTGGGGGTGGTGCTCAGTGGCTGGGTTAACTGATGGCTCACTGGGGTGGAAAATGGAGCAGATTTGTTTCTCAGTGACCTCAATCAAGTTATTTCTGTAGCTTGTGCCTCTGATCTCCTGTTTGAAAAACCAGGGTGATTATCAGGATATCCTTTGTAAATCATCCCAAAGTCTACAGAAGAAAAGGCTTGGTAAGAGATATTAGGATTATTACACTCCCTATCCTCTCTTGTCAGTCCATTCTCAACTTTCCTGAAGGCTTCACCCCCATCAGAAGACATTATTCACAGCAGCTTAGCTGCTCAGGTGTTGACATGAGGGGAGGCCACAGCAGCACTTTAGGGGGTGCCTGTCCTCACTCCTCTCCGGTGGCTCCTGTCCCCCAAGGCTGGCACCAGTTCCCCGTACAGCCCTGTCCACTGTTTGCTCCAGCACTTCAGACACAAAATCCCATGAAACAGTGATTTCTTGGGGTCAGAGGAGTCTCCTCTGTCAGGGGAACATTGCAAAGCACCCCAAAATAGCACAAGAATTGACTTACCACCGAGTCAAGGAACCTAATGCAGCACTCGAGCTCGGGCCGAGTTTCACAGAACTGCCGAAAGAGAAGCCTTCCGATGGGCTGCTTTTCACATATGCTGCAGTAATCTCTCTCTGGAGGCAATAAAGAGAAGAGAAGCATGAAAAATGAGAAGAGCTCTGCCTTCTGGGTTGCTCATGTGTTTAAAGCATTGCAAGTGAGTGCAGAACTACAACCCCAAATCAAAACGAACTCCTGCTCCCTGCCATCATGTTTCAGGTATCCAAACACAAATACAATTAATGGATTTAAGACTCAATTAAAAGAGGCCGGATTTTGTAGAGCTGATGTTGGTAAAGGTCGAGCAAAAGCCATTCAGCTATTATGAAAAAATAATTTCATATTGTTCTGTGGTGGAAATGCATGCAAAGGTACAGCTCAGACTGGTGGTATTGGTGGGAATGTGGGGAGCAAACTACAAGTGCTTGAAACATGAGTCATTCATTAAAGGGCAGAAAAAGTTTGAATTTGTGGAGGCTTTCCTGGATGCTTCCTAGATAGGCACCAAAGTGCCCCATATCTCTGGAAATGCTTAGCCCACTTTCTATTAAATAATTATAGCAAACTGTGCAGTTCCAAAGGTTTCAAAATTTCTGCTATTTAATTGCTGAGCATTAAGGAATGGATAGAGCATATGGCATCTGGCTCATTTCAGTTTCATGTAGCACTCCTTACAAAACTGTATTTCCCCTTAAAAGCCACGTTTAAATGCCATTGCCCTGTGCTGGTGCATCCAGAAGCATCACTCACAGTAAAGCAAAAGGTCCTTTGCCTGTCACAAGGACTATCAGCAGGAGAATATGGATGAAGGGCAGGCATCATTAACTGGCACTGCACCAGCACAAATGCCAAGGGCTTTGGATATTTTTCTGGTGAGAGCAGAAAATCCCCCAGCCTGCTTGGAGCAGCAATACTTGCTTGAGACACGTTATTCCTCTACAAGTACACACATGTCAAACAACATACTGTGTTTCCTTAGGCATTCTTCTCACCACCCTCCTCGCTGCCATATGGCACTTGCTGTTATTATGGAAACAACCAGCTTCTAAACACATAACACAGCGCTGCAAACAGACATAGGAAACCCACACAACTTGTCAGTGCCTTGGTTACTTCTCTCTTGGGCCTGGAGTCGCTCCTGCAGTGTCTTTGATTCCCCCTTTGCTTTGGCCCCCTGTGTCCTTCAGCTCCTCCCACTCCATGGATGCAGGCACATGGCTGTGGTGGAGCTCACCTCTGCCACGGAGGCACCCAGCTGAAGGACCTGCTCATCTCAGCCTGTGCCCTGGGGACCATGTTTTGCAAAACCAGGACTTCACTGAATCATCATAGAATCATGGGATGGTTTGGGTTGGAAGGGATCCTAAAGATCACCTAGTTACACACCCCCTACCATGGGCAGGGACACCTTCCACTGTCCCAGGTTGCTCCAAGCCTCGTCCAACCTGGTCTTGAACACTTCCAGGGATGAGGCACCCACAGTTTCTCTGGACAACCTGGTTCAGGGCCTCAGAACCCTCTGGGTACATTTGTCCTGAACAGAAAATGCTGTATGAGGTGTTGTCTTACAGCCCTGTAGCTGGGTCACAGTAGCTGGGTGAGAGTGGGCAGGAGCAGCCAAGGCTGCCTCTTGGAAGAGGAAGGAGGGAGCCTGCCCAGTGCTGCAGCTGGGTGCAGGTGTGGCTGTACTTCAGGAACTGGATCCTGAAGCAATTTCAAGGTGGTCACTGGAGACACAGGTTGGGGACAGCTGAAATGTGCTTTTAATTCAGTGTGGTCCTGCTCTGGTCTGGTCTTCTGAAGCAGTTGGGAACAATGTACCAGTAGCATTTTTTCTCTGGCACTGCCATTCCATTTTGGATCACTCAATCTATCCAGAAGACTTCAATGTTTTGATACTCTCTCACAAATAAAACTAGATCAACATCACTGCATAAATCCTAACCTGACCTCCAGTCTATCTAATTATCAGCAGCCACCCCCAGCACTGGTTTGTTTGCCTGAGCTGGAGCCTTCAGCATGGAACATCATGGCACTGATACGTGTGGTGGGAAAACCAACGGGGTCACTGGGACACGGAGCAGCCTTGGGGTGTCCTTGTGGGTGGTCCCAGCTTGTGCTGCTTGACCAAGTGGCATTTTTAGTGAGTAATTGCTGAAGGGATGAGCAGAAACGCACTAAGGGAAAGTGAAAGAGCGCTAAGGGAAGTGAAGGAGTCAGCAAAGTGGATCAAAACAGCCACTCACAACATCCCAGAGGCCGGCTCGAAGCCAGAGGCTCAGCAGCTCAGGTGGGCTCTCCTGGGAGGTGTGAAGGTTTAACTACATCTGTCTGATGCAGTTTTCTGCTACCTTGACTAACCAACCCTTGTGAGGGTATGAATAAAACATACACCCCGAATCCCAGCAGCACACAGCCTGCCTGGTGGCAGGACTCACTCCCTCCAGCAGCCCAGACCCACAGCAAGCTTCCCCATGCCAAACAAGCACTGCAAAGCGTGAGACCGTCTGGATTCATGACAGAGTCAACCAGAAAGGAACAAACACAATAACCAGCTGGTTTGCTCCATATTTTCTCTTGTACAGCACTATTTGATGAACAGTGACAATGCTTGTTGCAGAAAATGCAGTTTGTTTATCAAAGTTATGATGTGCTGACACCCAATGCAGCAGAGGAGGATCTCTGAACAAAAGGGCCAGTGATACCAGCTAAATTAGTGTGCAAATTGCACATCCATAACTGTACTTCATAGCACAGCAGGGAAGGAAAACAAGCAGCTAAACACCACGACATATGTGGATAAACACAACATAAAGAAGACACGAGCACAGGCTTCCTCCTACTCTACAGAACTTGGCCAACACGTAAGAAGGGTGACCCATTCGTAACGAGGAAAAAGGAAATACCAGGAATAATCTCTCAAAACACAACAGCCAGAGCAGTTCCCTGGAGCCATCCACTCCTCTGCCATGTGCATTTAACTGCTGGATATACCAACACACACAATAAATACATGATGAAAACGCTTTCATTCCTTGTAGGTGACACAAACTATTTTCTTAGGCCCTGATCTTGCCGTTGGCCTCACCAAGTCAGCTAAAGGAATCTGCACTCAACTAATTCTTGGGATGCATGGGCCCGGGGTGGACTAAGAAAGAAAAACACATCTCTCAGCTAAAGCTGAAAAAGGAGTGGATGGTTTTATTGGAGCAAGGAAAGCAGAAGTGTTTTAACAGCGTGCTGCACCCCAGAGGGGCAGCAGGAGCACCCCGAGCCGTGTTCAGGAGCTGCTGCAGGAGGGAGGGGATGGGGAGGCAGGCGGGTACCGCAGCCAGGGGCTCTCCTGGGCTGGGGCTGAGCCTTGTGTCGCTCTCGCTCCGCCTGCCAGTAAAAATATCCATCCAGTTTCAAAAGTTTAAAAAATAGAAGGAATGATTTCCTGAGGAAATGGAAATGTTAAACACTTGGAAGTGAAACCATATGCTTATGATGATGAAGTGTAACTAAAACAGCTCTGAGAGTGATATCTTTGGTAGCCAGACCCTCCTGCCTCAGCGCCATCCTGTTTAACACCTGCAAAGTCACCCAAAACGGGGGTGAAAAGCTGGGTGGGTCAAAGTCCTGGGAAAGCAGACACTTCTCACTGACGCCAAACTCTTTATTTAGAAAATATCACTGGCAAACAACGCACACATGCAAGCGAATTCTCCATCTTCCTAACAGAGCAACAACACAGATTAATATAGAAAAGGTATTATATAAAATGCCATAATTAACATTCATAAGATAAATAAAGATAAATGATGTTTATTCATAATTCTACTGACTCATTTTTCCCTTTACTTCATAGCTTATGTATTGAAATACTAATTTCAAGAGCACCCAGCACAAAGAACATACCAAAATAGTTGCACCTGCACACGTAATGCTTTCACCATTCAAAGTCTATGGCCAAACTTGTTCCCCAACAGATATTCTGGTAAGGTTCTGAAAGATATCTGAGCACATGCCTAAGACAAACAGTCCTATTAACAAAACTTCATACAAATCAAAACATGTCACTGATGAAGTGAAAAACACAACACAAGGCAATAGAGTTGCTGATGTCGAAATCCCCAACTTTCAATTAAAAGGGGGCAAAATGTAATATTTTAATTAGATAAAAACCTCCCTGTGCCTTGTGAAGACTTTTTTGTCTTAATTTCTCATTTAAATACCTTGCATTTTTTTGGCTGGCTAAAATATCACCTTAGCCATTTTGGAGAGAAAATGCAGAGACCAGGTCCCCCCACTGCTCTTTCACATTTACAGTATACCTGTGGGTTTTGATGGGTTAGTACTAAACTACAAAACTAGGGGATAACTCTTGATATTCAGTGTAACATCCAGGTGTCTAAGTGAGACTGCTATAAAAGTTGCACTTCTGCAACTCGTTCTGAAGGGCTGCAAATCCAACCCCTGCAATCAGATGGTGAGGCTTCTTCCTGTAGATGTCCGTAGGGAGGGATTAAATATCACTTTTAAAGTCTATAAAAGCCAGGAACATCTCCTCAGCTTTTTGGTCATTTATTGGTGTGGCCAAGGATTGTATTTATGTACTATCTATTAAGTAACATTTTATTTTCCAACATACTGGAATCCCAAGAGCAGATTTTCCAAAGAAATGCATGGAGAATCGCCAAGAAGACACACACCATGCTGCTGCATGGGAACATTTGGACTTGACCTGTGGATCCCTGCTATCCTTGGCACTAAATCAGATGAAAACTGAGCAAGATCCAAATGCAAAGTAATTATGCTGCCTAAAACAGCCCACACAAAACAAGGACAACAGAACCCCACAAACAAACAAACCAACAAACAAAGAAACACCTAAAACCCCCAAAGAGAATGTAGGAAGACTTAATTGTTCTTTTCCTGCTCATGTTCAATGATCCAAGATCAGAACTCATCTTCCCCTCCCTGCTTTTTCTTCTTTAAGGTGAACCAAAACCATTCAGATGTTGTTCCAAGTCTATTATTTGTCTGTTGCTCCATTCCTCTCACCTGCTCCAGAACAACAAAAAGAACCCCAAATTAATGGAAGAAAGCATTTGAATACCTCAGTCCCGACACTCAAGCTGGGCAATAGGAGCAGCACTGGAGCCCGAGGGAGTAGCAGCCAGTTCCTAAGACTGTTGGCACAACCAAAGTAAAACTTTCTTCTTCCAAGGGGCTGGGGCCTGTCAAAGTGATCTCCAGCATCCCTGAGATGGATGGAAACTTCAGCCAGAGATGTCCCAAAACTGCACACCTCCCTCCTCAATCAGACTCAGGGAGATGCTGCTAAAAGAGATCCTACCCAGCCCAGCCAAAATGTAAAACCACTTCTGGTTTTTTTGCCCATCTTTGCTTTCTTCAGGTAAGCTCCCCTACAGGGACACACAATGAAAAGGAGGACAAAGGCAGGAACTAAAAGCAAGATTAGAAAATATGCAGCACAACTGAATTAAACAGACTTTCACAGCCCAAAGTACACTGTGCACTTGTAGCAATTTCCTTCTTTTTGTCAAAAAAAAGACCAAAGCCTTTAAGGTTTACAGAACTATTTTGTGTCCATTCAGAGAACTAATGGAAAACAAATTGCATGTTTAAGCACTGAATAAACCCATTTAGAGCTATATTAATATAAATACATTTTTCATTTAGAACCAGCAAGTCTAACACTGGTGCTTATAAAGATGTCTTATAATTTACTGCTGCTCTTCTCCAGCCAAGAGTGGAATTACCACTGTCTACGTATAAACTTAATAAACAGCACACACTAAACTGCCTAGTCTTTCAGGCTGATGAAAGTTGCTTCTTATCAAAGGATCCTTTGTGGATGCTTTAAAAGGATTTAAATTGCTTTGATTGCATTATTAACAGTGTCTGTGTTGCTCTTGTATTTCAGAATAATCTGGGACGCTGGAACATTAGCTCTTGCATTCTACAAAAGACAGTTTTCCATCTCTAATATAAAAATGCTTCAATACAAAAGATAATCCTTATGTTCAAAAGCAAGGCTCCAGGATGGGCCATGTTAACACTTCTGCAGACCCACTTATTATCTTCTTATTCTTATTTTTTCAACGGTCTGCAGTCCTGGAGATGTCATGGCCACTCAGGACTTCATGAACTTTGCTGGGAACCCAGGTACTGGCAGTGAAAAACATATCAGGTGTCTCTCTTCGAGAAACTAAAACAGGGAACCACTCCTGATGAAGAAATGGGGATATTGCTGTTTAAACTGCAGAACCTGACCAAAAACCTGTACAGTAATGTAGAGAGGGATCTCTTTTTCATGGTGCCTACTTGGGAATGTTGCAGGAATGAGAGGAAGCAACAGGAGGGAAGTTCCTTGTCCTTCTTGTCTGTTATTTTTCTGGGGTTTGGTGCTTGTTTTGTCTGGGGGTTTTTTGTTGTTTGGGGGGGTGAGAGGGGCTGTTTTACAATGGAAACCTGTGGTTAAGATGCTGAGGACTCTCCATTTGCCCTGTCTCCAGCAATGCATTTAAAAAGTGAGGCAAGCCAGATGGTTAGAGAGCACAAGACAGGAATAAAAATGTCACATTTCAGTTCATTCAAAAATTCCTATAAACTGTGGCAGTAAGTCATGTTATAAAAGCCTAATACAAGCATCCAGGCTCCCGTGGGAATCCAGTTACCAGTACAACTAATATTCTGTGCCCTGCAGACCTCAGTGGCATGCTGTATTTATAACATGGGGCTAATGGCAGTGCCTCCCTCCGAGCAGCGTGGCCAGAAAATGTCCATTAAAGTGTGGGAGCCCCGAGTGCTGCTGGACGGCCCTGTGGCTCCTGGCTACTTCCTTGCAACGCAAACTCCCGGGGCGGAAATTTTAGTCCAGGAGAGCACAGCAGAGCCTTTTCATACATTAACCGCTATCCTGCTCCAGAACTTCACCTGGCACTTCACAGAGATTAAAAACGACGACGCAGCCTCTGTCTTGGAGAGAGTTTATCTTGGCAGGTCCGGAGCCGTGCAGGTGCCGGACAGGAATTCTGAAGCTAAGGGCTGTGATGAAGTTCTCTTGCTGGTGGCAAAAGCACACTCTGTCTAACCATAAATATTTCATCTGCATTCTTTATTTTTTCAGTAAAATATGGAAATTGTTACGATTTATGACAAGATAATGGCTTGATAGGTTCCTTATTCTAAGCAGCAGCTCGTCCTGGACTGCAGTTCAAACCAGCCTTTCATTGCTGTGGAAAGCTCTAGACCTAACATGTGAAGTACTGGGGGAGGACACAGTTTTTGGCCTTGGTTTATTTTTTTCCATTTGAATTTAGGATTTTCTAGAAAAGACTTGGTGACCCTCGCCTATGCTGTTACAGCAAGCGTTGTTCTGGCACTGACTATCTAAGTTTAATTAATTAAAAATACGAATGCAATCAAGCTTACTTGAGACAATGGAATTACCCCAAACTGGTTTTAAGTCCTGCCAACTTAATTTTCTCTGCTTGTCAGCTGTCTTTTTAAAAACAAACAAAACTGAATCTCCTGATCATCGAACATCTAATGTAATTATTCAGATGCAGACAGTGTTTGCTATGTATAACTTCCCTTATTTCCACTCTTTTCATGGCATTAGGCTACAGGGATAAACTCCACACATCACAGCAGCATTACACTGGAGATGGAAACAGTCCAGTTGGACCGATACGGAAAATATGCTCGGAGAATATTGGAACAAACTAGCAGTTAAATACACTTCAGTGACACATATGGATCTTCTCATTTGTTTTTTGAAAGCAGCTGTATTGAAGCTTTGCTCATGGAATTCTATTTGAAAGTCAAATCCTACAAGCAGTTGCATAAATATGTTTGCACGAGTACTTGAACCAGAATGTGTTTTGTGGCTTTGTTGATTTTGGACAAAGATTTTGACAGGAGGGATAACAACCCACCCACCCTTTTTGTAGCAGCAGCAGGAGGAGGATCAAACAAGATCCTGTGAGCTCAATATAATCACTGCACAGGAAAACATGAGTGGGGTCCAGAGCCTGGGGAGGGACCCTCAGCTCTCACCGGGGAGACATTTGGTCATCCAGCCTTGTGCCAGGAGCACAGTCAGATGGCAAAGAGAAAATGCTCTGCCCTGAGACCAGGCTGTTTGCCAGCGGAAGGCAAATTCTCATCCTAACAAAATCGGAGCTACTCTGCTGAGTTATTCCAGCCCTCCCCCAACACTTCTAGTATCTTCTAAAAGTTACTCGCTCAGGCAACTGCATGCTTTCCATATGGGTCACTGACCAAGCCCCGTGTTCAAAAGCAGAAACTGCAGGGTCAAGGTTCAGCTGGAGAAGATGGAGCTTGCCAAAAGAGAGCAGCAAAAATAGATATTGTTGTGTGAAGTATTGGGTGCAGGAAAAGACAACAAATGATTGCTATTTATTATGAAGATGTTTGTCAAACCTGCTGAAATCACAGAATTGCAGAATATTCTGAGTTGGAAGGGACCCAACCATCGAGTCCAGCTCTTAAGTGAATGGCCCATATGGGGACTGAACCCCCAACCTTGGTGGTATCAGCACCATGCTCTGACCAACTGAGATGGAAAGAAAGATTCCCATCAATTCCAGTGGTTCTTTGATCAAGCCCACCTTAGTTTTCCCACCTCTGTCAAGCACAATTTACATGAATAAGCCACTCACTCTGTCTCTCAGTTGCACAGTCAACACCAGCACGACACTGGAAATGCGTGCACCAGGATTAATCGCCAGGAAATCTGGATTGCGAATGTGCAATAGGAATATTTTAAAGTCTTTTTTTTTTTTTTTTTACTTAAATTATTAGGTACCATGTTCTTAAACACATCCTTTCTTTTACATTTGGCTGCCAGTTAAAATAACAGCGCATAGAAAGGGAACAAAAAGCAAAAAAGATCAGGGAGACAGACTGACTGGCTGACAGACAGATGGGCAGGTGTGTTACACTTCTAGTCAAAAAATTACCATTACTAGTAGTAAGCTGCTTTCCATTCCCATAAATTACACTTGAAAAGCACATGGCCCTGGATCAATGCCTTTGGTGAGGTTTCCCAAGCACAGTGTTTGAACAGTTGCCTCTGTGGCCAGTCACAAAGGTATTCAGGGCATGGTGGGCTTCCAGACTCCTTCACACTGATCACAAAAGATGCCCCACCACCGTTTCCCAGCACTTTCATGTGGTACTTGTGCAGCCCCAGGGGAAGGGCTGCCCACACCATAACCACCACCCTGGCTAGAAAAGGAGTTTGCCTTTATCTTCTTAAATGACTTTCAACAATGTCTCTGCGGCAAGGCCAGAGGACTGGAAAAAAAAATCCCTCAAAGAAATATGAAAGCTCACCTCAGAAACGCCCTGGGAAATTCAGGGAACAAACACTTAGTTGTTCTCATTTTGTTCTGCCTTGGATGGGAATGACAGAACTGGTTGATTTGTTCTCAAAGACCATAGCTACTGAGATTTTTTTTTTTTTTTTATTTGGGACTTTTATGTCCAGTCTGAAAGTTTTTAACTGAAATACCAAAGTTATTTTCTGTCTAGTGCTGTTATTTACACTCCTGCCTGGTGACATTCTGGGTAACACATGCTGAAAGAAAATTTCAGTAGAATTTGCAATTTGAATGTTAAATGTTATGAAATCTACAGAACTGTTGCTGTTGTACATAGCACAAAATAAACATCTCGATTCCAGGAAACTAATGGAGACATCTTGTGAATCACTTTCTTAGGACGAAAAGACTTCTGCAAAACTACTCTTTGACTTCTAAACCAGCCCAGGTAGAAGCAAAGCAGCTTTCCTTTTTCAAGGCTAAACTTTTACCAGGTCAGTAAGTGGCAGAGTGCACAGAGCCACCAGCACAGTCCCTCTGTGTGTGCATATTTAGGCAGCACACGTTACTGACAGGCACATAATAAAACTATTCACAGGGATTATTTACTCTGCATGCTGTTCAATAGTCACTGCAAGTCCTAAGCATCTCAGCCATTTTATTAGTGAATCCTTTACCAGAATAATAGATGATATTAGTTGTTACTTCATTGCTACATTTTCTTAGGTATTTTTCTTTCAATTTTCCCCCTAATGTTTTCTCCTGAAGTACAACAAAACTCCACACTGGTAAAACTCCACTTATTTTCTAAGTGTTTGTCAAACCCAACCTTTAACAAAAATTGCACAACAAGCTCAACCACCAACCTAAGTAATCAGAGACAATAATACACTGAAAAACATAATCAATCCTCAACAATTTTAAGGGGTACCCCTGACCTATGACAACACTGCTAAATTACCACTTAACTGGATCTTTTGCTCAACTACAAGTGGCTTATTTGGAATAATGGAGATACTGACTTTGCCTTGGTTTATATTGACAGGCTGATTTGACTGCCTGCTGAGTGACAGCCCCCTCTGAGTGGGCGTGAAGGAGCTGAGCTGCTGAGTAAAATTGATATGAGGAGTGGAAAAGAGATTTTAAAGTCATTTAGAAACTCCAAATGCACTGAAAGTAACTTATGCAAGAGGGGGATTGCCAGTGGCAAGTATTTTTTTTTCCTTTTTGACAGAAGTCTGCAGTACCAAGCATTCCTTCATACCAAATTACTGGGATGGATGCAGAGGGTGTGGCAGCTTCTGTCCAGACACAAAAACCATGAACAGTCTTACTTAGGTTCACCAAAAAAAAAAAAAAAAAAAAAAAAAAAAAGGCAATTTTAGAGACAACTTTCACTTCATTCTTATGAAAACTGGGTTGTCATAGGGAAAATATGTGAAAACTTTTGCAGTTTTAAAAGTTATTCTAGCATTTGAATTTTTTCAGTTTATCTCTTTTTTTCCTGGTCATTTCTTGGTTTATTTTCACACTGTCATACGAAAAACATCTTACTCTTACAAAGTGGTTTTTCCCCATTTTGTTTCCTAAGTTGCAATATACAGCCACAAATACCCAGCAACACAAAATAATGGTGTTCAGGCCTATAAAACAAGAAGCCCAGACTATCACCTTAAAAGTTACTGAAAGAATTTCAGCAGACAGAAGACATAATTAATGGGAACTTCAAGCAGGGTTGCCAGTCTCATAAGCAGTGATAGGGTATTTAGATGCTGAAAGCATATTTAGATATTTTGCTTCGCACTTGGAAGAGGATTCTTTAACATCCCCTTGCACTACATGTTAAATTTGAAGAAATAAATTAATAACTGAGATCCTTGAATAACTGAGATACTTGCTTGAAGTATGCTCCAGCAGCCTTCCAGCATATGCTGACCCATGAGACTTTGCTCCAATATATCAACTGGATACACTGCTTCATAAAATAAATGAGTATTAAACACCTCCCCCCAAAACACTGAAATCTAATCCAGTTTCTCATAAACTTTTGTACCAGAGGGACACATGGCAAGGGGTAACTCTGGTGTGGTAAAGCAGCCTCACAACTACATGAGAAACCCATTCCCCAGTTATTCTGGTCAAGAACATACGAGGAGGTGAGGTGGATGGGGACAGAAATATGAAATGTGCAACATCTCACGCTGCCTTTTCTCAGTCAGGTGAGATGCTTCTCTGTGTGAAGCATCAGCTCTAAGTCCATCAACGTGAAGGGATGCTCAGACATGGGGAAAAGGATCACTTATGGGGTAACCACTTAGTTTTGGGTTGTCCTTCAATTCTACCAAGCATAGCAGTCTCTTGTGCTTGTACTTTCATGCTGACCTCCAGATTGGGCAGGGTAGATGCTGTAAATGGCTTTTTGGTGCACAGATGTTTGGAGCAAGCTGTGGCTTCACCAGCAATATTCTGTGTTCATGTGCATGGATAGACTGCTCCTGTCACCTCATCAGCCATTGCTGGGAGTTCACAAGAAGTGAAATTCGGGATTGCTGTGTGTATAATTATTGCTTTAGAGATGGTGATGATTGTGAGAGTGAGATATGGGAACACTAAGCACAGTGCATGAGGCTGGAAGAGAACCATCAGCTAAGGGTTAACAGCTCCACTCCCAGGACTGAGGTGCACCGTCTTCTGGGTCCTCAGCCCAGGAACTCCACAGAAGACAGGGATTTCCTCTTCAGCAGACACATAAAATGTACTTCTCTGAAAGGAAAAGGGGAAAAGGGATGCAAAAGAAGAGCCACATGGCTGATCTGAAAGGAAAGCATGCTTGCAACGACACTCAAACATTAGAGACATTGTTCGAGTGCAGTTCATCCTTGCAAAAATATTATCCTCGTCTCGATGCCAAGGTCGGTGAAAGTATGGGCTACTTGCCATGGAAGTGCTGGGTATTTAGGCTAGACCTGTCATGGGGCTTGTTTACTCTCTGCACCCAACGTTTCAGACACACTCAAATGTAGTGTTCATGTCTTGGCAGCAACTTCTCATTCAGGCATTTTCTCCTGGTCCCCTTTGAGGAGTCTTCCTCCTCTGGCATTGCAGTGGTTGAAATTTCATTGCTTGCTGAGAAAACCAACACTGATTAATTTCATCCTACTTGCATGGAAGAGGTAAAGTATGCAGGTCTCCAGCCAGGGACAAGGAAATCCCTGCTGCTTACATGCCACATTGAATAAGCAGCCCATGGTTGAGGCCATTGGACTTCAACAGTCTTCATTCCACCCGCAGGAAAGAAGCAATTATCCGTAGCAGCATGGGGAGCAAACAGGAAGTAATGCAACACATTCACTTTTGATTACAGAATATTTTACTTTATAAGACATAATATTCCACAAGGAAGAATTCAGCTGCAGCGTTACGTTGACGCACCCCAAATTATTGAAGGAACGTGATTGAGGTTGCAAAGCTAAGCCTCAAAACCTAGGAAAAACCTAAATTAAAGTTGCTGGTGCAGCCTGAATGCCACTGCTCACTGTGTGTGCGTGCTGGTACAGTCTTTAATTACATCACTGCAAACTGCTTTTCCCACAGGGCCTTCGCCTCATTCAGCACACAGGACGGACAGTGCTTAATAATGAGCAGCTATTCAGTGTTTGGTCCTCTCCTCTGGTTCAGTGTGTGGCCCTGGACTGTATTCCCTGCACACCAGTCAGGCCTGCTCTGAAGACACAGTGATTCATTTCCCCACGGACCTTTCCGTGACATTCTCCAACACAGCCTTTGAATAGCTCAGGTGTATTCATGGGTCTATTTGCACCCCACCTCTGGGAGACACAGAGTCCAATTTTGCAGATGGGGAACTGAAACATGTGAAGATTAAGGTAAAAAGTATCCACTGATTGGTGCTACTTGATTTTCTGTACGTTTAACTTTATATGCTGTTCTCTCTCTCCAAAGCCAACCTTCCATTTGCTTCAGCTGCACATGTTGGTAACTGAGACCCAGAAATCTCAAGGCAACTACTCAGAAAATGGAAAAAGCACAATTAGAGGCCAACTGTGAAAAACTAATTTTAAGTGACTCGCCTGTCATCACGAAAGATCTATCCCTGTCTGAAAGTTCCTTAGTATGCTATTCAATTGCTTTGGCTATGAGACCATTTCCTTTGATGCTGCAAATCCCCATTTAAATTTATCACACACCTTTTACCTCATGCAATAAATGAGTCAGCCATTCTATGCTCCTTTATTAGACAAGCCAGTTCCAGCCCCAGACTAACTCAGGCTTTTGAACTGACTGCATTAGGGCTCCTGGGGAAGAAAATTAATTATTTGATATATACTGAAAGACGAATTTACACTGCATAGGCAGCCTTAATTCAAAATTTATTTTAGGTGCTCATTGTTTTAACACATATTTTTGCATGCTTAATTTCCTAAGCTTTTAAGGAACTGAAAAACTGAAGAAACAAACCTGCTGTGGACCAACAGAGAAAGTCTTGCTCGTTTGGAAGAGCATACACAAAAGGCTGGGAACTTTCGACTTGGCAGCTTGAAGAATGTTCTTTTAGCACAGCTTTTCTTAAGCTCTTTCCTAAGTTTTCTTTGAAACAGAAACTCCATCACGGTGACTCTCACACTGATACCCATACCAGCAGAACTGACACAGAGGTGTCAGTGTATCTGCTCGTGCTGCTGGGAGCTGGGAAAGGAGCTGTAAATTGTGGTACCTGATCATCCTCGGTTCTACGGACTCTGTGGACCGTGATTCCCCTGTTTTTTCTTTCACCTTCCTCCCTAACTTTTGCTATCTTTCCCAGCAGTATTGCTCCTCCATTCTACTTCCCCTAAGATGAACAAATTCCCTCCACTTCTGCAGTCAATCCCAGTCTCTCTAGACTCTGGATCCCAAATCCCCCACCCACCTGAAGCCAGCACTTGTCCCACACTGACAGTGTGCAGCAGTAGAAGCGGGATATGGATTTACTGCACTCTGGCATCTCAGCAACAGCTCTCCAAGTGGACACCCTTTGGGAGACACCTGCAAGACTCTGAGTCTCAGTCTGAAGTGGCTGCTTTCTTTCACCAGAGGGAAAAGCATGGAGAGATCCTCAAGATGGGATCCTTCCCTGGAATGCACCCTAAGTGGCCTCTTCCCTTTTTGACTGAGAGGTTCAACAGGTAGATGAGTTGCAGCAAAATACTGTTAAACTTTGTGAATTCCCTCAGCAATGTACAATGCAACTAACATCCTCTGAAACTGCAACGGATCTCATACTTAGCCTGGATATTTAAGGAATAGCTATAATAGTGTTAATTCACAAGTGTTCATTCCCTCACCAGGCTGATGCTACTTCTTTGTCTTTCTGATCAATCTCGGCTTCCACCTTCAGCCTGTTACTTTGAATTGAAAAAAACTTAAAAATGGAAAAAAAACCCAAAACCAAACAACCAGAAAGAGTAAAAGAAAAAAATGTAGCACAGAAAATATCCAGCATGAAAAATTTCAGTCTGCATAACTCTGGCAAGATCCTAACCTTATAATGTGCAATATTAGCCAAATTCAGTAACGGATGGTGCTACCCACCCCTCCAGTAACAGCAACCCTTACTCAGAAGGTTTGGCTTTGGGAGAAGTGCTGTTATTATTTATCATGTGTTACAGGGCCAGTCCTGCCCTGCCTGCTCGTGTTTTAGGACCTTGACTTGGGAGCAGCCTCACTGGATGCTGACTGGAAAACTTTCACGGGATGCTATCTTTGAGGGTCATATGGAAACCGAAATACAAGCAACTTCTTTTTCCAGAGTTTTGGCCTAAATAGATAAACATACAGCAGCAGCAGATGAGGAAAAATAAGAGTGACTGCATAAGACTTGTGTAATGTTTTCTGCAATTTTATGATTTTGAATAATAAGGCATCTCTATCAGCTTATCAGGGATTAATATTACCTTACTTTCCTTGAATTCCATTCAGTTCTTACATTATACATATTCCACATGAGTGCTCTCTTTTCCCAATATTTCTGGCACAAATCTGAGCCTCTTTGGTAAGGACTCATAAGGTTATGAATGTCTGGACAGCCTGAGTAATGAAAGGCCATTTGGGGCCGAACCATTGACCACAGCTTTAACTTGCCAGGAAGCATAAAATATAAAATGTAAATTAGGTACTAATAACCCATTTTTCTTCTAAATCCTTGGTGCAGATGCGCAGCATGAAGTACAGATTATGTTTTGAGAGAGATCTCGGAATAATTTGCAGTTAAAAATATTGCATGGGACCTTGTGTTGTGGCCTCAGAAGCGACTGAATTGTGAGTTGTTACTGCTGCCCTTGAACCCACTTCAGTCAATGGAAAGTTTCATTGGCACCTGGATTTGTTGCTTTGGGTAGCTGCCTAGCTACCAGCAAAACCCAGCACATAATACTGTCATCAGGGAAAGAGGAATGTGCAGCCCAGCAAGCAAGACATGCATGGAAAAGTACATTTCTCCCAGCATGTTTTGCAATCTCCATGCTATTCCCTCCCCATCTTCCTTTCCACTGATCTCATCTGTGGAGATGAAGTCAAGACGAAAACTTAGGAAGTAGCACTTGCAGGGCAAGGTCATTTTACTGCCTGTGCATGACCAGCATCATCCTTAACACAGCTTTGACCCTCTGGATGGGGCCAACCCTGTGTGAAAAACACACATCCAGAGTTCCTCAGTCAAGGGACAGCTTGAGGTCAGTTGGGCACGTTTAGCTCCCATGTGAATTTGCCATTAGAACAGCTGTGGTCTTGGATTCTGCCAGCAAGAGTGTGCATGAAAGTGTTGGGAAGTGGAGCTACACGTTATGCAAGTCACAGCACAACATTTCTGTCGTGCTGCTTTTACAACACATACAAGGACTTGTCCTTCATGTGTGAATCCCAGCCTCCAGCTGCTTTGTGGAAGAAGGCTGGAGCCACCAGTTCCCCCTCAGAAACCATTGTTCTTGTTCTGTTCATTGCAACCCAGCTGTGAGGAAATGATCAGCTTTTCTCTTTTTTGTCTCGGCCCGGGAGTATCTAAAAATATAACCTGTGGAACTGGCTTCTTCAATTAATCATGCTTCAGGTAAAAATAAAATAAATGTACTTGGCCTTAATGAGATCTGCAACTGATTCTCCATTCCATGGCACACATCTTTTTTAGGCAAAACCTGGATTCTTACTAAGTTTCCATAGATCAGTACACCTGATATGGTTGAGTCAAACCACTGTCCTACAGCTCAACAATTTCTACAATTCTTCGCACCTAGAAAATCAGATAATTCAATCAATACTTTTTAAAAATAAATAAATACATGGTCTCTGGCATGAGAAGAGGGGAAACCTGTGGGTATGCCACTGATACAAGACTTGAAGAGAAGACAGGAGTAGATCTCTACTGTATCTCTGCAGAATTGCCTTGCTGGAATTCTTCTCCCAAAGAAGCAATGCAGGGAAAGCAAAGTCGTATCTCCTCATTCACTCTGCCTGTTATTAATTTGTACCTTTATTACTAATAAAGAGTATTTTACTGTGCTAATGACCAATCATAGCATGGGACCAAGAACATATGGAGGGGAGCATGGTGCTAGGCACTGAATAAACACAGAAAAACAGGGCAGTCCCACCCCAATGAGTGGAAAGGTTTAGAGAATATGAACAAATATTCATTGCTTTTGGACACCCGTCAGAGACACCTTCCAAGTCTTCTCAGATTCAACTGCTACTATTGATGTAGCAAAAGAGAATCATGACTTGAACGGGGAAAGGAGGAGACTCCTAAAAACACACGTCCTGGCAAAACAGAAGCAGACTAAACAAGCCTCTTGAAGAAATATGCATTTGAGACACTACCCTGATTTAAAAGATCTGGCTTTTTATCCTTTCCCCAGTACGTGGACCTGTGGCACAGCAGCACACTGGAGATGCACCATGTGATAGCTCAGGGACACTAATGCTATAGGAAAAACAACAACACTGCAAGAGCAAAAAAATAAACGTTGAGATTACAAAGAAAAAAACAAGAAAAAGAATCCACAAGGTCTGGTCTAGTGCAAGGTCTGGTCTAATGTGAATCATGGCTTTGTGATCCTCAGAGGAGGGTTGATGTGCCTGTCCATAAATCAGATCTTAAGGGTATATACATTACTAGCAAAGGACAAGCACCACAGTTTGCTTTCACATAATGATCCAGCAATGGTATTTAATTGAGCAGAATATAAACATCCAGGCTGGAATTTGGCCAGGACACTACATTTAACATCCTACTCTAAATAAAAAAATGCCATATAGGCTTCAGTGTCCAAGCAGAGCAGAGACAAGCTAAAGTAAAAGATCTCCTCTGATAATCCCTCTCACAACAAACTACACAGACCAGAATCTACAGTCCTGGGCAACATCAAGAGTTGAGTCGACCCTGGCTGCAACTGCCAAATGTGGTGGAGCACTTGGAGAACATTTGCTGTGGATGACAGCAAGTGTCTTTTGTCTTGGAGTGTCCCAGGTAAGTCTCCCGAGAAAAAAAACAATCATCTGCAAAAGGCCTCTCTTCCACCGTGTCCTGTTGGTCAGATTCCCTTAAGTGATCACCGTGCTCTCAAATGAACTCACTCATAAATGTGACGACAGCCTCCCCATTTTTTGGATGTCAGACTTTAAGTGAAAGGAAGTCAGGGTGTTTGGAAAGTTGTTACCTTATCCTCTGCCAAAGACCAGGAGAAGTTTCTTTCTTCATTTTTTAGAAGTGGCCAAACCACTTTTGAATCAGACAGTCAACATGGTGAGCATGGCTGACTTGCCTTACTTTCCCCAGAATCAATTGACACTGTTCAACAACTGCAGCTTGTAAAAGTACTGGCAGGAAGTCAGCAAAAGTGTGACAGAAGGAAGATGTAAAATTTCCAGCACAATTAAGAAAACTGGTTTTGGTTACTCTCATCAATTGAGGCTGATTAGATCAGTAAGAGTGGCCAGACCTGGCTCTAGTGTGGAATAATCTCCTTGTGTCTCTCACAAAGGGTGTTTCCACTGAACAGACCCAAGACAACGCTCCCTTTGCCTTAGGTGTCTGTGCTGACCAGTCTGATTTCATCCATCCTGTCACCTGGTGCTGCCCTTGGCACAGCCTCACTGAAAAGTACTGTGGTAAATTATCCAGATAATTCCCCTCTTCATCCATCGTTGTGAAAAGTTTTACAAATGTTGCAAGATACTCTGGGAATTCATACAAAATCCCTTGATTTCAATGGGAACCGTTGTACTGTGGAGTTCTCCAAATCAGATAATTCATATAATTGAAATGGTCTGCTTCTCTTTTTTTCCACAATTCAGCATTCTTGCAAGACATTTTAATTTGTTATCTTCCTAAGTTTTTTATCAGATTTTCCTGTATTCTTTGGTCCAGCCTTCACATAATTTTCTGATTAAATAACTGAAAACACCTGGAACAGCCCTTGTTCTTTCAGCATGTACTCAGAGGCATCCAATGACTTTGAAAAGCTCAGCAAGCAAGGCCAGAGCTTTAAAATTTCCATGTAGGTATTCACATTTCAGTTGGAATATATCTGGCTTTGACAAAAAGAGGGAAGGTAAGAAATCACTGATTAATAAACTCTGTTACTGTCCACAGCTAAGGCAGAGACCACCTTTTACTTGTGTCTGGGATCACATCGTATCTCACAGCTCTACATCAGTCCAGCTATACAGCACTGACTTAATTTCTGGATCCCACAATTCTCACTGTCCATGAGCAGTTGGCAGTTGAGTCCTGGGTAAGAGCAGAGATTTCAAAGAGCTACAGTAGGTCATTAACAATAAGAATAAATGCCTGAGACAATGCCTTAAAACAAACTTTCTCTAAAATTAATAAGGGCATAAATTTCACTTGCTGCAAATTAGAGACCAGGAGGCCCACACATGATCCATTTTCTCACCATTCTATTTTAAAATAGCCTAGATCAACACCATGAAATGACAGTGCATGTACACTCTGAAATAACAAATGCCTGCTAGGCTGTGCCAGCTGCAATGGGCAACAGCAGGAAACACCCTGGCACGTTCCTCTTCAGGGTGGGGGAAGCCTTCCAGAAACATTAGTTGCTCCTGCTACTTCTTCCCAAGCCTGTGTTGACACTCTTTTCAGGTTCTCCCACGCCCACTGCATTAACCACGTGCAATCACACCTGTAAATCATGGGCAGCTTGGCAAATGAACTAAAAAAAGACTAAT